>CM035437.1:108057135-108554635 GCA_020310875.1 Ceratopteris richardii
CAAAGTATCTTCGTACTGTGAGACTTGGTGACTCTTATGAGTGTGATGTTGTTGGGATTGAAGAGGTGGTTGTGTAGTTAATTGATGGTTCAAAATTTACTATGCATAATGTATGCCATGCACCTCAGTTATCATGGATTTTGATGTCAGTTGATCAACTTGATGATCTTGGTTACAAGGTGTTCTTCTATGTTGAGTCCTCTTGCATATCAAAGGATAATATGGTTATTGAAAAAGAAGCAAAGTTGGCTTACTTTATCCTTTATTTGTATCACAGAAAGAACACTTGTTAATTATTACTAAACAACCTATGGCTTGTATTTGGCATGACCTTTTGGGCCATATATCTCATAGTGGAATGGAAAATCTTTCTTGTTCTGGCTACTTACCTCTCTTATCTTTCTCTAATTTTTCATTTTGTGAGCATTGCCAATAGGGAAAGAAAACTAGGAATGTGCATTGACTCTTTAATTTAGTCTTTGGATCTCGTTCATATAGAGATGTTTGGTCCTATGCCCACAAGGTCATTAGGCGGCTCTCTTTACTTTTTCACTTTCATAGATGATGTTAGTAGAAAAGTCTAGGTATATCCTATCAAATCGAAGGATGACGTA
This sequence comes from Ceratopteris richardii, assembly GCA_020310875.1. Classification (NCBI taxonomy): domain Eukaryota; kingdom Viridiplantae; phylum Streptophyta; class Polypodiopsida; order Polypodiales; family Pteridaceae; genus Ceratopteris; species Ceratopteris richardii. Next base: position 108,057,750 of record CM035437.1, read on the forward strand.
TTCCCTATTTTTAGAAAATGGCTTGCTTTAGTTGATACTGAAAAAAGGAACTAAGCTTAAGACTTTACATTCAGATAATGAGGGTGAGTATACTTCACATGAATTCTCCCATTAAGCGAGTTGCATGGCTTAAAAAAGTTACAAATAAGCATTTTGCAATGTGATTACGGATTTCATGTAATCTCCTATGACCACAAGTAACTTGCATGCATTTCAGATTCAAATGCTTTACTAGTACACTGGAAAATCAAAATGTAGTTATCTTGGGACCTTGTGACTTCTTGTTATGCTTTGCATGATGGCCATCCATATGGATTTCTTATTAAATACAATGTGTTATTCCATGTTTTATCATGTAAGAGTTTTAATTGTAGTTATCTTGGGACCTTGTGACTTCTTGTTATGCTTTGCATGATGGCCATCCATATGGATTTCTTATTAAATACAATGTGTTATTCCATGTTTTATCATGTAAGAATTTTAATTGAACAGCTATATACAAAAGTTCTATGATGAGCTATTTGAAAAGATTCAAAAAATCATATCTACTTTCTATAAAGAAAGGCACGTCCACCAATATGTAAATCCAATCTCTTAGACAAAGTTATATTCACAAATGCACAAATTTGGAAGTTGGGCAACTAGGTTACTCCTTTTATGAAAGAAAAAACGATGGAAATAAATAAATTTTGCAAAAGTGAAACACCTATGAAGTACTCAAAAAATGAACCATTACAAAGGAGCCAATCATCATGGGGAGAGAGAACCCTATGTTGTAACTTTCACTCTCATTGTGAATCTAAACTTTGTGTTCTCATCTTATACCAAAATTGTTCACTAGGGTCATAAAAACCCTAGAGGTCTAATTCTCTCACAATTCTCCTCCTCATGGGGATCATGTCTCTTCAAAATGCACTTAGGAATAGTTTCTATAGCTTGATGGAGGAGAAAATTTTGGTGAACAATAGCCTTGGAGACTAAGGTATGGTGAAAATCTCTCCTGTAAATTTTCATTCAACTTCAACATGTAACTCCCTTGCAAGGACCCCATTTATGGAAACAATGTTGTGAATTTTTATGCTGAAGGTGCACTTCTACCTCATCTTACTACATGTATGTCTTATGTTCAAGCTACTAAAGAGAGTGCAAGCTTTCAAGCCCTCTATTTGTAGAAAATTAACATGGTCTTCTTCATGATGTGGAAAAAGACAGTTGTATTCATGATCCTCATTTAGGAAAAAATGGTGAAGATAATAATGTAAGAGAGAATGATAATGAACATAATTATTCCTTTGAGGATAATGCTTTAAATATAAACAAAAGGACCTTAATCTCTATATATGCTAAGCAAATGTCATGCTTGCCTAATACATATTATCCCTTTTCTTTTAAAGAATTTGAAAATAGATTTAGGAAAATAACCCTGGTCGATCAAGACCATGCAAATCTCTTTCTTTCAATGGTAGCAAGGATTCAAACCTAGAGACAAGAAACCTATTAAAATCCCATTGTAGGTAGATTTCTCAAACTACACTAATGAATACCTAACCTAGCTTAAACAAGTTGGACATCTTCTAGGGAAAGCCTTATGTCAGAGGTGAAGAGGTGGCATCAATTCTATGTGAAATGGTCAATTATTTCTTGAAGTTGACACTTCATTTGATATTAAAAATGAGGTTCAAATAAAACCAAGGTGGCTATTGATTCATGCTCAAAAAATCCCATATAAAAATATACCTGAAAATTGCTTCAAGTGCTTTAAGGTTGACCATCTTTTTTAAGATTGCCTTGAACTACTTGTCATTAAAGGCCAAGGCCATTATCCTAAACTTTCTCAACCTACAAAAGAAGATAATATAGCTCAAAGACTCAATGATTATGGTTGCAAATAGGATCGCTTATCTAGAAAAAGCCCTCCATGATGATAATCTCACTAAAAAATTCCATCACTATAAGTTGAATTCAAGCAATGAACACCACACTACTAGTAGTACTCTTGTCTTCACAGAGTTTTGGACTTGTAAGATTGATAGACCCTTTCTAAACAAACAAGACCATAGTGAAGCCATTGATGATCACAATAACTTGTTGTGCAAGAATTTTTTTAGTGTTTTCTCTAGAATTCCCAGTGGGGGAAGACTCTCCAAAAGACACATATTCAAAATCGCCCTTAAAAAGAAAAAACAATTCCTCTTGAAATCAACATGCCTCTAGACCTACACCTCACTACCCATGAAGTACAAAAAATAAAATCGATTAGCAAAAACTAACCTAGCAAGTCCCCCCTATCATAGATGGTATCACGAATCAATTTTACATGGAGTTCAAATATTTTATCACTCCGAGTCTTCTATTAATGTGGTAAGAAGCTACTGGAGTAGGTGCTCTTCTTGTTGAAGTGAATGCTAGTGTCACTAAACTCATTCATGTGAATAACCATAATAATTGGTGACATATCACTTGTTTGAATTCAGTTTATAAGATCTTTGCATCTATCTAATGGTCTTTGCTTCCAAAATATTTCTTTAAAAAAAGGTTTAATTAATGTTCGGTTTATTCTTGAGCTAAAATTCTCATTTGGAAGGGCATGGAGTTAACTCATGAGAGTAACAATCAAGTCTGTTTCAAAATAATTTTGACAAACTTTATGACAAGATGGAATAAAATTTCATATTGGGATCCCTACATGATCTTGGTGCCATTACAAAGTTTATAAAAATAGGGTCATGATCTTTTCCATGATATATTTGTAGGGTTGAGTTTATCTATCCCCATTTAGCTTCAAAGATCCATTAGATAGGGGTGTCCTGCATATCATTCTTTCTATTGCTAGTGATTGTTTTAATGGACTAAGGCAATTTGAAGGTATAAAAATATTGGGTATGCCATGTGATCTTTGCCTTTAAATATTTGTTCATGATACTAACACCTATTCATGCATATGAAGATTCAATGACATCCTTCTTGGAATGTGGAGACATTATTTTACTATCGAGTGACCCTAAAATTAATCACCATAGACTAGCCTTCTTAAAAGTTTTCTTATTGACAATGTTTTTAATAATGGTTGCAACTTCATTGAAGATAAAACGATTACTTGGTATACCTATGGAATCCAAAATAACCAAACAACAAAATGAAATTGGGTCTTCAGAAAAATTCAAATCAAAAGTTATTTTGTGGTTTGATAAGCCATTTATTTTTTCTTATCCATTATCTTTTACCAATTTTTTTTGTTGGCATCCAAGTAAAATTTAAATGAATTTTTAAGGAAGCTCTTGTGGGGTGACAATAAGTATATAGATGAAACAAGGTTCACTAATCAGCATCACTATCTGGTCTCATGGTATCCTCAATTATGTTCTTTTTCTATAAGACTTTCTACAAAACCGATAATGAAAAATGTTGAATTCTAAAGAATATTGGCTTTCTTTGCCAAAACGAACATTCACAATTTTGTCCTGCGAGTAACAAAAGCAAGAAAAATCATAGATCTCAAGATATTGTTGTAGTCCCTCATGTATTATTGAGGAGCAATCTTTTTTGTAATTCCTAGAATGCTTGGATTTATATCAAGTCCCCTTGGTTTCGACATTATATGTAAAATCAGAATGTGTTGGCCCTAAATGTCCTAAAAGTTTCTTCCTCTTTTTGAACTTTTTGCTAGCTTCCAAATCAAGAATTGGTTGGCTGCTACTATTGATCTCATACATGGTTCCTTGATAGAAGCTAAGAAGAGGAGTAATTTCTCTTCGCAAGGTGGTTTTTGTTCTTTACAAATCTTGCAAGAGCAAAATCTGTTCCATGGAACATGTGGTGGGGAACTAGAAAATGGCATAACAATTTATGGCACATTGCCATAGAGATGGAGCAAAGTAATCAGCCATCTTGGCATTTTGATCGCCAAGAGAGCTTTGAAAGCTAATAATGGAGATAGAAGATGTTAAGTCTACTACAACTGTGAGGATACTAATCAAATCTTCCTGAACTACCAGGGCAACAAGAAAAAATATGATATCCTGTACTTTCCTTGTAAATTTGTTCATCTTGGTATCTACTAAAAATAGATTCTAAAGAGGGAAAGCACAAAGCTGAACCCTACCCTTTGGACGGTTTGGAGATCTAACTATCTTTGGGCGTTTGAAAGGCTACATTGCCAAAGTCTTTCTTATGTATTGTCAATGTAGCTGATGTCCCAAGGCAGGTTCTCTCATAGGGGTAGCACATGGACATGTTTTCGAGTTGCCAGAGATCACTTTTTGGGTCACTCAAAAAGTGTACCTAGAGCACATGGATGTTTGGTGGTCAAATTTAGGTAGCCAGAGATGGACATCGAGTCACCGGAGTTAGATGCACATGAGAGCTTGGTGATTGGATCTTGGGTGGCTGGAGAAATAGACTTTAGGTCATCAGATATAAGTGCACATGAAAGTTTGGTGAACAGTTTTCAGGTGGCCAACAATAGACTTTGGGTCAAGGGATTCAAGGCACATAAAGATCTTGTATTCAAAATTTTGAGTGGTCAAAAATATAATTCAAATCATCAACTTAGGGTCAGTTCACATTGGGCAGCACACTTGCGTTGAGTCATATTGTTGTCTCCTGTTCACAGAGAGTGGTGGTTGTGTTCGAAAAGTAAATTGAATCTATATATTTATTGGTTGAATGTTTATATAAACCAATGAAAATGTATTGTTGTTTCGAGGGGAGGTAGTCTCACTCTCTAGTGGACCTAAAACACTCCATTCTTTTCATGAACGAATAAAAGATATCCACCTGCCAAAACAAAAGAGTGTTGCCAGCCTTTGTGAACTCAACCTTAAGCACACATTGAAATTTAGACCATCAAATTCAGGTATCAAAAATGTTATATGTATGTTGAAAACTTGGATTGTTTGCACAAAAATAAAAAAAAATAAATCAAAATAATGCATTTGTAAAATTATAAAAACAGAAGCACATCTTTGACCATTGTACTTTTATGCAAAAATGTTGATTAAAAAAAATCCTTCAACCCATTTTGGGTGACCCGAATGGACTGGTGCTGATTAACACCTATACGATGGCCTAATCATTTTGACGTCTCCCAAAAAAGGGGAATTTTCCCCAAAATGCAATGACTCAAGGCTCATGTGCGAGCAGTATCAATACTTTTAAGCATATTGCCAAAGTGTCTCTCTTATGAATGGTAGATGCAGCTCATATCCCTCTAGTGTATAAAAGGTCTATAAAGGCATGTACAAATGAAGAGCCTCTCCCATCCCCCTATACTAAATTTCCAGGCTGTCAATGATCTTTGATTGTCTTCTATAAATTTGGGTGCCTCTTCCTCCCCCTTTTGAGGGAATGTCTACTTGATTTTGATTTTTTTCTAAAAAAAAGAAGCCAAAATCAGCGAGATGATGCCTTTGCTAGGGTTGCCTTTATCTATACCCATTTGACTTCAAAGATCCATCAAATAGGGTTGTCCTCTAGATCCTTTGTTCTTTCTATTGTTAATGAATGTTTTGATGGACTAAGGTCAATTTGAAGGTAGAAAAATATTGGATATGCCATGTGATCTTTGCCTTTAAATATTTGTTGATGATGCTAACACTTATTCATGCATATGAAGATTCAATAACATCCTTCTTGGAATGTGGAGATATTATTTTAGTATTGAGTGACCCTAAAATCAATCACCATAGACTAGCGTTCTTAAAATTTTTCTTATTGACAATGTTTTTAAGAATGGTTGCAACTTCATTGAAGATAAAAAGGTGATGAAAAGGTATTCTCGATTCTGTTCTTTAATCTATCAGACTTTCTACCAAATCGAAAATGAAAATTGTTGAGTTCTAAAGAATTTTGGCTTTCCTTGCCAAAAAGAACACTCACAATTTTGTCCTGCTAGTAGCAAAAGCGGGAAGAACCATAGATCTCAAGATATTGTTGTATCTCCTCATGTATTATTGAGGAGCAATCTTTTTTGTAATTCCTAGAATGCTTGGATTTGTATCAAGTCCCCCTGGTTTGGACATTATATGTAAAATCAGAATGTGTTGGCCCTAAATGTCCTGAAAAATTCTTCCTCTTTTGAAGTTTTTGCTAACTTCCGAATCAAGGATTGGTTGGCTGCTATTATTGATCTCATACATGGTTTCTTGATAGAAGCTAACAAAGAGTAATTTCTCTTCACAAGGTGGTTTTTGTTCTTTACACATCTTGCAAGAGCAAAATCTGTACCATGGAGCATGTGGTGAGGAACTAGAAAATGGCAGTACAGTTTATGGCACATTCCCAAAGAGATGGAGCAAAGTAATCAGCCATCATGGCATTTTGATCGCCAAGAGAGCTTTGAAGGCTAATAATGGAGATAGACGATGTTTAAGGATGTAACTATCTTTGGGCCTTTGAAAGGCTACATTGCCAAAGTCTTTCTTATGTATGGTCAATGTAGTTGTCCCAAGGCAAATTATCTAATAGGGGTAACACATGGACATGTTTTAGGGTGGCTGAAGATCACTTTTTGGGTCACTCCATAAAGTGTACCTAGAGCACATGGATGTTTGGTGGCCAAATTTATGTAGCCAGAGATGGACATCAAGTCACTATAGTTAGGTCCACATGAGAGCCTGGTGATTGGATCTTGGGTGGCCGAAGAAATAAACTTTAGGTCATCGAATACAAGTGCACGTGATGGTTTGGTGAATGGTTTACAAATGGCCAACGACAAACTTTGGGTCATGTGTCAAAAATATACTTCAAATCATCAAACTTAGGGTTAGTTCACATTGAGCGACACACTTGTATTGATTCATCTTGAACTTTGCTATCTCCTAAGCAATGGTTGTGTTCAAAAAGTAAATTAAATCTGTATATTTATTGATTGAATGTTTCAATTAACCAATGAAGATGTATTATCAATCTCATATATTATTGTTCCGAGAGGAGGTAGAGAATGAAGATGTATTATCAATCTCATATATTATTGTTCCGAGAGGAGGTAGTTTCATTCCCCCCGAACACTCCATTTTTTTCATGAACTAATAAAAAATATCTACTTGGCAACACAAAGTGTGCTGCCAACCTTTGAGAACTCAGCTTAAACACACATAAAATTTAGACCATCAAATTCAGGTATCCAAAATGTCTTATGTATGTCGAAAATTTGGATTGTTTGCGCAAAACATAAAAAAATAATAAGTCGCAAAATTTGCGTTTCTAAAATTATAAACAAAGCACATCTTTGACCAGACCCTTGTACTTTTATGTAGAAATATTAATAAAAAAATCTTTCACCCCATTCTCGATTACCTACACTCGAACGGACTGATGCCAATGGCATCATAGTTTTGGGTCACCCAAAAAAAGGAAATTTTCTTCGAAGTAGGTGACTCATGTGCAACAATATCACAACTTTTAAGCATATTATCCAACGGGCATGGTTTAGTGGATGTGTCTTGTACTCCTAGGCAGGTGGCTAGGGTTCAACTCCCACCTAGAGCTAGATGCTTCAGAGTTCCTCAAGTTGGGTGCCTCTACCTTATGAGGTCGGGTGTGTGTCTTTCCAATTCATTGTACTCTCAAAAAAAACTTTTAAGCATATTGCCAAAGTGTCACTCTTATGAATGGCAGATGTAGCTCATATCCCTCCTTCGGTCGACAGGTGGTCCATAAAGACGTAGAAATGAAGAGTCTCTCCTGTCACCCTATACTAAATTTCCAAGCAGTCAATGATCTTGGATTGTCTTCTATAATTTGGGGTGCCTCTTCCTCCCTCCTCTTTTAAGGGAATATATACCTGATTTTGGTTTTTTTTCCTAAAAAAAAAATAAAGAAAATACCACATTCGGTGGGGCATTTGAACGAAGCCAAAATCGAGCTTTCAAATTAATACAAAACCTTGCAAGCAAAGCAGAAAGCATCTAGATTACCTCGCTTATTGGGAGTTAACAAGAGACAAAAAAACCTTTATGGCAATGCCTATTCCTGCTTTCACTAAGTATACTTTCAACCCCTGCGAGAAAGTAGCTCTACAAGTCCCAATTCACATCTAATGGCAAGACAGAATCAATGGAATTCTCTTAAAAGGCAAGAATGCAGCAAAAAGAGGGACTCACATGATAAAATAAACCCACACTCGTTTTACAAAAAGGCAAAAAACGAAAAAGCAAATAATGTAAGTGGTTCTTAAATGATATGCATTATATCCAGGAAAATGGAGGCAAAAACAAGGCAAAACAGGAAGTTGGATAAAAATTTGCTGTTACTGTGGGCATGCCAACGAGGGCATGCTATCAAGTATCGTATACATCAAACATCCTCACATTTTAGACTTGGATTACATCTGAGGAGAACCTGTTATGTCAATAAAATGGAAGTCCAGCCACCAAAAGATCAAGCATTCGGCTTTAAATAGAGCTGCCATGGATACCAACTTCACACTGACCGTTTTCTGCTCATATTTAGCTTCACCCATGGGATTGCAATCGCGACAGGAAAGCGTATGTTTTCTGTTACGCGATTGCAATCGCAACAGCAGAGAGTATGTATTCTGTTTGTATGTACCCTTCCAATCGCGACAGCAAAGAATATGTATTCTGTTAGACGATTGCAATCGCGACAGCAAAGAGTATGTATACCATTTGTATATACCTTTGACCCAGGCTAGTCAAAACTCCAGCATACACTCCAGAAAAAGCAAATACAATCTCTTCGGTCAGATCGCACTCTATAATTACAGGCCCTTGGGAAGTGATAGAAATTCAGACTGAAAGTACTCATGAATCTCCATATCCAATAGATAGCGGCATGAATTACCTACGTGATGATCTATTGATGACCCTTTCCCTTTCCGGTTGACACTCTCAAACAGGAATCTCTTTCTATCTCACAAACACACACACATGAATCACCTGACAGATGATGTATTGATGACTCTTTCCCTTTCCGCTTGACACTCTCAAACAGAAAGAAACCACCCCCTTCTCTCTCTCTCAAATGGTATGCACAACGTAGATCGATGTGAAAGAAACATTCTGCATCAAATTTCTTCCGCTGGGAGGTGCCATATTCGTTTACCAATGCAAAAATTAACCACATGTGCGAAGGAATGTGCTCAATCACACCCGGAGAGCCTGAGATACTTAAGAACATGTTGCGCTACTCCATTCTCAGCCCAAAGCCAGCAAATGACCTTCCAAAGATCTCTGAAAACTGGACACTGCGAAACAGAATACGTATTGTCTTTCTTCCGTAACTCGAATAGATGCCCGTCTCGTCTTGTTAACTAAAACATCATATACGAGCTCAATTGATTTTTGTGCGTCTATCCTCCGTCTAAGTGTTCCGCAGTTGGTCCCTATCTTGTTCATCATAAGCACCTTCATCTCTGAATTCCCAGTTTTCAACAGGTTTGCACTCGTATTTGTGCCTCAATTTCCAATCAAGCGCTTGACAGCCACGTGAGCAGTAATTCACGGTGCCGCATGCAGAGCATCGGCGGAATTCATGACGCCTGGTTTCGGGGCGACCACAGTCTCCATGTGAACATAGGCGTAAACCATGTTGGGGTGGGTATAAATCAAACCAATCGACCAGAAACTCGTTCGCTATATGTAGCTTCGGAGAGGGAACATTGATACCGAAATCGCTGAGAAGAGAGCATCCCTCTCCTTGGAAGAACTGCATCATCGTCTGTGCTTGCTCGATATAATTCTCTGCTCGTATCTGCAGGTCATTGACTTTGGCCATGGCCGATCTGTAATGACTGCACCATGGGGCACGAGATGCAGCAGCCAGAGAAAGAGCAGTTTCGACGAGACCACGATTAGAGGCTGCCATTCCTACTACGACATCAAGAGCCCGTGGACACGAAGCAACAGCAGCAGCAGCTTCCAGGGCGTTGGCTTGTAGTAACAGTCGACGCCCCTCTGTGACGTTCTTACGCACTCCATAGCCATCTTGAAGACAATGTCCAAGCTCGCGGATCGCATCGATGTGCCCAAGGGCAGCAGCCCTTGAACAGAGGGAAACACCATGTTTCAAATTTTTATCTTTACGACTTCCGCCGCTCCCATTGAACTGAATTATGGCCAGTGAATGAAGGGCAGCGGCATGGGACCTCAACGCAGCCTGTGCCATCATAGTTGCACCTATTTCCCGATCGTTGAGACAATAAAACCGAATCTGCGGGGCCATGAATTTTTCTTACCATGAACTAAGCCAGATACAAAGATTAAATCAAAACAAAAGAGAGACAATACCATTCCCAACATATAGGCAGCCTCCATGTTTCGATATCTAGCACAATGCAACAAAAACCTAGCCGCCCCGTCCGACCAGTTTTTGGCCTTAACAGCAAGTGCAGCGACAGAAGCTTTAGAGAGAACATGACGATGGGTAGCTGCTGCACAGAACCTCTTACACCTGTAATACATGAAATTAACCTGAGTACAACCATGCAGAAGCATTGCATTGGGACACTCAAAGCAGAACAATGAAACAAGCTGACATTATTCGCACTGTCGAAGATGATCGAGATGAACATAACCAATCGTTGCAGACAATTGTCAGCAAAACGCAAAGACACAGGATGCACATGAAGAGAAAATTACACACATAACGACGAGTACCCCTGTACCATGAATATGCCAACGGCAATGTAAATGTGTTATGCAAGTGCACTGAATTAAACGACTCCCATAAGAGGAATCAATACTTACGTTAGCATCGCATTGATTAGGTCTGACGGTCTCGCTGCAGAAGAACTGAGTTTCAGCATGATCGAGATCAGAAGTTCGTCGTGGAGGACATCAAAAGAGCATTCAACGGGAGGATTGTTGGAGAATACGCCCTGAGTAGAGTCGTCATCCCTGCTGTAAAGCTTAGACCGCTTAGGGGAAGAGAACCTGGGCTTTATGACGAAGGTTATGCCGTCCGATGCAGACGGATATGAGGCTTTGCGCGTGCGCATTGTTTCGCAAATCCTTATGAATGAAAAGGTAGGCAACAAGCGGGTAGATAAACGATGACCGCGGGATAAGCAGGTGAAATACTGAAGTGGGCTGTGCGTTATATGAACCTGAAACAGGCCGAGAGAAGGAGCAGGGCGAACGGGCAGGAAACAGGCCGAGAAGAAGGTGATTTGAGGGAGACTAGCTCAAGACGCTGGAGGTTGGAGATTAATCAACACAGATCGTGAGTGGTGGTGGTGGTCTGTTTCTTCTTCACGGGTTCACGTCGATGATTCCCCTAACTCAAGCCTTCTGTTCTAATATACTTGGGCCATGACCCTCTCTTATTTCCACGTTCACCCGCCTCTCGATAAGAACACACCGTGCTGGTTTAGCGCCATCTCTAGAAAACGCCTCGCTCTAGGGTTGCCAACTTGCCACACCGCTGCCGTCACCGCCCACTCTCTCTCTACATTAGTACCGAAATAACAAACTACGCCTGCCTGCCTTACTCCCGTCGTCTAGGCCTCTACCTCTCCCTATCTTCAAGAACGACCAGCGAGTCGCGAGCCGCTTCAAGCTCCGCCCTCTTTACCATGCACCATCATCGTTCTGCCGTTTTCTACCCACGATCCATCTCTTTCTATTTCCCATCTTGTGAGGAACTAGCTATGCACATGCGCTGGATTACCCTATCCAGCTTAGCTGAGAAGACTCGAGTTCCGTCTCTGTTCTAATGCCATTCATCGCCGTCGTCGGCTCGTCGCGGCCGACATCCCTATTTCTCAGGGACGCATTCTTGTACCGGTAATCCGGGCCGCCGGGGCCGGGGCCATATAGTCCAATGTGCATCTTGTAGCCGGCCGGTCATGGCAAAGCTATGCTTAGACGGTCAATCCAGCTGCCCACGTCCGGCCGGTGGCATAACTAATGTGACGGCCCCGGCCGCCCTGACGGTGAGGTAGTACCCACGCCGAGGCGTGCCCTGCGAAGTTGCCGCGTGGCGATTTTCAGTTTTTTTAATTTCCTCAAGTTAGTATATTCGCCTGATATAAGCTATGTTCAAACTTCAAAACTTGTATTCAAAGGCTCCACACAGCTGAACCCTCGTTCTGCGTGTGCGCACTTTTGCCATACACTACAAATTAGCGTGCTGTTTACCTGAGCTTCTCGAGTCTCGAGTCTCGACTCTCGAGTCCCTCTCACGTTAGCGTGCCTCGGGCCCCAAGCCCGAGTGTTCCTTTATGAGCTTTCGCTCTTTCATCTCTCTCTCACTTTGGCTCGGAGTGTCTGATGTATCTCATAGTGATCAAACCGGAAAGGTGTAGGAAACTATGCATCTATTCTAACGAACAAATCTAATGAACACTAAATTGAAACAAATGTAAAGAACACTAAATTGAAAACAAATGTAAAGAACACTAAATTGAAAAAAGATCTAAAGAACACTAAATTGAAAAATTATCATGGGTAATATGTGCGTATAGAGAATGAGCACATATAGAGTAGAGAATGAACACACTTGGAAGCTAGGTTTCAACTTGTGGCTAGGGTTTCTTTGTAGCTCTCTCTCATGCCCTAGTGCTTGTGCATCTTAGTGAGACCATTGTCATCAGTCAAGAGCATTGTGGTGTCCATCCCTCGTATCATTGTGAGCATTTTGGTGTCCATCCCTCGTATCATTGTCTACTCCAAGAGCCTCTTTCAACCTTCCCAAAGGAGGGCATGATGCGCTCATAAATGGTCTCCCACTCTTCTCAAATCGATGTAAGTGGGCCAATGCTACCAATTGGAAAGGGATGGGTAGTGGTGTTTGTTGATATATATTTTGGTAGTGATGTGTGTGAACACACTAGGACCATCAAGGCACTTTTTTCCCTCTTTAGGAGGCTTTTTTCCCCTGGCTTGTATATATGCCTATAACACTAATAGATCACTTATCTTTGTACATTCTCTTGGTAATATATTCAATATTGTGTGTTGTCCTCCAAGTTTCTTCTTCCTCTTCCTTGTGTTATTCGCGTGCTTCCGCAAACCTCAAACTCCAACAATTGGTAGCAGAGCAAGTGTAAGAAACTAAGAATTATGACCACTATGCTAGAGAAATGACTCTCCTCCCAGCCTTATGCCTATATATATAGCTTCTTGAATCAATGAGGACCACAGATGTAACTAGAGTCCATACATGCATGTGCAATCTCCTCCACTCCTTTCATATCGTCCACTAGAGTCTACTAGTGGCTGGAGTGTTCTCGACCACTAGTTTAGCACCTTCCACTAGAGTCCACTAGTGGTTGGTGTATCCACCTCTCGAGTTAAGTCTCATTGGACCCAAGTTAAGTCACATTAACTTGAGTTAGAAGGCTCTAGAGCTCTTTGGCCAAAACTCTCTTCCCATGTTCCCCATGGGGATTGAACCCAAGACCTCCTCCTTCACAACCATGAGACTTAACCACTAGGCTAAGTGGATCACTTGAATATGAGATCACATGAACTTATGCTTAAGTCTAGTCTCGAGATCTTTGGTCATACACATGAGTGACCAAACGGTGTCCGATTTCAGATCTCCAAAGATGTGTCATCTACCTCTTTTTATAGGTGGACAATCTGGTGCTAGTCCAAATGAGGTGATTTCTCAACCTTTACAAGTTTCATGTGATGATGCAAATCATTCCATTTCTGATGCAGATGTACATGATGCACTTGTTGATGAGAGAACTAATATAGAGGAGGCAAAAACTATGCCTAAATGGTTGGTCCATATTTACGAGATAGAAAATTAGATGCATCTCTCTCATATAATACTCCTTCAGGCTCTCATAGTGCTTCTTTTGCATTAGATTGCTATGTTATGGATGCTTCTAGTCTATGCTATGAGAATGATCCTATTTCATTTGATGAAGCACAAAATTCAAAAAATTAGATGGCTGCTATGCAATCAGAATATGATGCTATTATGAAGAATGGTACCTAGCCTTTATGTGATTTATCTCCTTGCAAGAAGGCCATTGGAATTATGTGGGTATACAAGCTAAAGTGTAAGCTAGATGGAACAGTTGACAGGTATAAGGCTAGGCTTGTTGCAAAAGGTTACGCTCAAGAAACAGGCATTGATTTTGATGAGACCTTTGCTCCCACATGCTGAATGACTACTGTTCATAGCATCTGTGCACTTGTAGCTCATCATGGTTGGAATGTACATCAGTTGGACATTAAAACTGCATTTCTGAATATTGACTTGCATGAAGAAGTGTATGTTTTTTAGCTCCATGGTTTTGTGCAAAAAGGGCATGAAAATAAAGTGTGCAAGTTGAAACAAGCATTATATGGTTTGAAGCAAGCAAGATACATGTCTACTTGATTGCACATGGTTTTGAGAACATTTCAACTGAAAGCACCTTATATGTTAAGCGTGCAAATGATGTGCTTTTGATCATTGTTGTCTATGTCGATGACATGCTTCTCACTAGTCCTAAAGAGAAGCATATTGCTAATTTTAAGGCTGGTTTGCATGCCTCATTTGAGATGTCAGATTTGGAGCATTTGCATCATTATTTGGGCATTCAATTTATGCAAGTTGATGATAGAATAGCTTTTGGTCAAACAAAATATATTGACACATTATTGCAGGATTTTGGCCTTGAGGACTGCAAACCTATTGTCACTCCTATGAAAACATGTTTATAGTTGAGTCTTCATAATGCTAGAGATGCATTTGATGATTTTCTCTATTAGCAAGCTATTGGATGCTTGATTTACTTATGCATTACTCGGCTAGAAATTCAGTTTGTTATCTCACAGATGAGCAAGTTTATGCATTGCCCAAGTGTCAAGCATTGGGAGGTAGTTAAGTGCATCTTTCCCTACTTGAGTCGTACTCGACTACTTGGATTGTTTTATCCCAAGGGGGGATCACTACTGCCATATTTACATGCCTTTTTGACTTTGATTGGGCTAGTTGCTATGACACTCGTATGTCCAACAGTGGTTTTTGCTATAAGTTTGGTAGCTCATGAATATCTTGGTTGAGCAAGAAGTAACCTATTGTGGCCACTTCTAGTTGTGAGGCTGAGTATAGGGAAACTTTCACAGTGACTATTGAGTGTGTGTGGTTGAGATGCCTTATGGCTAATTTGGGTGTTGGTCAATCTTTTGCCATCTTCACTGACAATCAGCGCGCATTGGCAATTGCGAGGAACCCAGTGTTCCATGCTTGCACTAAGGACCTTGAGTTGTACTACCATTATGTCAGGGAGAGCTTCTCTACTGGAGAGATTAGTTTGACATATGTGCCCACATAGGAGAACATTGCATACCTTTTCACAAAAGGCTCTGTCTAGGGAGAAGTTTGAAGCTTTTTGCAAAGCTTTGGGCTTACTTCCTTTTATGGATTGATTCCACATAGCTTGGCACTTCCTTGTACATGAGTTCAAGATCCTTGTTTACCCCATCACTTTGAGGGGGGATTTCTTGATATATTTCGGTAGAGATGTGTGAAGACACTAGGACCACCGGGGCACTTTTTTCCCCTCTTAAGGAGTTTTTCCCCCTCGGCTTGTATATATGCATATAACCCTAACGAGTCCTTATCTTTGTACATTCTCTTGGTAATGCATTCAATATTGTGTGTTGTGATCCAAGCTTCTTCTTCTTCCTTGTGTTGTTTGCGTGCTTTCACAGAACTCAAACTCCAACAATCTTGGAACAACTTCTCTCTACAAAAGTTTTTTTGATGCTACTCAACAATTTGTGCTTAACATGCCATTTTTGGTAATACAATCTCTCTAGGTAGCTCTGATAACCTTAATTGCTCTTTTGCAATTGGTGAATGTTTGGATAGAGAACTGATTAAGGAGCATTTTCAAAAAGGTTATACGATTGGGAGGATCAATTCCAACCATCGATCCTAGCCATGGCATTGCACATTGGGCACTTTAGGCATAATCAGGTGAACCACATTTACATTTAAATGGCAGAAGCATCAATCGTTGAAGCAAGAATTCAAAAATACAGTTCAGGTGGGCATTCATGTTCCTATCAGCATATCACATCGTGGAAATTGTTTGCAATGGCAATTGGAATTCGCTTGTTGTGACTCATTACTTCCAGCACTTTCATTCATATCCATTAGTTTCATAGCTTAAATAAAAAGTAAATGCAAAATAAGTACAATTTTGAGTTGCTTAACTAATGGTTACTACAAATTATGATAATTCCTCTAGCTTCAAACAATGATACAAGTTAATGAATAAAATCTTCACAAATCCTATCAAAATGACTCAAGAAATCCGCTTCAATTAATGTAATGGCCCTCCCAAAAGAAGCACTTGTGAGCACCTCCAAGCCTCTTGTCACAATGCATGAACTCAATTTCTTTGCATCAAGATCACTTCCAAATTTCAAACTTTGCTCAACCAAGCTTCTCTAAGCGGCAAATCAACATTTGCAAACTTTAATGTTCTCAAAAGATCTGCAAACATTAACATTAAAAAAAACTAATATTAGTTCACTAATATACAACAAAATAAACACAATCATTTTTATTTAGTTTATACAATTTTTCTTTTATTTAATATTTATGTCTTTAATTTCTATTTTTTTAACTTAATTTCCTAATTCATATTTATTTTCTTTTTATTTATCTATGGTTTTCATCTATTTTCGTTTTATTTATTTTGTTTTTATTATTTTTATACTTTTATTTTCCTAATTTTCTTTTAAATGTATTCTTAATTTCTATATTTATTAATGCTTATTCTTTTCCTAATTGCAATTTTTCTTTTTTCTACTTATCATCTTCATATTCTATTAACTAATCAATCTAAATATTAAATTAACGAACTAAATAATAAATAAATTAAACAATAAAAACATCTCTCTCTCTCTCCCATCTCATCATCGCATCCGTCCTGATCCTACAACATCTATCCAAGTTCACATCTTCCCTCTCCGTCTTCCTCTCTCTCTCTCTCTCTCCCTCCCTCCCTCTCTCTCTCTCTCACACACACACACAAACATGCATGCATGCAATTAAACTCACTTCAACCCACACAAGCACACCATGCAAACAGACACGCACTCAAACAAAAACATGCATACTCACATGGATACACACACATACACATATATTTAACATAAACTAAACACACATGTATACATTCATTCAGCAAACACATATAGTTTACTACACATTACATACATGTATTTACTCTCACGCACATATATTATTATTTGTTTTGATTTATTTTATTCATTTTGTTTTTAATCTATTTTCTGTATTTTGTTCATTTACTTTGTTGTATAATGTATATTAGGATACATTTATATTTATTATTTATCCACATAGACATGGATATGAACACGAACACTTCTTCTTTTCCATTTGTCAATTCCACTTTGTAAGTGTACTCGGATAGACTTGTCTTCAGTTTTAACTTCTTCACTCATGAAGAGATAATTTTATTATGGGTAGATCATGTATCAAACAATATATTTATAGGATGTCCATGCACTTTCCCTTTCATGACCACCAATGCGATGTGAGGGAACTGCTAACCTTTCTTAGCAATTGGTAATAAGATCACATTCACAATTGTTGTTACCTTCTTGGTAACTTGCATATTCAAAATTGGTTGTTTATCCTTGGATCTCCATCTCAGTATCCATCTCTAACAAATCAAAGTCAGAATGAGATGATGGAGATGATGAAGATGATTTTTGCTTCTCCACCACCTTTCTGCTAAAATTTTCTTTCTCTTAGGATACAAACAAAATGAACATCCAACAAGGCATCCATAAAGTTTCTCGTTGCCGTTTTTTCTGCTATTGTGTCAAGCTAGAGAGTTGAAATGCTCTCTTTGTAACAAAGTAGGGTTAGGACTGCCACCAGCTTGAGAGGTGACTCTCGCCCCAACTTTATGTCTCTATATATAGCTCTTGGGGAAAAACACTATCCCACGATCTCGTAGGACTTGAACCCATAACCTCTTCCTTCCCATCCATATGAATTAACCACTAGGGCAAGCTATTCGCTTGTCTTGAGAGCTGAATCTTTTCTTGAGTCTAGATCCAAGACTTTGGCCCTACACGCGAATGACCAAATGGTGTTAGACTTTATGTCTTTCTGAACTACCAAGACACGCATTTCATAACTTAATTTCTAACATTCTTGTCCCCTTGGGTATGATTCTTTTCCTAAAAAATAGAGCTATATACAAAACTAATAGGCATAACCCTGAGCCTCATCTTCTAGTCTAGAAGAACATGTTTTCATATCTATGGTAGGATTTACCTCATATTCCAAATGAATAGAGGGGAATATATTGTTTGATCCCTACCCAAATGATAATACCAAATGGGTTTGCACTTTTCTAAACTAATATGAGTGCAAAGTAAGGAATGAATGACAAGGGTGGGTCAGAAAACATCCCTATCCAATTCACTGTTTTCACTATGTGCTATTTGGGCACTAACATGTGAAATGGGTGGATTCAAGATACTAGTATATTATTGGGTATCACTAGACCATGGATCTAGCCAATGGGCGGAATTCTTATCCTTGTCAAGACTTTGAAAACTTCTATTTCATTGGAATTCAGCTTGGAACTTTAACTTTAGGTTGACCCAAACATCTAACTTAGATGTTCATACCATGGTTCACTCTCAACCAACGTTTGATTTGACCTTATTACCCTACTAGAGGACTAATTCCTCTCAACTCAACCTGAAGCATCTGCTCATGCCTTTCATATTCCAAAGCTAAGAATCTCCTCAAGATTGATACACCTTTGGGTTATATCAATCATTTGACTTAAGTACCACTAGTAGTTAGGGAATTTCTTGGGAACTACTTATTTTCTAGCTAACTTGAAGAGATGCTTATATTTTTTATAATGAACATGTTCTACAAATAAACTACCTAATAATTGAACTAGAAAGACCACCATGGCAAGAGAGAGTATGTTTCCACTCATCCAAATCTACCCATATATATACCTCTAGGCCAAAGGGGTGCATGTCCTTGGGAGTGGCCAAGTGTCTAGCCAAGTGTCCCTCATGTGGACACATTCCCAAGGGTCATCATATGCCTTCTAATTCCTCAGGTTCTATCACATGCCTTCTAAATCAAATGAGGATGCTTCTCTCACGTACACCAAAGGTGGCTCTGTAGCCCTCCAACTCCACCAGCCCTCTTCTTTTCCCCCACCACCCCTGTGGCCCCACCCTCACCCCGACCCCCTCCAACCCCACTATCCCCTCCTCTTTTCCCCCACCACCCTCGCGGCCCCCACCATCACCCTGACCCCCTCCAACCCCACTATCCCCTCCTCTTTTCCCCCACCACCCTCGCGGCCCACACCATCACCTCGACCCCCTCCAACCCCACTGTCCCCTCCTTTTTTCCCCACCACCCCCACGGCCCCACCATCACCTCGACCC
The DNA here is from genome assembly GCA_020310875.1 of Ceratopteris richardii. Taxonomy (NCBI): domain Eukaryota; kingdom Viridiplantae; phylum Streptophyta; class Polypodiopsida; order Polypodiales; family Pteridaceae; genus Ceratopteris; species Ceratopteris richardii. The sequence continues at coordinate 108,077,126 of CM035437.1, forward strand.
CCTCCAACCCCACCGTCCCCTCCCTTTTCCCCACCACCCCCGCAGCCCCCACCATCACCTCGACCCCCTCCACAGCACCACCACCCCACAGCCCTCCACCACTCCACACCACCCCACGACCCTCCACCACTCCACACCACCACCCCACAACCCTCCACCACTCCACACCACCACGACCCCACGACCCTCCACCACTCCACACCACCACCGCCCCACAGCCCTCCACCACTCCACACCACCACCACCCCACAGCCCTCCACCACACCACCACCACCCCACAACCCTCCACCACTCCACACCACCACCACCACACGACCCTCCACCACTCCCCACCACCACCCCACAGCCCTCCACCACTCCACACCACCACCCCACAGCCCTCCACCACACCACCACCACCCCACAGCCCTCCACCACTCCACAACCCCCCCACAAACCCCACAAATCCCACATTTTTCCACGACCTTACATAAGGCTCTTATACAGTTTGGATGGACATTTGGAGGATCATTTCTCAACCAAACCCTATAGTGTTATATATCGTTGGAAAGCTCTCGACGAGTACTTTCCAATGGTCAAATAATAACTTTGAAATCTTGGATCAATTTTTGACCACACCCCAAAAGCCCCCACAACTCCCCATAACTCACCCCTATTCCCACCCAACCAACAAACCCCACACAACTCCACACAACTCCACACCCCTCCACAACCCTCCACAACCCTCCACAACCCTCCACAAACCCCATAATCTCTCTCAACTCCCCACAACTCACCTCCCACACCGCCCACTTAATATGAAGGATCAAAAGCTACTACAAAAATTAGGTGGAGGATCTGCTTCTCAAGGTCATTCAAATATCACGGGCGGCACAAAATGAGGATCTCAGCTTGCATTCAAAAGTGACAGTAAAGGTGTAAGTGGTAAAAGTGAAAGTGGAAAAATGACTATTGCCGCCAACCATTCATGACGACTGCCTATTTTTGAGGATCCAATTCAAATCAAGTGGAATATTTGATCTACCCCTCCAATCTTGGGTAATCAACCGGTGCATGATCAGTGGACGTGAGGAATCGGCAAGGCCCTCTTGGCCTATTTGAGCCTATAAAAGCAAGGGATTTGTGTTCATTTGGCACATATATACATTCAGATACATACATTTACATACGTACGTACATAGGTCCTCTCCTTGCACTTTGTGGCTTCAAGCCTACTGTAGGAAGTCACTCTGTGGTGTGGATACAGAGCGTGGGCTTCCCAGTGGAGGGCTAATAGCACTATAGTGTGAAGAGAGTGGCTTGGTTTTGTCATTCCGTGTGAGTCGGTGGTATTTTCATGCTCTTTCCCTTAGAGCAAGTCTTCATACTTTGTATTGATGAGTGCTAGTCTGCATCTAGTTGTGTCCATTGTACGGATTGGAAGAATCCCTTGTATTGATGTTGTTTAGTTCTGGAGTGGCATGTTAGCCCAGAGTATGAACTTTTGAACATCTCCTTGCCTATGTTGTAATCATCTGATTCGAACTAAGGAGTGGATGGTCTTCCATTATTGTCATTTTTTCATTAATACTTTCTTGAGTATTCACAACTCTGTGCAATCATTGATATCTGCCTGCTCATAGAAGTGTTAAAGGGTATATTTCCCTAAGGAGAACCTCCCTTGAGTAGTTGAAGTACTGGAGTACTTGCTGCATGTTCCTGTTAAAAGTAGATACCCCAGTACCTCCTCTACATACCCTAAGGGTTAAAACCAAGGGTTCAATCCAAAGGTTCAAGGCATGTTCCAAGGGTAAATTTAAGGCTAAACCAAGACAAATATACATCATATTCTAACTTGTAGAATCCACATAGTCTTCTAAACCCATGAATTATACAACATTCTTCCCTCCTTAAAGCACTTTCTTCCTCGAAAATGAGTAGAAGTATCATATGTGGAGTATTCCCCCATGCACCATGATCTATACTATGAGCCTGTTCTTCTCTCTCTTTAGATTTGTTTCCTATAATCAGATAAGGGCTACTACCTTCCTCAATTTGAAAGGAAAAGAATCAAAATCCTACCCAAGTCACTTTCCCTTAGTCCAATTCAATGTACATGCATGCCATGAACTAGTGAAATGGGTGGATTTCTCTACTTTTCTTAGCTTGATTGTTTCCCTCTGGCACTTTCACAAACTTTGAGCTCCATAAAATTTTAGATGTTTGTACACTTTGTACCTTCTTAGATATGTATAATTTTTAGGAGTCTACAATAGAGATCCTATCTCTATCTTGAAAGGGCCAGAAACTAGATTCATCTTCCACTTTCAAAAGAAAGGAGAGGAATCTCTACATGTTCTATACTTGACTTATTCTTTTTAGCTAAAGGTATGAACTTAGAGAAGTGGGTCTACTAAGTCCCTACCAAAACATACAAAATAAAATGAGAAGAAATACCATCTTCTCATTTTGTGGCCAATTAGGTGGACTTATATCAATTATCCAACATTTCTTAAAACATGGTGTTCAAGTACTATGAATGATAGATAATACAATTTTGGAAGTTCATATCCTTGTCTAGATTTTGTCTGATTTTTTTCCATAGATTAACCGTTAAAACATTATTTGTCCTTACATGGTTTGATCTTTCTAGAAAATCTAACATCTTCAAGACTTAGATCCAAAGACCTTGATTATGAATTTAGGAACTAGAATTATTTTGTAAACCATTCTCCTAGGTCTATACCTATATTCTTTGTTTGTCTTAGCTTTGCAGGTTCTTCCAAAGAGAATCAATACTAACTATCTTGAATGGACTTTGGTTCGTACCCCATATAGTTATGTTTACTAACCTCAAAGGTCACCATAGCTTTGCAAAGAGTAACAAATCTTACTAAACCAATTCTTTCAAATCCGCAAACTAATTGAGGAACAATACTTATCAATCCATCAAGATAGTTTCTTGCTAGCTCTTCTACCTATTGAATGGAGTTAAATGATTCAAGTTTTACTTTCTTTAAGTTCCAAAGTCTTAACAAAAAGATACCTGTATTATGGCATCATATCCTAAACCCCTCTAGGAACTTAGTGAAAATTCTTGAATCACTTATTCTCATCATCCAAAGATTGAAAAATGATATGTTGCAAATCATTCTATTATTCAAGGCTTTATACTTGAATATATTTGAATTTTAGCAAGCTCCTTTCTTTTGGAGATTAACTCAGAAAACTCCTAAAGTTATTATCCTCTTATTTATCCAAAACTATTGTACCATCTAAAGTTGGTTATGCATTCTATTGAAAAGAATGCATCTACTTAAGAGGATAAAGGATAGCCTTTTCTAGGGTAAATGCTATTTTATTCAATTTACCCTTTTGTAAATACAACCAAGTGTACTTAATTGGTTCAAGGAGTTAAATTTCTATACCTCTTATTGAACCTAAGACCTTAATCTCAATGGTCGTATCTTTAGGTCTTATCTTGATGTTTACTATTGGATCTTGAGTCTCTTTTCTCTCTGGCCATCAGAGAAAATTATCAATGGGATTCAGTTCCCATTGTCCCATACCAATGATTTCTTTCTTGAATCTGTAGAACAACATCCTTAATCTTTCCACTTTCCTTGTCCTTTCAATGCTCTTTGATCATTTGCTATGATAATGAATTCGATTTTGGAATTCCTTGGCATCACATTCACGAGAGCAAAGAATAAGGTTTCTAAATGCCAATCAACCTTATACCTCAAAGATTTCTTTGGCCTACCTTTAAGCTCAATCTTCTTTTCTTTTAATCGAACTAAGAATGTCATTGAATGCCCTTGATTTCAAGTTTTGATTATCTTTAAATCCGGTGTCCCATACCACCGAATCCACTTTAGTGATAGAATAAACCTAGGCATCCCATACCCTCTAGCTTGCACTCTCACCTCAGTGTAGACAACTTTAGCTTTTACTAAGGGATTATTTACTAAGAATACTTTTTCCATGTTAGCCTTATCAACTATAATCAAAATCTTTATAAGTTACATCCTTATTGAGTCTTGATTTTTTCTTGAAAAGACTTTGAAGATTGATCCTTTATTGAAGCATTTCTGTAATTGGATACAATCCAAGGTATCTTTGTCTATGCCGTTTGACAATAGAGCTAGTATTTCCACACTAGATATTATCTTTTGACATAGATGTGCATCCATCTTGAAGGAAATAGTCATGAGTCCATCATTGACTTAGCCAAATGGTCATATTCTTAACCATATTGGAAAGTTGTTGTAGGCTCATAAAACATACTTTGGAGTAGTGGTTTTTAGGATATCTTACAACCCTTTATTTTCCTTCTCTCTAGATGTGTACTCTTTGAAGCAACTCTTTTAAAGCTCCAAGTGGATCACACTTCTTTTCAATAAAGGGAGAGACTTATTGGGGAAGAAATGACCACTTCAAAAGGGTAAAATGGTTCAACCGTTTTCCCTACCTTATAAATGTATAACATTCTCTTCCCCCATTAGTGTGATCATTATCCCCAATGATCAGCTGTTGAAACTCGCCATGTATAGGGTCTTAGATATGTTTTAGTTTCTCTTTTGGATGTCTTTCAATCTAGTATCTTATTTCTACTAACTTATGGCTAATAAGAAGAGAAACATTGCCTGAATTGTGGTTTAAGTCCTTGGGCTTCCTAATCAGGCATGCCATGGAGTTTATGGAGCTTGAGGGTCCATAAATAGGACTTGAATTTTATGAGGTGAGTCCATTCCATGGGAGTGCATTATGCCTCTAGTGCATCATTTAGAAACACTTGCATCATTCTAGGTGTATGTGGATCTCACCTACCTCTTTCGAGATGCATGTCTAAATGCTTTACTTTAGCATGGCATAGAAAGGAAACACAAGTGAGCAAATATTTAAAAAGGTAATTATCTCCATTTTATCTTTTTCCATCCTTTGTATCCATGCATAGGCATAGCAAGGCTTCTACATTTGAGATGCTTGAGTTCGTTTTCCTTAGGAACCTTCCAATGTTATTCTTTCGAGCATTAGTATACTTACTAGTATGCTCGATTAATCATTTAAGATTATCAAAACTCTCATGACAATTGGATGCATATTTACATTTTCTATCACGAAGAAAAAAATGTTCAGACTTCTTTACCATATCCCCTAAGAGATGATTTCAAATCTCATTCAATGAAAAACACATTGATATATATATATATATATATATATATATATATATATATATATATATATATATATATATATATATATATATATATATATACACACACACACACACACATACATACATACATACACACACACACACACATATATATATATATATATATATATATATATATATATATATATATATATATATATATATATATATATATATATATACAATGAGTTCTATGCATATTCAATGCATGTCGATACTTAACTAGATACTTTCCTTAATCCATGGTAACAAAAGTACTCCATGGATCATAAATCATTCATCCTTTACATCACATGAATGTATGATGAATTCCAATATATGCAGAAGAGAAGAAATAGTTAGTAATTTTCTTTAATCAATAATTTCCTTCACTTTAGTATAGATACGTGAATCTCGTGTACAAAATAAGAAACTCCCTTCTCTCATTGAATAAAATACAATAATACTTAGCTTTAGAAGCTATTCTTTACTGAAGTTGGAAATGAAGAGGCCACCTCCTTTCTTATCTTCATTGCTTGGAGTATTCCTTCATTGTATTTCCCAGGTTTCCTTAGCTCTCAAAACAAAGCATGGTATGACCTCTATATTGAGGTAGAAGAGCACTTTCTTCTTCCATTCAAATAGTATGTACATTTTGAGTATCCATACTCCTTGTGTGAGTATCCCTCCATGCTTTCTATCTCATCCCTCTACGAGAGGCTCTTGCTCTAACTAAGCTAGAGGGATCACCATCCGCCCAAATTTCTTGGCTTTCCTTAAGTTTTGGTAACAAAATCTTGATAATGACATCCGTGAGGAGCCACTAATCAGTGCATATATCCCACATTGAAAGTTCCTCGCATAGTGGTTGCCTATATATTGATTTGCTGTTCGTGGATGTAGTCATCTTATGAAAGCTACTCTAAATGTTCATACTAGGTAGTACACATGGCCGTCCAATCTATGGAGATATACTCTTCAATGCGCATGGGGTGGTTGAGATGAGTATAATAAGTGCCTAGCAATGGAAATGTATGTGAATCTTCTACTCTTCAAATTGAAGAAGAAAACTTCTTTAGATGATAGAGAAATCCAATCTCAAGAAAACATGCAAAGAGAAACAGACTCTTCCACAAGGTTGAGATTATTCATGAGATCGAATAGGCTCTGTGTTATACTTTATGGAATAATGGAATGTTATATGGATTTTAATGTCTTGAGGGTTTAAATATGATTTGTGTTTTGATTTAGCAGGTGAAGACTTATGAGGGTGTGAATGCACATGGAGTTATTCACATATTTTTGAAGATATTTAGAAGATAGTATTTTAATTATTTTTTATAAAAATAATAGATCGCTTTAGAAGGCGACATTTTTGTAAAAATAGTAGATCGCTTGAAAAGCGATGATTTTGCAAAAAAAGCAGATTTTCATGAACGCAAGATTTTCAAAGTGCCACCCTCATGTATCTTCTATTTAGGACATAATAAAAAAATACCAATAAATACACATGCTCTGATAGACTCATCCATTAGAGTATGTGGGGGGAGATTGTACCCGATCTGGTGTCAATTCTCTTGTCTCTTTTTATTCTATTTATGCTTTTGTGAGATTTTTTTTCTGTACTATCCTCTGTGTACATGCGTGTACGAAATTCGATCAATAGTGGTATCAAAGCCAAGGTGCATATGTGGAGGTGGTTTCTTGACATGCGATCATTATTTGTGGCACCGCTCGTGAAGTGACAACCATCTCAACCGTTTGGTCCAGGTTTTTGTTTATCAAGTTTGTTTGTTTTTGGTTCGCCAGTTTGTTTTTTTTTCAAATTTTTTCAAATTTGGTATTGTGCATTGTGCTCCTGTCACACTATGCACTGTGCTCACTACACTCATTGTACCCCCTATGCTCACTGTGCACACTGTGCACACTGTGCTCACTATACTCAATATACACACTATGCTCACTGTGCTCATTGTGCTCACTGTACTCACTGTACCCACTATACCCCCTATGCTCATTGTGCACTGTTCACTATTCGAGTTTGGTTCAATTATCAAATTAGTTTATCAAATTGGTTTATCAAGTTCGGTTATCATTCGGCTTACTCCAAGGTGTTGATTAAGGCATAACTTTGGCATCTTTGGCTTCTTTGACACTCATGGTTCTCTTGGTTCACTTTTGTTCCATTGGCTACGTATGAACCAACTCTAACTTATAAGTGGCAATAAGTGCTTAGCTATTTCCCTAGTTAACTTACTTATTTCTCTAGTTAGCCTACTTAGTTCCTTATTTAGCATGTAGTGGATTTGGACCACAACCTCATACTTCCAAGAGATAAGGTTTATCCACTAGCCTACTTTCACTTATTGATACCCCATTCCTTTTAATTAATATTTAACACAACTTTTCCCACTCTCTTCACCTTATTTATTTATTTATTTATTCAACACTCATTTATTTTATCTATTTATTTATTATTATCTATCAAACACTCTCATTTTATTTATTTATTTATTTATTTATTTTTAATTATTATTTATATATATATACACTATTGTTGAAGTTCTTTTCACATGCTTAGTCCTAGGTTTTGATTCTATATAAAGCCATGGACCCTACCCATAATACCAAGGATTTTGGTACATCACCCCTACCTAGTGTATCGATTGAGCAACAATTGGAGCTTTTGCGACATGAACTCCAACATGCTCAAAATGAAATGAAATAACGTGATGCTACACTCCAACAAATACAGAGTGATGAAAACAACCTAGTTAAGGTGGTGAAGGCTATTATTAGTGCTCAAGAACAAGGCATGCAGTTCAAGATTGGTGCTAAAAATTTCCAATTTCCTCCAATTTGATGATTTTTATTCTGATGAATCATATTCTGAAATTGAAAAAGTGAAATTTGTTACTAATTATTTGGTGAGTAAGGCCTAATTATGGTGGAATGTTTTGCAGCATAGCATGGATTGCCCCACTACATGGATCACATTTCAAGAAAAGATCAAGGAATCCTTTGTTCCTCCTCAGTTCCAATTACATGCTCATAGATCACGGACAACTTTTGGATGGAAAGATGGACATACCGTGTCTACATACACTAACTGCTTTTGGCAATGACTACTTCTTATTCATTCACTTGAAAGGATTCCAGAAGATACCTCACAATGGAATTATGAAGATGGTTTGGAGATGGGAATCCAAGCTAAGCTCAACACACTACATCCCACGACTCTCTATGAAGCTATTTCTTTTGCACATGATGTTGAGAAGGAGTTTCCGTCCATCACCAAGTCCATTTGCTTACGACAAATGCGTCAATGGCAACAACCAATCAAGTCCACTTTTCCCTTCAAGCATCCTTTCACTACTTTTCTTCCCCTACTTTTCAATGCCCACCTACTCTTCAATGCCCACCTACTTTTCAATGCCCTCCTCAATCCAATTTCTCACTACTACCCACGACAACCCCCTTACAACCTACCAAACCTCCAACCCTTCAAACTATGATGATGGATGCTCAACAAAAGAGGCCCCGTGTCACTTGTTGGCATTGTGGTAAGTTTGGTCATACTAAGGCTAAATGTAGGTTCCAAACTAATGACATGAAGCCTATCGAAGTTCAAGTACACAACATGGAGGTGATTCTTGATGACATTCAACCTGATTGGATCGAAGAAGCACTGGATAAAGATCTAACTACTTTGGGTAACACAAAAGTTGTTAATATTTTACATGATGATGGTGCTTCACATGATTTTATTTCTCATACACTAGTGCAAGATCTCCAATTACACCCACTTCCTTCTATGCATAAAGTTAAGGCTTCATTTCAAGGAAATAGATATAATGCTACAAGTGAAGTGCATAACATTTAGATTTGTATAGGTTCATACGTAGATGAACACACATTCTTAATTGCTCCTTTGGAGTCCTATGATGTTATACTTGGCATGCCTTTTTGTCACCATTATAATCCATGCATTGATTATCATACACACACAATGCGTTTCAAGTTTAACAATCAAGATATTTATTTGTCTACAATGCATGACTTCCAACCATTTCCATTAATTAGTCATACTCAAGTGAAACAGGCATTTAGGAAAGGCAACAATTAATGTATTGTTTTGGTCAATAACATAGTTGATTATACACATGCACTTCCTAATGCACATAAATCATTTATGGATTCCTATAAGGATTGTTTTATCACTGATTTTCCTTCTAAACTACACCTTCTAGGGGATCTCTTGACCATAGTATAGACTTGATTCCTAGTAGTTCTCCTCCCCATAGAGCACCTTATAGGCATGGACCTTCACATCAACAAAAAATAGCTAATCAAGTTAAGTATTTACTTCACAAAGGACTTATAAGACCTAGTTCTTCTCCCTTTGGAGCACCTATTCTTTTAGTAGAGAAGAAGAACAAGAATTATAGGATGTGCATTGACTATAGAGGGCTCAATAAGATCACAATTAAAAATAGATATCATATTCCTAGGATAGATGATTTGCTAATTAAATGTCGTGGAGCACGTGTCTTTCGCAAAATTTATCTTAAATATGGTATCATCAAATACGAATGACACAAAATGACACTTGTAAGACTGCTTTTAGAGCTCAAAATGGTCACTTTGAATTCATGGTAATACCGTTTGGACGCACCAATGCACCTGGTACGTTTGCACGCATGATGAACCCACTCACTCCTATTTTAGATGATCCTCTATTACTTGAAGAGGATGCAGAAATTTTAGTTCCAAAGAATATACTTGATTATGATGTTACTACTACATGCACTGGTAAGCAATATCATAGATATTTAATTAAATACAAAAATAACTCACTTGAAGAATCTCGATGGATTCATAAGACATCACGAACTCCACATTATGATCATTTGATTTTTGCATATCATTCACGATCACATCAAATTCCAGTTTTCTAATTCCGTGCATGTGTTTTTACATGGAACATGCTTATGACTATTTAGTGATGGGACATGTGATTGGCCATCCATGTCTATTTTATAATTATCAACTGAGGTCAGTTGCTTGTCAACTGGGAGGCATATTATAATTTATGGAATAATGGAATTTTGTATGGATTTTAATGCCTTGATGGTTTTAATGTGATTTGTGTTTTGGTTTAGCATATGAAGACTCATGAGGGTGTGATTGCACATGGGCTTATTCAGATATTTTTGAAGATATTTACAAGAATATTTAGAAGATAGTATTTTAGTTATTTTTTGTAAAAATAATAGATCGCTAAAGGAGATTTTCATAAATGCACGCTTTTCGAAGTGCCACCCTAATGTATCTTCTATTTAGGACATAATAAAAAATACCTATAAATACACATGCTTTGATAGACTCGTCCATCAGAGTATGTGGGGGGAGATTGTACTCAATTGGGTGTCAATTCTCTTGTCTCTTTCTATTCTATTTATGCTTTTGTGAGATTTTGTTTTTGTACTATCCTCTACATATGTGCATCTATGGGATTTGATCAACACTCTGAGTACCAATGTTGTATAATCAACATGTTCTAAAAATAAACTACCTAAGAATTGAACTAGCAAGACCTCCATGGCAATAGAGAGTACCTTTCCACCCATATATACCTCTAGGCCAAGGGGGTGCATGTCCTTGGGAGTGGCCAAGTGTCTAGACAAGTTTCCCTCATGTGGAAAATTTCCCAAGCATCATCACATGTCTTCTAATTCCCCAAGGTCTATCACATGCCTTCTAAATCAAATGAGGATTCTTGTCTCACGTACACCCAACGTGGCTCGTAGAGAAGATTCCTCCAAGACTAAGGTTCCCATACCTTAGGATAAATCAAATCTAAGGTTCCAACCATTCAATTGGGAGATCATATGAATAAATCCCCTAAGATTTAAAATCAAGGCTTCAACCCAAAGGTTCAAGACATGTTCCAAGGGTAATTCAAGGGCTAAAAAAATGCAAATATACATCATATTCTAACCTTTAGAATCCATATATTTAGTCTTATAAACCCATGAATTACATGTTGGAATTAGACGTCTGCGGAAGCATGCGAACATCACAAGGAAGAAGAAGAAGAAGCTTGGAGCACAACACACAATACTGAATGTATTACTAGAGAATGTACAAAGATAAGTAGCCCATTAGGGCAATAGGCGTATATACAAGTCGGGGGAAAAAACCTCCTAAAGAGTGAAAAAAGTGCCCTGATGGTCCTAGAGTGTTCACACACATCACTACCTAAATATATCAACAAATCCCCCTAGGAGTGATGCGGTGAACAAGTGGCTGGCACTCATGTATAAGGAAGTGCCAAGCTATGTGGAAATCACTCCACAAAAGGAAGTAAGCCCAAAGCTTTGCGGAAAGCTTCAAACTTCTCCCTAGGCAGAGCCTTTGTAAAAAGGTCTGCAATGTTCTCCAGCGTGGGCACATATGCCAAGCTGACCTCCCCAGCAAAGAACCTCTCCCTGACATAATGATAATGCACCTCAATGTGCTTAGTGCGAGCATGGAACACAGGGTTCCTCGCAATTGCCAATGCGCTCTGACTGTCAGTGAAGATGGTGGTGGCAGAAGACTCACCAACACCCAAATCATGAACCAAGGAGGTTCACAATCAAAGGGCAACCAAGCCCAATTTTTCTATCTAGGTAGAGGCAAAGGCAAAAGAGGTGGACAAAAATACAAAGGAAGAGGAAGGGGAAGGTCAATCTCAAGCTCAAGCAACCAAGAATGCTCCAACCAAATCTATGGATCAAGAGGAAGAGGAAGGAGCAGAGGAAGAGGAGGAAGATCACATGAAAGAGAAGCATCCGATGGAGAATGCTACAATTGTGGAAAATCTGGCCATTATGCAAGAGATTGTTGGTCCAAAGGAGGAGGCAATCAAGGATACAAAAGGAACCAAGGTAAATATGCTATTACTTCAACAAATTCAAAAAGCAAGAACTTCCTTATGATGTATGGTTCATGTGAAAGATTCAATTCAGATTTTACATGGTACATAGACAATGGTTGTAGGAACCATATGCTTTTCAAGAAATATGTTTTCTTTAATTTACACTCACCCATCACTCAAGGACATGTAGAGATATGGCATGAAACTGAGCACAATATTACATATGTGGGAGATGTTGCACTGAATGGATCTCAAAGCTCCAAGGTGTTGAGGGATGTGTTGCATGTGCTGACCATCACCAAGAACTTGGTTTTAGTAGGTCAAATGGTTGAAGGAGGTTATGAGGTGTGGCTCAATGATCAGGGATGTTTTGTTGAAGAACCCATGTAGCACAAAAAGCTCATAACAAAAGGAAGGAAACAAGGAAGACTCTTCACCATCGAGGTAAAGGTAAAGCCATCATCCCCTCACACTGTCTACTTGTCAATTGGAAATAAATAGATTGTAGAGATTGACTTGTGGCATAAAAAAATTGGCCACATAAACTTACAAAGGATGAAGGAAACACAAAGGAAGAAGCAAACTAGGAATGTGGATAAGAGGAACATTGACTCTTCAATTCAGCCATCAGATCTCATTCATACAGATGTGTGTGGTCCTATGCCCACAAGGTCATTAGTTGGTTCTCTTTCTTTGTCACTTTCATAGATGATGTTACTAGAGAATTTTTGGTATATCCTATCAAATCAAAGAATGAGGTAAACCCTAGTTTCAAAAAATGGTTTGCTTTAGTTGAGAATAAAAAATGAACTAAACTTAAGGCTTACGTTCAGATAATGGGGGTGAGTATACTCACATGAATTCAAACTTTTTTGTTAGTTTAGAGGAATTTTTAGAGAGTCTACAACTCCTTATATCCCAGTACAAAATGGTGTAGCTGAAAGAATGAATAAAAATATTCAAGATAGAGTAGTTTCTATGTTGCACCATGCAAACCTTTCACAAGGCTTTTGGGCAAAAGTAGTATTCACGATATTATGATCATGTTTGAGTTTTTGGGTGTGAAGCATATGTTCATACACTGAAAAATCTTAGACAAAAACTAGACCATAAGTCAAAGAAATGCAATTTTCTTGGATATGGTCGAGAAGTCCAATTTGGATATCGCTTATGAGATCTTGAAACATGATGAGTGATCAGATGTAGTGATGTCATTTTCAACGAGTCTAAGATGCATAAAAAATCCATTAAGGAGGTTGAAGTGAGAAGAGTGATGTTTGAGGATACTAATCCTCTCTTTCTGATTAATTCCAAAATGGTCATACAAGTTCAATTCTATTACAAGCTAACCTCAAAAATGAGCTCTCTAGCTCTGTTTATAGTTTTTCACTAGCTTTTGGCCCTATCCAGACCTAGTGTCCGGCCTAGTTAAAAATTAGGTTCTAGGGCCTATTTGGAGGTTCAAATGGAGTCTAAAAAATGTGAAAACTGATAGGTAGGTACTTCTAAAGCTCCTCAAGCTCAAGGACTCCTTGGCTTGCACAAAATGGAGCTACAAAAATATGAAATGGTATTTACAATGGTTTTTAGTGATGAAAATCACTATTTTTGTAGGGATTTCTTCTAACATTTTGACATACATTTCTTGGAGCTCCCTACTTGCTCCTTCTTCTTGTGTGCCCAACTCTTTGATGCATGAAAAATTTAAATGGCCTACTTGCCAGATCTTCTTTGACTACTGTGTCTGCTTGTGCTTTCTCTTCGCTCCGACTCCCTTCGTAGGCTTCCTTGTCTTGTGACTCCTTCAGTTCCTTGACTACTGCCAGATCTTCTTTGACTACTGTGTCTGCTTGTGCTTTCTCTTCGCTCTGAGTCTGTAGCTCAGTGATGAGTAGCACCTCCTTTAATGTCAATCCGGGAAGATGTGAGGATGGTATGAAGACCTCGAGCAAGTGGAGGCACAAGTGCGTGAGTGAGAAGCACACAAACATGCACACACATACACACACACGCGCACACACTGCAAGAGTGAGAAGCAATGGGGTTCTTTAGATTACTTTCAAAAAGCTCTTACAAGTTCCTTTCAATTACAATCCACCCTCAAAAATGAGCTCTCTAGCTCCTTTTATAGTTTTTGACTAGCTTTGGCCCTGTCCAGACCTAGTGTCCGGCCTAGTTAAAAATTAGGTTCCAGGGCTCTTTTGAGGGCTCAAACGAGATCTAAAAAATATGAAAATTGATATGTAGGCACTTCTAAGGCTCCTCAAGCTCACGGACTCCTTGGCTTTTCTCTGTTGATTTGTCGTACACATCTTTGAGCTCCCTACTTGCTCTTTCTTCTTGTGTGCTCCACTCCTTGATGTCTGAAAAATTTAGATGGCCTACTTGCCAGATCTTCTTTGGCTATTGTGTCTGCTTGTGCTATCTCTTCGTTCCGACCCTCTTGGTCTTGTGGCTCCTTCGGTTCCCTGACTGCTGCCAACACCCCCCCCCCCACTCTCGCGTCTGTCGCCCCTGACAGACCCTTGTCTCGATGCTCGTTGAACGTAATATTGGACAACGTCAGAAGCGAGGTGATGTTCTTCTAATCTGAGCCCCCGTGCTAGATCTGTTAATAATGCATCCCAATTCACTGGTCCTGGTACGTCCGAATGTGGCACCCGCAGTTGTTCTGAATGGATGGTTCTCTCCACAACGAATAAGTGGAGGAGATGTGAGGGCATAGGTACAAATATTTCTGAGTGATATTCCCAGAATCCCGTTATGAACATCTCCTCGAATGTCTGTTTAAAACAAGCTGGGAGGTACTTTATTCTGGCATGCCAAGCATATATTACCTCTATGGATGGGGTTGTGCTCATGTCGTATACCAGATCTTGGTTTCCTGTAAGAAATCCGACACCTGAGAAGTGGGGGTCTTTAATATTCTTGAACGTCCTGGAGGTGATTAGCATCAGTTCAAAGATTTTCATACACATTTGTGCCATCACATCGGGGGTATTCCGTAATCGAGTGCTCCAATGTCTGATGGTAGAAATCATGTAATTTACAATGGGAGGGCCCTGTGGCGGTGCTAGATAAACATAATTTACCCACTTTGCACAACCCTTGACGTTCTTGACAGCAATTGTAAACTCTGGCCAAGTGCACCGACGGAATACTGGAACATAACAAGGATTGTATTTAATAAAAAGAGGCATGTTAGTCCAGGTACGAACCATTTCCGGGTAGGTTTCAAGAAGACGGATTCTCCAGGTTGGTTGATGAATGGAGCCTTTCTTCGCACTTTCTGGGATATCCTCTGGCCCAAATTGTGTGGCAAAAGTTGGAGGTTTGCCACAACTGCATTTAATCTCTGCATTGTAATCCGCAAGAAGCACACAATATGGCACATATTGATCATCATTGGTGCCGATCCATCTCTGATGAGACATGCATTGAAAGTATTCAGACTTGATGATGGTGTCTTCTAACTTTGCCATAGATTGGATTTGAATGGCCACTCTGTCTTCATGGGTTGTTGCTGTCTTCTCTAGTGTTTGGAGCCATTCAGGTACTTCAACTTCCAATGTGTCCATTCCTTCTGAGGTCTGTGCACCACCTGGCATCGGCATAGGAACGTATGGTTCCTCATAGGTTTCATCCACCTCAATGGGTACTAAATCCTCCGGTTCGGGTTCTACAACTGGGGAGGGCTGCCTTTCATATTCTAATAACTTTTTCTGGAGTTCAGCCACCTGCTCTGTCAATGCCTTTACTTCCTCTGAAGGCGAGGCCGTTTCTATTACCTTGGTTGGAGCCTCCTTTTCCCTGAGCTGGCTATGTAGCTCATCTCGTTCCTTTTCCAACTCATCATGTGCGTCTAATAAATCCGCATAACTTTCCAAGATGGTTTTCATTGTCTCTGTGGGAACCGCTTTCAACTGTTCTGGATCGATCTCATGGGGGGACCCTTCCATGGCTGCTTCCGGGTTTTCTTCATTTTGTTTCTGCAACCGTTTATTTTCTTCAAGTGCTGTAGCCATATGCTTGCGAAGTAGAGTTAAATTACGTCGGACTCTCAGGTTATCTGTTTGGTACACCTCTAGCAATGTTCTTCTGTTTGCGTGTTGCCTTCCGGTTCTGATACATTGATGTGTATTTGTTTTCCAGATCGCCTAGGGCGGGCAGGCACACGTTTCTCAAATCGATTAATGTATGTCATGGCCTCATGTATGGCCTCATCCAAGCCGACTGCCTCTGCGTGTAGGTTCATGGATTCGATAAACATATCGTCCACACCTTCTTCAGCCAATAGTTGGCTCATGAGCACCTTGCCTGATTCAAGTGACATTTTGTGTTGTTCCTGAACTCGCTTCATGGTTTGGTACAATCTTTTTATTTGTGCCGAATATGCTGGGGCACTTGCTAGCTCTGAGAGTTCATCATATTCTTGATATTGTTCTTCGTCGGCTTCTTCTTCTTCTCCTCCTGCCTCTTATTCATCTCCTTCGACTTCTACGACGACTGGTTGTGTCGGGGCTGGTGTTGTTGTGGTGGGGTGTGGTTCCTGGGCCTGGTCTGCTTCTGTTTCAAGATTAGATTCGTAGATCAGCCTGGCAACTTCTTCATCCGTGAGGTCATTGAGAGTAAATCCCTGTGGAAATTCCAAGTCTGATGGAATGGGGGGAAACACCAAGTTGGGTCCTTCTGTACTTGGTCTGGGAAGACGAATGGTGAATGGCCGAACACGCCTAGTTTGAGGAGGAGTCACCTCAGGTGTGGTAGTGGCTCCCCTTGGTTGAGCACATGGTAATTGGACGCCCCCTCTCATCTTCTTCGATGGAGGACCCGCTGTTGATAGTCACTTTTGGAATTCTTGGGCCCTGGACCACACTAGTGCTCTTTGAATGGGCACGTCATATGCTAGGCACCTGTAAATTATTCTCGTTAGGGCACAACAGCCATGAAGTACATTTTTTTGCTTCTTATTCCAACGCTGATGGGCTAGGTGTATCTGATCGATGACCCAGTGCGGTATGTTGAGGGTGAGGTTCTCTATTTCTGCCAAGTATAAGCTGAACCATATTTTCTTAGGGGGCATAGTGAATCGCTCTTGTGCGGGAAAAGCAAAATGTTGCATAACTGTTCGTAAGTGGAGAGCAATGGTAGGCATCATTGCCACCATGTCCTTCAATTTATTGAGATCCTTATGCTTCATCCTACCCGGGACCATTGTTTCTTTCTCGGTGGGAATGTGCATACCTTGCATGTTCAATGCCTCCCGTACCAGTTTGAGGGTCAGTTTGAATCTCTTGAGTTCATGTCCTGGCAACAATGATGGTAGTACAAAAGTGCTATCGCCTCCCTTGACCCTGCTAGGAGTGATGGTACTTATGAAATAGGAGCAGCGTAGAAAATCAAGTTTAGGCAAGTGTGCTCTGAAATATCTATCCAGGCCTGCCTTGGTCCAAACTGATCGCATTACCTCTGCATTCTGATAGTTCTCGAATTCCCGAGCTAAAAAGTGGTAGCGTCCCCATTTGCCATTAAATTCAATTTCTGCTTCCCAGAAGTAGGTGCCGTCACCCAATGGCCCTGCTACATCACTGAACCAATGAGCATGTTTCCCCACTTGAGAAGTGTGTCCTTGAGGAGGGTCCTGGATAGGAAGGACATGCACCGCTTGAAGTTCTTGAGGCCTTTCGGTGAGTGGCGGTTCCAGAAGAATAGTTTCAATGTCCACAATCTGTGCGCTGGACCCTGCCTGGGAACTGGTGCCTCCAGCTTCTGCCATCGTTATTGCTTGCTAGCTGGTTCTGTCGAGAATATAGAAACATGTGTTAACATTGTAAAGGACAAGTTAGAACCGTTTTTGTCCCCATTACAACATTATCATGAGGTCCAGGAGAGATTAGTAGGTTAATAAGTGCTCGGTGCTTGTGTGTGTAGTTAGGAATTGGTTGGACCTAAGAACTAAGTGGAATGATGTAATGTGAGAGTGATGTAGTTAGTAGGTGGGCATGGATTTACAACTGGGGTCCGGGGGTTTATTACAAGTTTTAGGTTGCCAAAGGCAGTGGATGGGTTTTGATCTTGATTTTGTGGAGATTCTGAAGAGTTTGATAGGGGTATCTGCTTGAAGATGAGGCTTTTTAGGGACCCATTTACAAGTGATTCTACTAGTGCTCATGGAAGAATATGTGTCCGTGCGTGAGGTGTAAGACTGGGCCTCAGATGTTCGAATGAGTGAAACATGTTGTACCGGTTGCGGCCGTGGTGTAGCTATTTGAGCCCGCAAGCAAGCCTTAGGCACCCAGATTTGTCGTGATTGTGGGCTGGCCTTCATTGACTTCTTGGGTACCCAAATAGACTTCACTTGTGCAAAAGAATTAATGAAGGACTTCTTATTAGTGTCGTGTTGTTGACTACTAATAAGAGGTTTTGGGCGTGGGGTTGGCCTGGTCTGAACAGGGAATTTGCCTTTTCGCCTCCATACTTGTTTCCATGGATGAAACAATCTGCTTTGCTCCTTTTTTTGGCATCCAGTATCGGTAGTGTTCTGCTTCTTCTGTATTTGATTTGCCGTTGGTTGTTGCAACCTTCTGGTCTTTGGAAAAGAAGGGAGTTCCGTCCTCTCCCTGGCTCTGTTGTTGAGACAAGCCTCTTTCTGCATCATACAGTGTTGGACAAAAATAGCATTGTCAACTTCAGGTGCGCCCCTGGAAGGACCAGGAGTTTGGGCCTTGCCTAGTTCCTTGAGTGCCTCATTTTCCAATTCAACTGTAATTCGGCTATGATCTACCCATACCTGAAGAAGTCCACTTCTTAGGTTGAGGTTGACTGCATGATCATAGATCCAGTCCTGACCCAAGACAAGAGGCTCAGTGAGGTCCTCATCTTGACACACTAATACTTTGACTATCATTACTTCGTCTTGAATGGAGATGGGAAGATCCACCTCGCCCATGCAAGGGGTTTCCACACCTCCCAATCCTATGAGATATGCTTCTATAGGATTGACAGTTAATCTCAATTCTTGACAGTAAGACAATTTAACAGCACTAGTGGCTGCACCTGAGTCAATCAAGGCTCTTACAGTCTTTGCACCTTTTCCTTGTCCTATATCTAAGGTTATAAAAGGACGTCGATCAATTATCCTATGAGAGCTGATACCTGAAACTTCACACATAGCCACATGATATCCTTGGTCTGCATATGCATCTGGCCTAGGTTGCTCTCTACCTTGTCTTCTTAATTTCATTCTCCGTATGCGCTCTAAGGCTTCTGCTTGAGCTTCTTCTCGAATCCGCTTTTCTTCTTCTTTGCGTTTCTTAGCAGTGTTGAGTCGACTTAGCATTTCCTCTATGAGTGGTTCCTGATACAACTTGACCCTGCATCCACTAATGTAGCTTGGAAGAACATCACCTTCTAAGGTGGCCAGCTGTACTGCTCCACTCGTTGAGATCCTATTAATTATCATGGGTCCGTAACCTCTTTTCTCTAGTTTCCTCGCATGTTGTTTCAAAGTATAGACTAGTACCAGGTCTCCTGCTTTCAAGCCTTTATCCTTAATATGGGCATCAAAATATGCCTTCTATCGTTTCTTAGCTGCATATATCCCTGCAGCCGCCCTCAGTCTTGTTTCTCCTAATCGTTCAAGGTCAAAAAGTCTAGAAGAGAGTTCATGACCCGTCCATTCATGCTCTTGTGCTATTTTCAGTGTAGGTATTAAGAAGTCCAAAGGTAGCACTGCATTTTGGCCAAATACCATCTGAAAGGGGGTGGCTTGGAGTACCGTTTTGTAGGCGACTCGGTATGCCCAAACAGCATGGTGTAGCTGTTTGTCCCAATCAGAGCGTTTATTGTTCACTAATTTCGTCAGTACATTGCATAAGATCTTGTTGGTGCTCTCAGCCTGGCCATTTGCTTGAGGGTGATAGGGGGCAGACTTCTTATGCACTACCAAGAATTCTTGGAGCAGATTTTCAATAACTTCATTCAAGAAGTGAGTGCCTCTATCATTAACTAGCTCTATAGGTAGCCCGTATCTAGTGAACACATTCTCAAATAAAAACTTAGCTGTCGTTTGAGCATCGTTCTTCGTTGTGGCTTTTACCTCTACCCACTTTGTTAGATAGTCTATCGCAACAATGATATATTCTGCATGGGAACCCTTAGCTGGGGGATTAATAGGACCTACGAAGTCTATTCCCCACTTAGAGAATGCACGTCCACCCATCATAGGTTTCAGTGGCATCTCATCTTTGCGTATAGGAGGTTGAGCTCGCTGACAGACGTCACACCTCTTCACATAGGTATGTGCATCCATGTGAAGGGTCGGCCACCAGAAGCCCGCAAATAGTATTGCCTTGATCACCCGATCTGGTCCAAAGTGTCCTCCTGCTACACCTTGGTGAGCAGTTTCCAAGATCTTGAGATATTCACTTTCATGGACACACAGTCTCAGGTAACCATCCTTACCACGCTTGTATAAATTATCACCAATGAGTGAGTAATCCTGGGCTTCTTGTTCTAAACTCATTTTCCTAGCCAGAGTCATGTCTGGAGGGAATGTTTTCGTCCTCAGAAAGGATACTAGTGGTTCACTCCAATCCGGCACTATGGACACTTGATAAAGAGTGGCATGTTCCACAGGTGGTTTAGTGCAGTAGATTGGGCATTCCTTGCACAAATTTTGGACATCAACTTCCATAGTCGGCCAATGCACTCCGAATCTCCTTAGTGTCTGTAGGGTTCGTTGCTTTGAGTAGTGTTGATCTAATGCACCTACATGTGCTAGTTGCAACCATTTAGCGTAATCATCCTCTTCCACACAACAAGCCAAGATCCCTTGATCTGTGTGTTTGTACATACTTCCAGCCTTGATGTGATACTTCTGGGCTTTTACTACCTCTCTATCCTGTGTGTTGATTACTGGATGATTAGGCCCGTATGTCAATACTGGCACTAGTGGCTTAGCCCACTGTGGCACCACTTCCAAATTAACAAGTAAGCATCAGGAAGGTCATCTGACACTCCTTGTGGGGCCTCTCCCGAAGTGAGCCTAGAAAGGTGGTCAGCTCTCAAATGAGTCCTCCCTTTCCTTACCACAACCTTGAAATCGTATTCCATTAGTAAGAGAAACCATCTTACTAATCTTCCTGTATTGCATGGCTTGTTTACCAAGTACAACAATGCCTGATGATCAATAAAAAATTTAAACTTATTTGCAAGCAGATAATGTCTAAACTTTTTAATCGCATATACCATGCCTAGTCCTTCTCTCTCAGTAGTGGTATAATTTCGTTCAGCTGCATTCAATTGTCTACTAGCATAGGCAATTGGAAGATCCATATTACCTTCACCCGTGGGTTGTGCGAGTACACACCCAATAGCATAATTGGATGCATCCACGTGAACATGGAATGGCTTGTTCCAATCCGGGGTGGTCAAGATTGGTGCTGAACACAATCGCCGTTTGAGCTCATTGAAGGAGTTCTCACATTCATCATTCCACTCAAAGTTAGTCAAGAGTCCATACATGGGCTTTGCAATGACAACGTACATATGAATGAACCGGCGGTAATAACCACAATGCCCCATGAAGGCTTGCACTTCCTTGACGTTCTTTGGCCTAGGTAACTCGGCTATGGCTCTCACTTTCTCTTCATCAGTGGATATGCCATTCCTTGACACTATGTGTCCGAGAATCTTGCCTTGCCTGACCATGAAAACACACTTTTCTGGGTTCAAGCAGACCTGATATTCTCTACATTTGTCAAAGATTTGTCTGAGTTCAGGGATATGGGTTTGTCTGATGTTGGAATGAGCACAAAGATCATCAACGTAGACTTCTAAATTCTTCCTCAAGAACTCCTTAAATACATGGCACATCAGCCTCAGGAAGGTTGCTCGTGCATTGGTAAGCCCAAATGGCATTACTCTAAAGGCAAATATGCCCCATTCAGTGGCAAATGCTGTCATGCTGATCTTCTGGAGCTATGGCTACTTGATTGTAGCCCGAAAATCCATCGAGGAAGCTGTACACTTCCTTGCCTGCTACTCTTTCTAAAAGATGCTCTGTGATAGGAAGCGGATAGTTATCTCGAATTGTGGCTGCATTAACCTTCTTCAGGTTAATGCATACACGCAGCTTTCCATTTTTCTTGGGCACCACAACAATGGGGGATACCCATTCAGTGTGCTCAATTTCATAGATAAATCCAGCTTCAACCAGTCTATCTATCTCCTCTTTGATCTTAGCAGCATAATTATCATTGTAAGTGTATGGCTTTTGCTTAGAAGGTTTGGCATCAGAGGTCATGGGGATAGTGTGTGAGCATATGTCAGGGCCACTCCTTTCAAATCCTTGTAACTCCAACCGAATACATCTCTGTATTCTCTTAGCAAGGCTATTAGCTCATGTTCTTCCTCTTCTGTCAGGTCATGGCCTATGTACGTGCATCTCTCCTCTCCTTCTTCTAGGGCCACCACTATTTTTTTGGTGGTTTCTTTGTTATCATAGGCCTCTCCTGATTGCGCCTCTCGTTTAGGCATTCTGATCATGACTCTCGTGTCATCTATCTCATACTTCTTAAAATTTTCCGGGACCTCAAACAAAGATTCTTCCTCTTCTGGTGTGACTTCTCTCTTCTTTCTTTTCTTTCCTTCTTCCTTCGGGGTCACATGTGTGGCTAGTCTTACATCACTTGTAAGCTCTCCATACCTCTGGGGTTGAAATTCTACTTCATAGAAGTATTCTTCATCTGATGCAAAAGGTGGGTCCATAATGATTGACTCTAGATCGGAGTCACTCGCATCCTCGAATGCATCAGGGTTAGCTTCACATTCTTCTAAAACTGCCTCTCCCATGATTGGCTCTATGGAGAAGACTGAAATGTCATAGCCATCTTCATCACAGTGAGGTGTCCATTGTTCTTCATTGATGGCTACATCCATTGTTGCTAGGATTTCTGCCCAGCCATGGGGTTCAAATTCTTCGTCAGGAAAAACTATAGGCGCATAGGGTGGGTCTTGAATTGATCTATGTGTTTCTTTTGCACCTATCTCTCTGGCTTCTTCTCTCTTCTCTTCTTCTACTGCTACTTTGCACATCCATAAGTGGGTGTCTTCATGCATCCATGAGGATCCTGATCCTATGGAATGCACAGATTCCGTATCATCTTTGGCTCTATGGATGGGATTCCATTGGATAGGGGGGACATCTCTATGAGAGTAATCTTTGAGATTCACTTTGGTCGTAACACCTAAGTGTTGCAGGTACAAAGAATTGGTTCCCCAATCCTGTACCACTTGCAACTGTCGCATAAAAGGTCGTCCCAAGATCATTTCATAGGCATGGTTCTTGCTAAAATCACATATAGCAAATGTATGCTCAAACTCGACACCAAAGGTGGTGAGAGTTATTCCTTCTAGCAATCCTAAGGGCCTCTCAATATGACCATCGGCCATGTGCAATTTCATTCTCGTTGGCCTGAGTGCTGGCTTGCCCCAACGCTTCCATAGGGAAGTGGTGGCAATTGCAACTCCTGCACCTGAGTCCAAAATTGCCTTGGTGGTGTACCCCTGGTAGGTAATGGGAAGATAGGTGTTCCCTTCTTCACCTTCACACATGTCTCCTATCTTATCCAAGGGTATCTCTGGCACTGTCCTATGTGATCCTACCTGGGAATGAGGTTTCACTATCGCTGGTACTTGTTTGGCGACATGTTTCCATAATTCAGGTCTAACCTTGAGTAGCTCTTCTAACTTGAGATTGCACTGCACTTTAGTGTTTTTCACTACCTCTGTGTTCCTAGGTAAGACTGAGTCCTCATTTCGTACCATGACCGTGGGTGCTCTCATACAAGTGGACTTAGCTTCCCATGGGCCTGTGAAGTGGGGTAATTCTTGTAGAGAGTTAGACTCAAAGTCTAGTCTTTCCTGAGAGTGGGTGCTCTCCTGCTCCTTATAAATGGATGGGATGTCTTGTGGGAATTGGTCGTGTGCATCATCCACCAGTTCAATGGGAGGAGGTACTTCACTTTCTTTAGCCCATTTGTCTTCTTGAATCTCTCGTAGGAATTCTGGTGTAAACCGATTCAGAGAAGAAGATGTATCTGGCTCCGTAGAGTTAGGCACATAGGCTTCAGGCACATAGGCTTCCTGGGCAGGAAGACTTGCTCCTTCACTTGCCTTGTCCTTATGTTGAGAGGCGGGTTCCTTTTCTGATTGTGCAATTAGCTTCTCTATTCTTTCTAACAATCCATCAAAGTGCAACTGTGTCTTCGCTGAACTAGAGATGTTAAATAGGCGACCCGCTTCAAACATGGTCTGAGCCAATTCCACCATCTTAGCACAAATTTTGGTTCGTTCTAGCTCTAATTCTGCTCTAGGGTAACACTTTTCATGATCAGTTACGTTTGGCCCTTCTTGGATTCTGGCCTGATATGCTTTGAGCATCATGTTTAGGTCCTCGGGAGTGGGATCTGCTAGGACTGATCCTACTCTTGGGGGTGGTGGGTTTAGGTGAGGTGGGTTGGAAGGTGGCGGCTCGGATGGAGTTGGGAATGGTGGAGGTGGGGTAGTGTGAGAGGAAGTTTGAGATGTGAGTTCAGTTATCCTGGCCTTTGTTTCTCTGAGGCTTTCCTCGAGTTCACTCATCTTTTTTGCCCATTGCCTTTTCATTCT
Organism: Ceratopteris richardii; assembly: GCA_020310875.1. NCBI lineage: Eukaryota > Viridiplantae > Streptophyta > Polypodiopsida > Polypodiales > Pteridaceae > Ceratopteris > Ceratopteris richardii. Next base: position 108,101,896 of record CM035437.1, read on the forward strand.
TTCACGACTATCTCTCCAAGCTCTAGTCCTCTTCTTTGTCATGCTCTCTGTTTCACTAACATCTGGGCTCTTTTCCTGGCCTACCCCTTGGTTTTGCTGCAATGCTTGAGCTCTAGTGATCACTTGCACTGTTGTAGTGGACATCACACTTCCTGTGGAGTCTACAACTAACCCAATAACATTAATGGGAGTTATTTTTGGCATATTGCTCGGATTCTTTGGACAATCTCGTAAGAGATGCTCCTTTCCACATTCCTGGCAATAGCCCTGGATCGTCACTGATTGGGGTTGTGGAGGTGGAGGCAAGGGACAATCACGAATGATATGATCTCCCTGACATCTGTAGCATGGTCCTTTAGGGAATGGGGGTCTTACTTGCCTAGGTTGAGTTCTAGGGTTGGGGTTTGCGTACCTAACATTTGTGTAATCTAACTCCCAACTAGGTTCGTTTGGCTCTTCACTATAATAGGACTCACCATGTTCAGGAGATTGCATGTAGTAAGCCTGGGGACTATCAACATGTGTAGAATCGAAGCTATGGTCACTAGGATCACTTTCTGAAAGCAATGGTGTTACGGGGACTATAGCTCGATTCAGGTTTTCTTCTGCAGCTGCATACTTTACAGGGGTCACGTTGGATGGAGCTGGAGGTTGTTGTGCTAACACAGGCTGAGGTCTTTGCTGGGCTTGATATTGTGGTTGGTAGGTTTGTTGAGGCCTAGCATACTGCTGTGGTGGATATTGGTTCTGATATCTTCCTTGTTGAGGGTATGTCTGAGGGTAACTGCTTGCTTGTTGTATGGGCAGTCTTGTGCTGTGTGATTTGTGTATCTCCGTTCTATGGTGCAGTACTGGCTACTAGGGTTTACTTGGGGTTGGGCCATAATGGGACATAAATTCGCCATGTGGTCTCCACCACAAGTATAACATCTTTTCACAGGGGCGAACCTTGGGATTTGTTTGCTAGAGACGCCTAGTTTTTGTGCCACTTTCTCAGCGATTTTCTCAATTGATGTGGATTGCGTGGAAGAGAGGCTAGAGGCACTATCAGAATCTTTGTATATTTTGGAAAGCTCTAATTCCTCCCCCAGGTTATCCTCGATGTCAATGCACATGCGTACACACTCTTCTATGGTCCTAGGGTCCTTCAAGTACACATAGGATCTTAACTTTGTACTCAGCAATCCATCCAAGAATAAAGCCACTTGCTTAGCTGGTGTGGGGAGCTCCGAAACAGGGCATCTCTCAAGATATTGCCTAAATCTTCTTCCTGCAAGTCTCACGGTCTCTTGAGGGGTTTGCTTGAAGCTGTGAATCAATGAGGAGGTATTATGTCTTATGTCCCTTCCTTGTCTAAGTACGCTCCGTTTTCAAACTTGACAGCTGGGCGCTCTAGTCCAATGGATTGATCAGGATTCTTAATCTGTACCACAGATCTTCCTAGGACGTCCTCATAGATGCTAGCACCTAATCGATTGGTCCTAAGGTATTCCAACTGCGTTTTGTAAGGGCCTTCTACCCTGTGCAAGTATGGCACTCCTGAACTTCCCGTAGGTCTATCCATGCCTTGAGACATCTCTGATTCACTAGTCTCAGAGCTAGGGTAGTATGAGTGGTGGCTCAACTGCTGGGCCCAAGACCTAGCAGTGTGGTTGACACTAGCCTCTGAAGACCTAAGGCTTTGTCTATATCTCCCTAGATGTCGCCCTGATCTAAGGTTCATAAGCCTAATTGAAATAACCCAAATTTGCCCAAGTACAACCTCGTTGCGGAGTTCTTTTGTATCAATTACTTGATTCTTTTTAGTTGATTACCGTGTTAACATTCTTGTCTGGTATCACGTCGTAAGGTATATTTGAGTGTAGTTCCGCACTTAAAGTTGATCGTTCCTCGTTAAGTTCTTTTCCTTTAAAGTTCTCGATAGTACAAAGATTATGTTCTTAGCTTGAACTTGAAAGTTTAGGTATTCTTCAACTTGATAATTGCCTATCGTCACCCTGACTTACTCCTACCTCTAGTCGTTCTTAGCCTAAGCTAGGAATTGACGAAGGGGAGTTGAGAATATTCCGACCTTTCTTGCTGATCCTTGTTCTTTGGTGCTCGAGAAGTTGATTCTCAAGCTTGCACAAAGCCCTTGCTTGGACGCTCTCAATTGCTTCTCAATAGACCTGCATCAGTCCCAAGATTAGTTCCAGAGTTAAATTCAAATGACAGACTAGACCACTTTCATGCATGTAACTCACCGACCAATTTATCTCTTGCCTTTATAAAAAACAATCCCAAGGATTCCTCAGTTTTCCTACCTCGGGTATGGTTAACTTAAAAAAAAACCCTATCTAATAATCCTGATCTTAATTTTCACATAACAAGTGGAAGTTTTGGTTGTACTTCCCACGAGCTTTCCAACAAAACAAGAATCACAGCAATTGGATTTTGTATGAGAAAGTTATGTCCGATCAGGGTTTAGGTGCTAAAACAGGGTTCAAAACAGTTTATTCAGGCAGACAGGAATTCTTAAATTACTTGGGTTGCGGCCTCACAATGTAATGCTAAACCCTTAAAAGTTCCCCAAAAAATTAGGCCACTATTTTTTGCCCTTAAAAATTGGCCAAATTTGCCCTTCTATCGCGTTCGCAAGTTCTGTCAGTTGCGATTGACAGGTCAGTCGCGATTGATGTGTCGATCGCGATTGACAGGTCCGTCGTGGCTGTCAGTCATGATTGATGGGTCGATCGCGATTGACAAGTCCGTCGTGGCTGTCAGTCGCGATTGATGGGTCAATCGCGATTGACACGTGGCTCGAAAAGTCAATCAGTCACGGTCAAAGGGTCGTTGACTCTGTCAGTCGCGATTGATGAGTCGATCGCGATTGACAGGTCGGTCGCGAGGGTCTATCCGTCGTGGTCAAACAATCGTTGACTCTGTCGGTCGCGATTGACAGAGCCGTCGTGGGCTGTCAGTCGCGATTGATGGGTCGATCGCGATTGATGACTCGATCACGATTAACACATGTCACGCGTATGATCTGTCCGCCGTGGTCAATCGGTCGTTGACTCTGTCGGTCGCGATTGATAGAGCCGTCGTGGGCTGTCAGTTGCGATTGATGGGTCGATCGCGAATGACAGGTCTGTCCGTCGTGGTTCGTCGATCGCGATTGACAGAGCGATCGCGATTGAAAGAAATCTGATGAATTTCAAAAATCTAAACACAGTTTTGGGAAGCTCTAGGCCTGTAGATCATGGTTTTGTACTTTGTTTGGCAAATGGAGCATTTTTTCTGTCGGTCGCGATTGACAGAGGTCGGCGACACCGAGATAGTTGCCCAGATTTCCGTACCTACGTGGAGTGCTGGAGAAGATGATGCAGCATGTACCTGCAAGACAGCTCAAGAAACATGCAAAAACTGCACACACAATATCGCTCTCTCACTCTCTCTCACAAGTGGAATGAGGGAAATGAAAGGAGGAAGGAGATATGATAAAAAAACTGAAATTTTTGCGATGATGGAGATGGAGGTGGGAGATGGTGAGGATGATGATGGTGATGATGGTGGTGAGGTAAGGAAGAGAAAAACAAGAAGAGTAAAGAAATTACCTACGACGCCAACGTCTCAACTCTACGTCTTACCATCACACGCTCGTCCTCAAAGCTCGATCCCCGGCAACGGCGCCAAAATTTGGTGTAGCTCAGTGATGAGTAGCACCTCCTTTAATGTCAATCCGGGAAGACGTGAATATGGTATGAAGACCTCGAGCAAGTGGAGGCACAAGTGCGTGAGTGAGAAGCACACAAACATGCACACACATACACACACACGCGCACACACTGCAAGACAAAGAGTGAGAAGCCATGGGGTTCTTTAGATTACTTTCAGAAAGCTCTTACAAGTTCCTTTCAATTACAATCCACCCTCAAAAATGAGCTCTCTAGCTCCTTTTATAGTTTTTGACTAGCTTTGGCCCTGTCCAGACCTAGTGTCCGGCCTAGTTAAAAATTAGGTTCCAGGGCTCTTTTGAGGGCTCAAACGAGATCTAAAAAATATGAAAATTGATATGTAGGCACTTCTAAGGCTCCTCAAGCTCAAGGACTCCTTGGCTTGCACAAAATGGAGCTACAAAAATACGAAATGGTATTTACAATGGTTTTTAGTGATTAAAATCACTATTTGTGTAGGGATTTTCTCTGTTGATTTGTCGTACACATCTTTGAGCTCCCTACTTGCTCTTTCTTCTTGTGTGCTCCACTCCTTGATGTCTGAAAAATTTAGATGGCCTACTTGCCAGATCTTCTTTGGCTACTGTGTCTGCTTGTGCTATCTCTTCGTTCCGACCCTCTTTGTCTTGTGGCTCCTTCGGTTCCCTGACTGCCGCCAACAGAGTCCCTTCGTAGGCTTCCTTGTCTTGTGAGTCCTTCAGTTCCTTGACTACTACCAACATCCCCCCTCTCTCGCGTCTATCGTCTCTGACAGACCCTTGTCTAGCTATGCATTGGACATAATACTGAACCACATCGGAAGCAAGGTGGTGTTCTTCTAATCGTAGCCCCCGTGCTAGGTCTGTTAACAATGCATCCCAATCCACTGGACCTGGGACGTCTAGATGGGGCACCCGCAATTGATCTGAGTGGATGGTCCTCTCCACAACGAATAGTTGGAGGAGATGTGAGGGCTTGGGTACAAATATTTTTGAGTGATATTCCCAGAACCCTGTGATGAACATCTCCTCGAAGGTCTGCTTGAAGCATGCTGGGAGGTATTTTATTCTTGCGTGCCAGGCATATACTACCTTTATTGAGGGGGTAGTGCTCATGTCATATACCAGATCTTGGTTGCCTGTAGTGAAGCCAACTCCTGAAAAGTGGGGGTCCTTGATATTCTTGAATGTCCTGAATGTGATGAGCATTAATTCGAAGATCTTCATGCACATCTGTGCCATCACATCAGGGGTGTTCCGTAGGTGAATGCTCCAGTGAGGGATTGTAGAAATCATGTAAGCAACAATAGGAGGTCCTTGCGGAGGTGCTAGATAGACATAATTTAACCACTTTGCACAACCTTTGACGTTCTTTACAACAATGGTAAATTCGAGCCAGGTGCGTTTGCGGAAGACTGGAACATAACAGGGATTGTATTTAATAAAGAGTGGCATGTTAGTCCAAGTACAAAACATCTCTGGATAGGTCTCAAGAAGACGGATCCTCGAGGTGGGTTGATGAATGGATCCTTTTTTAGCACTCTCTAGGATATCATCGGGCCCAAATTGTGTGGCAAAGGTTGGAGCCTTGCCACATCATCGTTGAATCTCTGCCTTGTAATCTGCCAGGAGTACACAATATGGCACATACTGATCGTCGTTGGTGCCTATTCATCTATGATGAGACATACTGCGGAAATACTCTGACTTTATGATGGTGTCTTCTAATTTGGCCATTGATTGGATTTGGATTGCCACTCAATCTTCATGGGTTTTCGCTGTCTTTTCGAGTGTCTGGAGCCATTCGGGTACTTCGACCTCCAAGGTGTCCTTTCCTTCTAAGGTTTGCTGACCTCTTGGCATTGGCATAGGAACATGTGGTTCCTCATACGATTCGTCCACCTCAATGGGTACCAATTCATCTGGCTCTGGTTCTACAACTGGAGAGGGCTGTCTTTCATATTCCAGTAACTTCTTCTGCAATTCTGCCACTTGCTCTGTTAATGCCTTTACTTCCTCTGAAGTCGTGGTTGTCTCTATGATTTTGGGTTGTGCCTCCTGTTCCCTGAGCTGGCGGCGTAGCGCATCCCGTTCCTTTTCCAAATCTTCATGTGCTTCTAATAGATCTGCATAGCTTTCCAAGATTGTCTTCATTGTTTCTGAGGGGACTGCTTTGAATTGTTCTGGGTCGATTTCGTGGGGAGAGCCTTCCATGGCAGCTTCCAGGTTTTCTTCGTTTTGCTTCTGTAGACGCTTGTTTTCTTCAAGGGCGGTAGCCATGTGTTTTCTGAGTAGAGTCAAATTATGCCGGACTCTTAGATTATCTGCTTGGTAGACTTCTAGTAAAGCTTCGAGTTGTTTGACACCTAGCACTTGTGATGGTTGGGGTGTCTCCAGGAGGGTTTGATGAGCTTGCTCGAGTGTGGTGTAACGTTGATTGAGGTCTGCATTTTCTTCTTCTATAATTGTAAGCCTTCTCTGTAGTTGTTGATGATTCGTAGTCAGTTGATGATGACGGTCTTCGAGATCCTGATACTCACTCTGAAGTTGATACACACATTGATGTAATGCCATGAATATACTATTTACATTAAACGATGCAGGAAAAGATGAAGATGCAGGGGGAATGGGGAAGGGGAAGGGAGTTGTGAATGCTGTGGAGTCAAGTGGTGAGGTAGGTGGAGGGGGTATGGGAGATTGAGGCTGCATGGGGGGAGGGAGTGGTGCTGTGGCTGGTGATGTTTCCATTGTGTCGAACGTGTGTGTGACTGTGTAGATGGGAATAGTGGGTGGGGTGGATGTGATATTTGTGAAGTAGGTCTTCAAACAATACTTTTGTAAAGTATTTTCATACTTCCTCCAAAAGTATTCGGCTGCTAACAGATCATCAACTTCATACTCCACACTGATGAATAAACATGTGACTGAATTGTCTAATTCTCGAATCTCTACTCATCCAGATTAAGTGTGTATGTCAAATGTCAAATGTTAGAAGATGCTCTTAAATCATATGTTGTAAACATGGAAGTCAGGGAACCTAGGAATCTGAGAGCTTAAATGTTGTGATATCAAAACCCTAAAGCTCTGATACCAAATGTTGGAAATTTAGTAGGCCCATTATTAATACCACAAGTCCAAGGTTCCATAGGTCCAGGATATACAACATATAATCTAGCAATCTTCCAATATTGACAAAACATGAACATACCACACTTAATCATACAAATGATGAGACAAAGATAGAGAGAGTTTAGACAACATGTGTAGAGTGTTACGTAAGCCATTGCTTACTCACACTATCATATATACAAATGTCAATCTACAATGTGGAAGCAAAAATATCAACCACTCTATGTGAACAAAAATAGATGGATGAGTGAATGTACAAATGTAACAAACATATTCAGATGTATGGATAGAAATCTGAATATATATGAGATGTGTGACCTAAATAGGTTGTAGAAGAGTGAATATGAGTGACAGAAAGAGGAAGGATCAGTCTAAAATTGATAATCAACAAATCCTCATCTAACCTTAGGCTATGGAAGACCCTAAGTTAGACACGTGTGTGAAAAGGTCACGTACTTACAAAAGTAGCAAAGAATGCTAACAATTTTTCTACCAGAAATCCTTAAACTCCTATGAACATATCTTCTCTAACACCTCATCCAAATATGCATGAAGCATACATGTACTGATTCTCTTGTACCTATGCCGAATAGGACTCCTCCTGATATGGATGCCACTCCCTCCATAAACTCCAAGTAGTACATGTGTGCATAAAGAGAATATGCACTTGAATTCTTAACATAAGATGCAAATCTTATGTTAACCACCATCCATTGTCATTGAAGTACACTGAAATCTTCATATAGAAGACAAGCTTCAAATACATACTGTGAATGGCCAATCCACACCACCAAGCTGCTAATAGCCTCTCCATAAGCAAGAGTGTGAGCACACTCTTCTTCTCCAAGAAGAACTCCATAGCCGCTCCTCAACATGCTCCAAAATAGCACCATGGCTGCCCCATGTGCTAGAAGCACCACCTTTATTGAGGGACCATGCTCCAAAGCTTATGGTGTAATAGGTGAAGGATGAATAAACAATGAGCCAATGGATTCTTATATAGCTTTGTGTATCTTGAAAATCATCCCTCCAAAAGCTATCGCTCTTAATAAAGCACAAGAAAAACTCTACGATCGCTTGATCATTTTTAGATCATAATCGGGAAAACGCCATCCGTTCACTGTCCAAAAGCATAGAAAAAAATAATCTAAAAACCACATCATCGTTGGCGCTGTGCTGCGAAGAGGAAAGGATTTGAACTCGCATCGATTTTTTGAGAGGATGCTGATGTAGCCAAGGCACCCAACGTCGTTCTTTGTAGAAGGATTGAACAGAATGGCCACATATCCTGAGCTTACTGAGAACTTTTGGACTAATAGGACATTGTTTCCAGCAATGGCTTCCTGGGAACCCGCATAAATTGACTTTCAAGTCCAATAGTATAACTTAGATCAGGCCTTGTAATTGTGAGATATATAAGACTTCCCACAATTTTCTTGTACATAGTAGCATTTTCCAATGCTTCACCTGAATTTCAAATTCTGATCTAATGGCATAGAAATTGGCTTACAATCAGCCATACCATACTTTTGTAGCATGTTCAAGGCATATTGCCTTTGCGACATCCATATACCTGTTTCTGTATGTATAAACTCAATGCCCAAGAAATAGCGCAGCACACCAAGATCTTTCATGTCAAATTCCTGCATAAGAAGTTTCTTTACCTCTTTGATGCTTCCTTCATTATCACCACCTACAATCAGGTCATCAACATAAATAGCCACAATAGTGATGCCATCAACAACTTTCCTTGCATATAGTGAGTGATCTGCATCACACATAGAAAACCCAATGCTGGTTAAGTAATCAGCAATCCTTGCATGCCATGCACGAGGGGCTTGCTTCAGCCCATACAAAGCCTTTTGCAACCTGCAAACATATTCTGGATGCTTTGAATCTTCATATCCTTGTGGCTGGTCCATATATACTTCTTCCTGTAACTCACCATGTAGGAAAGCATTCTTCACATCCATCTGATGCAAAGTCCATCCTTTTGTTGTAGCTAATGCAACAAGTGTTCTTACAGTAGACATTTTAGCTATAGGGCTGAATGTTTCCTCATAATCAATGCGATATGTCTGTGCATATCCTTTAGCTACCAATCGTGCTTTATACCTGCTTTTGCTACCATCAGCATTATGCTTTACCTTGTAAACCCATTTGCAGCCTATGGGTTTCTTTCCTGGTGACAATGGAACCAGCTTCCATGTATCATTTCCATAAAGTGCAGCCATCTCCTCATCCATAGCTTTTTCCCAATATGCAATTCCAATTGCATCTTCAAAGCAAGAAGGTTCAACATCTTGTATTACCTTTGTCATGTATGCACAATGACGAGTCATATAACTGTCATATGTCAATCGTTGCACTGAATTCCACATCCTCCCAAATCTTCTTGGTCCTGGGTCACTCCTCCTTGTATCATGTGCATGTGCCCTTCTTACTCCTGGAGTCTTCACAGAGGGCAGTCCAAGTTCCTCATCAAGACTATTTTCTAAAATGCTTGAATCTCCATCAATGTCTTCAAAACTTGTACATGTTTTATGACTTGCAGAAGGCTTTTCTTTACCTTTCTTCGATGTATTTGATGAATTTGCTGGACTGAAATTTCCATGCAATCTTCCACTCCATGGATTTGAGTTGGAACTAGTGCTTGGTGATGCATCCAGTCCACTCAAAACTTGAGATTCTGCACTTGATTTTTCAGCATTTTCTTTGTCATTTGGTTCAAGACTCAGTCCTTCTTTGGCATCTGCATAGAAGCTTGACATTTCATCAAATACCACATCTCTGCTCACCTTTACCTGTCGTGTGAGTGGGTTATAACATTTATATCCCTTTTGCTCAAGGGAGTATCCAATGAAGACACACTTTTCTGCTTTTGGATCAAGCTTCATCCTCAATTCATCTAGGACATGTAGATATGCAATATAGTAAAAAACTTTCAGATGTGATAAGTTTGGCTTTTTACCTATAAACTTCTCTTCAGGCGTAACTTGATGTACAAAAACTGTCGGAGTTCTATTCATGATGTATATAGCAGTATGCACAGCTTCTGCCCAATAACAATGAGGCATATTCTTCTCAGCCATCAAGGCTCTTGCTATTTCTGCAATATGTCTATTTTTGTGTTTAGCAACAGTGTGTACCTACATGAAAAGTGACGCCGAATTCCATGATTTTCTAGAAAATTGCTGAACTCATTTGACATGTATTTACCTCCTCCATCAGATCTTAATGTCTAAATGTACTTCCTTGTCTGCTTTTCCACCATAAACTTAAAATTCTGGAAGTGAGTGGTAACACCTCGCTCTTCTCTTTCATGAAATATACCCATACTTTGCGTGTATGGTCATCAATGAAAGTAACATAAAACTTGCAACCACCCATAGATGTGGTCTTTGCTCGACCCCAAACATCTGTATGTACTACTTCTAATACATTCTCACTAACATGCTTGTCATGTGGAAATGATGCTCTTGACTGTTTACCAAATTGACATGATGCACATACCTTTTGGATTTCTGCAACTTTGACATTTGTTAGTCCATGGACAATCTCCTTTGACTGCATCAATTTCAGCCTTTGCAAGTTTACATGTCCAATCGGTTTGTGCCGCATCTCTATATCTGCAATAACTCCTGCACCTTTTGCAAACATGGCTGCATTCATTTCAAGAATCTTCACATTTAAGGTGAACATCCTACCCACTTTGTTTCCTTTGGCAACCAGTCGCCCATCCTGCATGTACTCTTCTACATATAATCCATCAGCATTGAACCTGACTTGTAATCCCTAGTCAATCATTTGTCCAACAGAAACTAGGTTCTTTGTTATATTTGGAACATGCAGCACATCAATAAGATGTTTTACCTTTCCATCCTCCATCGATAGTGCTATGTTTCCTGTATGCTCAATAGGGTGTGATGTGTCATCACCTGTTTCAACATATCTAGGAATTGGCAATTTCTGCAAAATACTAAACCATTCCGCATGACTGGTCGTGTGAGTTGAAGCACCTGAATCAACATACCAAACATTATCATTTGATTTTGAAACACCAGCAGACATAGTATTCATCATGTGATGTTGAACCATGAATAGCTTCTCAGAATCATCTGCACTTGTGGATGCATAGTTATTCTGTTGCCTTCTGTTATTTTGATTCTTCAACTTGCAATCACGTTCAAAGTGTCCAAGTTTACCACAATTCCAACATCCTTTATTCTCATTACCTGAATCATTTCTTTGGAAATTTCTGTGGCCTCTTTGGCTCCCCCTGCCTCAAAACTGTCCTCTTCCTCCTGCATGATTCTGTTGTTGACTTTGGTCTTGGTTACTATTTCCTTTTCCACTTCCAAAACCTCTACCTCTGCCTCTTCCTCTACCAGAGTAGAATACTTGCTCAGAACTAGATTTTCCTTGGGAGTTTGAATCCTCACCAAGATTCTTTTCTTCAATAATCAGCATAGATACTAGATCAGCAAAATTCAAAATATTTTCCCTGGTCTGTATAGAAGTTATGAACTGCTTATATGCAGCTCCTAAACCACGAAGACACACTTCCAACTTATCATCATCATCTACATTCATGCCAATAGATGCAAGTGACTCACATATGCTTTTGATTTTCAAGGTGTAGTCACTTACTAACATGCTCTTCTTCTCCAATGTATGCAGCTCGTTCTTGAGTTGCAATTTCCATGCCTTTGTATTGGTCTCATACAATGTGACCAAACTGTTCCAAGCCTCTTTTGCAGTCTTGGCATCCTGTATGTGTCCAATCATGCTATCCTGTATGCTAATAGATAGCCAGTACATTACCTTTCGTGCTCCTTGATTCCATTCCTCATATGCTCTTACCTGATCTGCAATCCGATTCCTTTCTGGTAACTGTGGAGTATTTTCATTCTCTCCTTCGATGCACTTCCAGTAGCCTTTTCCCATCAGGAAATTTGTCATTCCGAATCTCCAAGCATGGAAGTTGTTCTTGTCTAGCTTATTGCTCATAAGCTGACTCATTCCATATGCGTTTGCCATTTTTGTAGCAATTCACAACACTGCAAAACACTACAAGCAGCACTTCTATTTGAACACTGTTGCACTATGACGTGACACTTCGATCTCAGAAAAACACAGTTTTCGTGTATCAACAGTACACGAAATCGCTTGAAATTGTGGATCTGGAATATATGATTTTGCCGAACACAACGCAAGTTATAGTTTCTAAAAATGACCTGGTTTTTCTATGGGCCCCACCTTGTAGGGCTCGAAACGGAGGTCAAGATGGCTCCGAAACTTCAATCTGACAAAAAACGAGTGACCCTAAAGGGATAACTCACGAAAATATTTTGAGGTCTTCTACCTTCACGCCAATTTTCGTAGTAAATGGAGGTCGTTTTTGAATCGTGTTTTCTCCACGCCTTGCTGTGTACTCTTCATCTTCGCCTTCTCCACGAGCTCTCTATAGCCACATTGGCTCTAATACCATGTCATGAGGAAGGAGACAAGGAAGAGAGCTCACACACACACACACACTCACTCTCAAGGAGAAGCACACACACAGATTGAAGCAAGGAAGAATGATCTTCTTCTTCTTCTATTACATAAAAATGAATGTACAAGAAATGACCTCAAAACAAGAATACAACAAGTGCAATATATAAAGATCAGTACATAAGGAAAAAACCTAATGTCCGTGAATGAGTGAGCTGGCAAGGAACAAATGTGCCATCACTCTCGGTAGATAAATCTAATAAATCTCCATAAAGTATCCCTGACATATACCGGCGTGACCACTATACATGTCAGAGAAACAAAAAACTGGTACGCGTCATCCTGGATCATCACATGTTGAGCTTGATATCTCAACATAGTGTAGACCCTTCTCCTTGATATAGTAGTCAGGATTTTGAATAAAATATTTGATGTTTATAAAGAGGATCATGGTGATGTTTTCTTAACTAGGAGACATCCAAATGTTGGGATCTCTTTCATTGGTGCAAATTAGCAAGCCTAAGTGCATTGCTAAAGTTTGTAGATTACAAATTCATTTAAGCTTCACATGAAGAACCACAAATGACCTCATGTTTGTCAATTTGAGTACATTTTCTTTGGATAATTGCAAAAGCGAAGAGAATAAGGAATCTCATGAAGTTAGGAGAGTGAACCCATGGCTTATTTGGTAGAGGAATAAAATCAATTACATTTCTAAAGTGTAGGATCACTTTTTGGTGAGGGAAAAATCAAATTTAAACTCAAACAATCAGTATAAATAGACTTGTTTTTATTCACGAGAGAAGAGAGCCATTCTGAGAGGTATTGAGCTACAAATGCATACCTTGTATCATATGTTCAATAGCATTTACATTTTGATACATTCTTCCAAGTACATTTGTGTCTATTGTCTACAATTGCATCTTCATCATTACAATGCTCTTGTGGAATTGATTTCTCTACGTATACTTACTCTCTAGTCAATTCATACCAGGTTGTGAGCCTTGAGCATAAGACTAAGACCTTGTATTCCCAAAATAGAAGGTTCTTTACATTTCTCGCATATGCAAGTTATCTGTTTTGATGCAAACCTTTGAGAATGATGCTCCAAAGGACTTGATGGGTCTAAACACATCATTGTGAAGCTAAAGGAGTCTATTAAGCATTCTTGAAGTTAGATTGGTAGGTGTAGAGCAGGATTTGTGTAGCACAAGCTCATCTCTAGACATAACCTCACCATCTCCTCGTAGTGGTATCAGAGCTACAACAAATGAACATGGGAGATAGATTTCCTTCATCCATAGACAAATTGGATCGAGGTAACTACTCAGCTTGGTCACTTAGAATGGAATCTTATCTTCAAGAGAGAAACCTCTATGGTTACATATCTGGAGATGAGATAATGCCAATCCTTAGAAGCAAGGGTCAACCAAATCAAGAAGAACAAGAGAGGTTAAAAAGATGGTGCTCAAAAGATGCTCTAGCAAGGTCATACATTTTTAACTCAATCTCTGATTTTTACTTCCACACATCAGGAGTTGCAAAGAAACTTGGAGTGCTCTTGAAGCATTCTTCTCATTAAGCACCAAGGCAAGGAAGAATTAACTATGGATGGAATTCACCACACTCAAGAAAATGCCCAAGAAAAGTGTGATTGATTTTGTCACCAAAATGAAGCACATAGAAAACCAACTTGAAAGCATTGGAGAAATCATTGATGAAGAGCAGATAGCAAGGCAAGTGATCAATGAAATAAAGGCAGATGACAAATGGGAAACTTTCACCACATCCATGGACCTCTACATGGACATGCAGGTTCTTGATTTCAACACCCTCACAGGACAATTGTTCACACATGAGGCAAAACTTCTGAAGAATGGAGACAACTCAAAAGGTAATTAATCCTATTCTCTCTATATGGATAAGAACAAGAACAAAGATAGCAAAGGCAAAGGTAAAAAGTCTGATGATGAGGCAACACCTCTCAAGCAAACTTTGCAGGTAGAGGTAGAGGCTCAAGAGGAAGAGACAGAGGAGGAAGACAAGGTGGTAGAGAGCTCAAAGCTTATCTCCATGTGCCATTTTTGGCCTAACTAATCACATAATTGAGAATTGTTTTAGGAATCCCAAGAACCAAAGAGGTAGAGGTTACAACTGAGGAGGCTATGGAAGTTCAAGAGGTAGATTCAACAACAACAACAACAATAGATACAATAAAAACTCATAAAACAACAATAATTATCAAGGAGGATATAGAGGAAGAAGAGACTACAAGAATTATGCAGATGATCAAACTCAAGAATATTCACTTCTTGTCATGAACATGACCATGAAGCAAGGTAAAGGAGATGAACATGTATTCTATATAGACTCAGGTTGTTCAAATCATGTAGCAGGGTATGTAGCTCTACTCTCAAACTTGGAGGATCCAAGGAATAGACATGAATTCCGAACAAGAGATGACACAAGGCATCCAATGGAGAAGATAGGCAATGTGAAGACTTTAGATGGTAATATGAACCTATTGAGCAAGGTATTATATGTGTCAACTATCACTAAGAACTTCATAAGTGTAGGAGAAATTGTTGAAAAAGGAGCATTTGTTGAGGATCCATACCAAGGATTCAAGAGGATAACAACAAGAGAATAGATTATTTACATTTGAACTCCAAGAAACTAGAAACATTGCATTGTTTAAGTTGGAAGCTGGAAGTCAAACCCTATCAGAGTTGGAAATCAAACCCTATCAGAGTTGGAAGTTTGGTGCAAGAGATTAGCTCACGTAGGTGTAAGAGCTTTGAAGCAAATCAATAGGGATAAAAGTGTACTTGGTCTACCAAATATCTCTAAAGAATGCATGATGTATAAATGCAGTGCCTGTCAATTTGGTTAGTCTCATAGACAATCATTTACAAAGAAGGGATACATTCATGGAGATCTATTGGAGCTAGTTCATACAGATGTATGGGGATCATGCAAGGAGCCTTCAATTTTTGGATCCAGGTATTATGTGTCATTCACTGATGATTGTAGCAAATGGACAATATTATACTTTATGAAGCATAAAGATGAAGTGTTTTCATGTTTCAAGAAATACCTAGCTCTTGTGGAAAATCAAACTGGTAGAACTTTGAAGAGACTAAGGTCGAATGGAGGGGAAAAATATTTCTTCCATATACTCCAAAGCAAATGGAGTGGAAGAAAGGAGAAATAGAAGCATAGTGGAGGCTTCAAGGTCAATGTTAAATCAGAAGAAGCTACCCAAGTACCTGTGGGCAAAGCCTGTATCCACAGCCACATATCTGATCAATACACTCGCATCAGAAGCATTGAATGGACATTTTACAAAACATGTTTTAATTTATGAGGAATCACAGTTTGAAGTCACCCATATCAAAGTCGCCATTCTTGAAAATTAGTTTCAGACATACTTTTGATCTTAGTGATTAATCAGAGAATTAATTAATTTAATCAAAGGCTTATTGTTCCTCAAGGTTTCACAAGGATTGTATGAAGGTTCTTGTATAATTTGGAATATCATAGTTCATGACATTTGTAGATAATGAACTTTAAATTTGAGGCAGCCTATTGAAGAAGAACAGAATTTAAAAATTTAAAGAAAGAAGTATGTTTCAATCTTGAACTTGAAAAGTGTTGAAGTAATGGATAAAGCCTTGTCTATACTTGTCATAGAAGTGTTCTTAAGCCAAGATATACTTGACATTAGAGATTTGAAGGTCTCCATCAGTGGTATTAGAGCTAGAGAAGAAGATCAAGCCAAAAGGCTGAAGAAAAAAGTCCCAACTACTAGAGATTTTCAAATTGAAGTAAAGAAAGGATTGGAAGGCTAAAGTTTTGCAAACGAACTTCAAAGTGACATAAAGGACATCCAAAATGATCAGAAGAAGCAAATAATCAACTCAAAAGGTATAGTCTCTAACCATTGAAGACTTATTTCCTAACACAGACAACAAAAGGATGGGAGAAAGCATCCAAATAAAGAAGCTTGATAGACAAAACTATATAGCATGGTCTATGAGAATGGAAGATCATCTTACGGGCAAAGATTTGATGGGATACACCACAAGAGAAGATGAAAAGCCAAAGTTTAAAGATTGTAATCTTCCAACTATGGAAGAGCTTGTAGATTTAAAAGTTTGGATGAAGGAAGATGCTCAAGCAAGGAGCATTATCTACATGGCAATCAATGACTTTTGCTTGGCACACATTAGCCCTCCACACATGAAAGGGCTAGAAAGTGCAACTGATATTTGGAATTCTTTGGAGGAACATTTCCAAAATACAACCAAATCAAGGAAGGCCTCACTATTGGTAGAATTCACAACCTTCAAGAAGAAAGCTTCACAATCAATTTCTGATAAAGTAACAAAGATGAAAGACATTGCAGATTGCTTAGGTGCAATTGATGAAGATATTGAAGAGTATAAATTGGGAAGACAAATCCTTATAGGGCTAAGAGGAGATGAAAGGTGGAAGCCTTTCATATTATCAACTAAATTATCATTAGATCATTTCTCTCCATATCTAAATCAATTGTTAGGACATATGCTAACATTTGAATAGGGTATTAAAGGTGAGAATAAGAAAAGTGTAGGACAAGCCATGTACTCAAAGGACAAGAAGAAGAATGCTAAAGGCAAGCAACAATCAAGTGAAGAAGAAGGCATGTCGACTCAAGCTAATTTCTCTAGAGGTAAAGGAAATGGCAGAAGTAGAGGAAGAGATATAAAGAATAAAGACAATGGCAGAGCTTATCGGATTTGTGGCAAAACAAATCATTTGGCCAATGAATGCTTTCATAATAATCAGAACAATGGCAATTACAATCAAAACTACAATCAAAGAGGTAGAGGAGGAAGAATCCAAAGAGGTAATTTTAGAGGTAGAGGTGGTAGAAACTCATATGGTAGAGGAGGTGGAAGAAATTTCCAAAATCAGTCCTACAACAACACCTACTACAACTATGCATTAGATCAAAAGGAGGATTCAACTCTAATTATGAATACTACACATGAATCACCAAATGAAGACCAAAGAGTGTTCTACATTGACTTAGGTTGTAGCAATCACTTGAGTGGTAACATTGCCTTGATGATTGATATGGAAGAAAAGGTGAATGGACACACAGTTCAAAGAGGTGACAATACCAAACACAAAGTTCAAAGCATTGGATCAGTGAAGACAAAGAATGGAAGTACACTTCTAAGTAAGGTAATATTTGTTCCTACAATTCCAAAGAATTTAATCAGTGTGGGAAAAATTGTTGAAAAAGGTTATGAAGTTAGGTTCACTAATGATGGAGTTTATGTTGAAGATCCAAGTCAAGGATATAAGAGTATTATTACAAGTAAATAATAAGGAAGACTCTTTACTCTCAAGGTACAAGGTAATGTAGGACATGCCTTGTTTACTAATGGAAGTCAAAAGATGACTGAGTTGGATGTATGACATAAAAAACTAGGACATTTCAATGAGAGAGGTATAAAAGATATGGCAAAGAATGATTCAATGCTAGGTCTACCCAATATTCAAGGTCAACACATGACATAAAAGTGTGAAGCTTATCAACTAGGTAAAGCACACAAACAATCATATAACAAGCAGGGATTTATGCATACTAACAAGCTTGAATTGATTCATATAGATGTGTAGGGTCCTTCAAAGGATTATAGTATCAATGGATCCAAATATTATGTTTTGTTTGTAGATGATGCAACAATATGGATCACACTCTATGTGTTCAAGAACAAATTAGGAGTGTTTAATCTATCATGCACATGCTGAAAGGATTACAAGATAGAAGCTCAGAAGATTGAGGTCAGATGGAGGGGGAGAGTATTTCTCCAAAGAATTTAATGACTAATTGTGGAATGCAAGTATAAAAAGGGAAGTAACTTGCATGTACTCTCCTCAACAAAATGGAGTTGCAAAAAGGAGAAATAGAACACATGGAATTTGCTAGATCCATGATGAAGGAGAAGAATTGTGGTAATTACTTATGTCACTTATCTTGAACTCCTTCTCCATTTGCTTCTTGAGTCTTTGGATTCCTTTGATATATGTTCTTCTAAGTATAATATCATCAACATAAATACAAATGTATATGTAACCATCTTCACTTCCTTTCATTAGCAAGCTACCATCTATCTTTGATGCTTGATATCCCAATTCATTTAAGAACTTTACAAGTCGATAGTTCCAAGCCCTTGGGGCCTTCTTGAAACCATATAAGCTCTTTTGATCTTACACACAATTTGGTTCATTTGGATCTTTGAATCCTTCTAGTTGCTCCATGTGTACCTCATCTGCATGTACCCATTTAGGAAAACATTTTTAACATCTAGTTGTGATAACTTCCATCCTTTGCAAGCTGCAATAGCTATCAACATTCTAATAGTAGAAATTTTAGCCATTGGACTATAATTTTGATCATAATCCACACCTTATGTATGAGCATACTCTTTGAGCACTAGTCTAGCTTTCTATCTAGAAACCTTTCCATCTGCCAATCTTTTTGTTTTATATACCAATTACCTTCTGATTCATTGGTCTAGGTACCGAGTCCCATGTATGATTCTCAAGTAGAGCAGCATGCTCTTCCTTCATTGTTTTTTCCGAATTCTATTTACCTTTAGCTTCTGCATATGTTGATGGAGCTTCATTTGTCTTCAACGTGTAAGCATAATCCTTGGTTGTGATGTAAGAAGTATCATAGCTATACCTTATAGGTTGCTCCCTATCTCTTGAATACCTTCTTAACTTTGCACTCCTTGAAGTCTCTAGTTCATCATGCTCTGGATCAAACCTTGGTCTATATTCATCTTCAATTTTCATTTCATTACTATATCTATCGTCATCTCTTTCATCTTCATATACCTGTATCTTGGATTTTCCTTTCCTTTTCTTCATGATCTCTTCAGAATGCATGAATGTTAGTTGATCTTGTAAACCGTGTACTTTTCTCATCAAATTTCACAATTTTTGAAACAAGAAATTGTTTTGTGGATGGACTCCTTAACCTGTAGCCCATTTGCTTATCATCATACTCTATAAATACATACTTCTCTGTCTTGGGCTCTAACTTATGTGTTAATGGAACATAAGCATATGCCAAACATCCAAATATTTTGCAATGATCAAGAGTAGGTTTCTTACCCCACCATGCTTGGTATGGAGTCATTCCCTCCAAAGCTTTACAAGGTAACCTATTTACATGATAGGTATTTGTGTCAATAGCCTCTAAAATGAACCTGCTATTCATCATATTCAGAGTTTGAAACTGAGAGAAAAGTTCGAATTTGTGCTTACTACTGCAAATGGTATCACAATGTGCATTTTGAGAGAAGTAGTGAGTTGGAGAGGTAGTTAAAACAAGTCACATACATTGTCATAGTGATACTTCACTTATCATCATGTGTGCACATGTCTTCATACACTTGGTACATCAAATCTCTCGGATTGATAATTAAACATGTATTAATCCACCACTATATGCACTTGGGGTGTGATTGAGGTACAATCTCATCAACACAAGTCCCTAAGACTTCACAACTTAGCTGCACATGTTTTTGGTGCCGTTGCCAGGGACTAGCCCAACCAAGGTGCCTTCATGATAGTTATGGCTATGGAGTGAATGAATCGTACTTGTAGAGGTGAATTTAGTGAGTGACAAATCCTCAACCATTTTAGCACTTGTTAGAGTGTGTGTAATGAGTTTTTAGGTTTAGGTCTAGGAGTAAGGGAGTGAGGAAGAGTTAGGGTTTAGAGAAGAGAGAGAGGTAGTTTTAGGATAGGTAAATTTCCATTAGGAACCTCAAAAAGAAAAAAAAGGGAAGAAATAAAAATTTTCTAGTTCAGTTCAGTTCAGGCACTTGGTCAACCAAGGCCTTAAAACCCAAAAAATAGTTAGTCTTTAGTTACTTGATTTGAGCAAGTATCATGGAGAGCAGCAGTGACTAGTATCACAGAGTTTGTATCGTGGAAAGGAAGCACATTGCTGATCTTGTGAGCTCAAAACTAAGAGGTGCTACTCTTGAAGGTGAGCCCATCAACCCTGTAACCTCAAAAAATCAAAAGCACATTTAGAAACGTGACTGAACACACACACAATATCATGGGGTCGGACAGAAGGGTTGGAGTGAGATTTTGTGTGGCATACTTAGCTAGAAGGGAAGATGAGAGAAGGATACACACTTTGCACAAAATGATTTTAAGTTTTTGTCACTTTTGGTAGTAGTATCACGATCGGTTGAGTTTTGCTATTGCGATACCAAAATTCCGTAGTATCGTGATACTTGCCTGGTATCGTATCGTGATACTCGCCTGGTATTGTATCATGCATACCGCCTTGAGATATCACGATACCATCAAGGTATCATGTATTGCCAAGTGCTGGTATTGCAATCATGATTCTTAGGTGGTATAGTATCATGGTCCACCTGGTATCGTATCATGCTTCTCTTGGTATCATATCACCATAATCTTGGTATCGTATCGGATCCAGGTATCATATCGTCTAGGTCGCAATATCGTATTGTCAGCTAGATTGGTATCGTATCGTTTAACTAATGGTATCATATCATCCCTAGAATTCCTTGGTATCGTATCGTCTGTTGCGATATTATCATGTCCTGAGGTTGGTATAATATCGTGACCCGATAGAGGTATTATATCATGAGCAGATCTAGTATCCTATCGCCTTGTTTAGTAGTATCGTTGTCATAGAGATTCCCATCTCTACTCTTGCTTCAAATCAAAACAATGTTCGGAGAAAACACTGAGGCAATTATGGAGGTTCCCCATGCAAAGAAAGGTCTATATCCTTCTTCAATTCAGGGCTAGGCTGCAAGGGTTCACATTGGTGCTCCATCTTTTGTCCGACGAATAAACCATCTCATTTATGCAACATTAGATCATGATCTTCGTGATGTACTAGAACTAGCAAGTGATGCTGAACTTCATGAGTTAGCCAACATTTTGTATGGTCAAAGCTTGATGAGCCCCTTGCTAAAATCCATAACACAAGGAGTTGGGTCCCACAAAAAGTTTGATGCAGCAACAGAAGGAAGAGAGGCCTTGGTTGACCGCTTAGAATCCAGATTTCTACATTTGGGAGCGGATGCAAAAGATACATTAAGAGGTCCTAGGAGCCTTGTCCGGGTGGTTGTTCATCTCGCCTCTTGAGGCGGGGGTGAGGGTTCAACCCCCACCGGCATCATGTAAGGGACATGTTTAACAGTTTATGAAGTTTAATATGGTTGCGCACAAGGTGCAAATAGCACAATTCTTCGATCCCTGTTGAGTAGATTCATGCGAAGGCAAGCCAAAGAATAAAACTTCATACAATTGTGATTCTGCAAAGATGAACAACAAGTGTACAAGTGCTCAAATTATGGGCATAGTGTTACAAAGAAATGAGATAGTTGCGTAGCTAAACCAATGTAAAATCTTGTCATATATAATTTCAAGTTTTTAGCACAGTATAATGCACACTTTTTGAGACAAAAAGAATGGCCGGCTATGTTGCTTTACAACTCTAATTATAGATTGGGAACACTCTAATTCAAGAGAAAAGCTATCGTCCCAAGCCGTTGTCCTGGTGGTTGGGCCTCTCCCCTCTTGAGGTGGGGACGACGGTTCAACCTCATCTGACAGCACTTGTGAGGGACATGTTATCTTGGAATGATGAATCATGTGGCTGATGTGCCACCGTCTATCTTGCCCTACGGTAGTTGTGACCGCTGTTTAATCCAGCTATGTAAACCCCTCCCCTTGTGGGATAAGGGGGGTCTCATGGGTACTATGCACATGGGTATTATGCCCTTCCTTGCACAGTTGCAATTTCAAAGTTAAACCCCAGGGAGTAGACCTCTGCCGAACCTCCATTTTGAAAAAAAAGAGAAAAAGGCTGTCATATGTCCATCGCTGCTCGCTGCTCATCAAGAAGAGATTTTCGGCTGTTATTCTTCGGCGCGCAAATCTGTTTTCAGCACCTTAATCTAGGGAACTATGCTTTGTGATGAACTATACTCTGTGACTCGGACGAAGCAAACATCTGATGCTGGAGGAATTTCGACTGTACTGTGATCTCCAACTGGCGGAGGAAGGCCAACATGCGACATCGATCTAGTAATTCTGAGCGCATGATCAGACAACGGAGGAGAAATGGAGGCTAGCAATTTTCTCAGGTGCAAGATTTGTTCCTAATGCTGATTCTGATGTGCTGATCCTTGAATACTCCTTCATCAATGCCAACGATGCTATTTTCTACAAAGCTCTGATGCTCCGCCAACAACAGGTTACTATGATTATCCTACAATTGATCTGATGTCATTAGCTCCAGCATTCACAGAGTTCAGCGATAGCTGAGCTGCAGACGAAGGAAGAATTTTATGATGACAAATGTTCTGTTCTCTGATGACTGTGTGTCAAATATAATCATGATGCTCAAATCTCAATTCTCTACTACTACAAATCAATCTTCTGTCGAACGACTTTAACTCCACCAATCATCTTTTTGCTATGATGATGCCGCCCATATGAGCTTTAGTCTATATAAATCCAACAACACCATGGCAACTGGCTTAACTATGGGTGTAGCATTCACTCGTACCATGTCTTACACTCAGAACCACCTCCGTAGCTTGCTCTTAAGCTTACTATAAAAGAGTCATGTGTTCAATATTGCTGCCAAAGCCATGCTATACAGCTTAGAATGGAAAACTGCTGCTGTACATAGCTTAAACGTGTGCTCTTCTCATCATTAATAGTTACTCATTGATAAGCTTTGTCTGCATTTCTAATGATCCACTTCATAATTCAACACACACAAATAGTTGTTTGTGGTTTATTAGCACTTGTTATGAGGATCGAAAGTTCTTCAAATGCGATCAACTATGGCAAAGGAGGATAATTTTGATACAGACAAAAGTTTTGTGATCCAAAAATTTGTAGAGGGAACATCCTCTGATCATCATCGAATGAATTATGAAATAGTTTTCATGCAAGATAGAGTGCTTGGCATTGAATTGAATCTATGATTTTTTTTATGACCTATTTATTACAAATTACAATAACATTGTTTGATTTCACTTAATTCTTGAGACATTTGTTGAGTCTGTTCACATGCTAATGTGTATAGATACATATATTTGTCTTCTTGCACATATTCAAAGTTGAAATCACAAAAGATCTAATTCAAAGATGCTAAGAAGTATTTAAGGATGTTATGAGGTAACCATTAACATGGTCTATGGTCAAGAAAAGTTTGTATAGGCATTAAGAATTGATCTCTATTAACTATTTGATCAATTGTTAAAGAATAGTTATTACCTGAGATTGCTCCAAGCACCGTAGGATTTGGCGGTTGTTCTCATCCACCAATAGAGCGTCCAATACTTCCGACATCATATCGTGCCAATCATTGGCATCGTATCATGGTGTAATATTGGTATCGTATCGCCACAATAGCGGTATCGTATCGTCAAAAAGGTGTCGCTTGGAGTGGTATCCTATTGTGCTATCTAGTATCGTATCATCCATCACTGATATCGTCCAAAGCATTCCAAGTAGATTGAAATTAAAACTCTGAGTGATCTAAAACATAATTAAGGGAAAGAAGAGAGAAGATATAGAATTAAGAGGCGAATGAACTTAAGGTCAAGAATGGTGCTGAGTAGTTGGAGGTGTCATTTCATCGGTAGGAAGTGAAGCCCAAGCAAGCCATCACTCAATCTACTCAGATACATCAAGTGATTCAGAGGAGGAATTACCCATGGCCTTAGAGGACATGCACGGTTTAGTTCCAAGGGAGGGCTTTATGTCCACCATAGAGGGAGAATACCGGATCTCCTTACAGTATGTATCCACTAATCCACAGGGAGTCCCTATTTACCTTGATGGCATAAATAGGTTAGTAGCAAGCATGGGCTACAGGTTGTGGAGTCCATCCACAAAACAATTTCTTTTTTAAAAAAATGTGACACTTGATGAGCAAAGTACATGGTTTACAGGATCAACTAACATTCATGCAAATTATGAAGAGTTCATGAAGAGAGGGAAAGGAAAATCCAAGATACAGGTATATGAAGATGAAAGAGATGATGATAGATATAGTAATGAAATGAAAATTGAAGATGAAGATAGACCAAGGTTTGATCCAGAGCATGATGAAGTAGAGACTTCAAGGAGTGCAGAGTTAAGAAGGTCTTCAAGAGACAGGGAGCAACCTATAAGGTATAGCTATGATACTTCTTACATCACAACCAAGGATTTGCTTACATGTTGAAGACAAATGAAGCTCCATCAACATATGCAAAAGCTAAAGGTAAAGAGAATTGGGAAAAAACAATGAAGGAAGAGCATGATGCTCTACTTGAGAATCATACATGGGACTTGGCACCTAGACCAAGGAATCAGAAGGTAATTGGATGTAAGTGGGTATATAAAACAAAAAGATTGGCAGATGGAAAGGTTTCTAGATAGAAAGCTAGCCTAGTGCTCAAAGAGTATGCTCAGACATAAGGTGTAGATTATGATGAAAATTATAGTCCAATGGCTAAAATTTCTAGTATTAGAACATTGATAGCTATTGCAGCTTGCAAAGGATGGAAGTTATCACAATTGGATGTTAAAAATGTTTTCCTAAATGGGTACATTGCAGATGAGGTATACATGGAGCAACTAGAAGGATTCAAAGATCCAAATGAACCAAATTGTGTGTAAGCTCAAAAGAGCTTTGTATGGTTTCAAGAAGGCCCCAAGGGCTTAGAACTATCGACTTGTAAAGCTCTTAAATGAATTAGGATACCAAGCATCAAAGGTAGATGGTAGCTTGCCAGTGAAATCAAGTGAAGATGGCTACATATACATTTGTATTTATGTTGATGATATTATAGTTAGAAGAACATATATCAAAGGAATCCAAAGGCTCAATAAGCAAATGGAGAAGGAGTTCAAGATAAGTGACTTGAAAAATTTATCCTACTTTTTAGGCTTGGAGATCATCTACACTCAATATGGAATGTATGTTATACAGGAAAGGTATTTGAAGAACCTTTTTGCTAAAGTTCAATATGGAAAGTTGCAGAATCTCAAAAACCCCATTGGAGGTAAATCATACACTAAGCAGGTATGGAGGTGAAGAGTTCAAAGATATGAAGATGTATCAGAGTTTCGTAGGTAGTCTGATTTATGCTACATTGACAAGACCAAGTCTTTCATATGTAGTTGGTGTCTCGTCACAATTCATGCATTGTCCAAAGAAAACTCATTGGATTGCAACACAAAGAGTGCTAAGATACATCAAAGGAACTTCTCGTGAAGGTTTATACTATGGTTTCACTTCTGACACTAGAATCAAAGTATTTAGTGATGCAGATTGGTCAGATAGTATAGATCATAGAAAATTTACTCATGGATACGTGTGTTATATTGGAGGTAAGCTTCTATCATGGTGTTCAAAGAAGCAACACATAGTTGCTTTGTCATCTACAGAAGCTGAGTATAAAGGAATGGTAGAAGCAGCAAAGGAAGTCATATGGATGAAGAATTTGTTGAAGAGTCTTGGAATTGAGCAAGGGATTCCAAGTATGCATGGTGATAACATGACTTCACTTTATTTGGAAGCTAACCCTATTTTTCATGCCAAGAATAAAAATATTGAGATTGAATATCATTTCTTGAGGGAAAAGGTACTTGATAAAGAAATTGAAGTCATATATACTCCAAAAAAAGAACATGTAGCAAATATGTTAACCAAGAGTCTAGATGGACCCAAGTTACAAAGATTCAAAGAGATGGTAAGAATAAAGAAGAAGAGCATAATCACAATTAGTGATTGAGGGGGAGTTTTTGGTGTAGAACAATCACAAATTGGTGCTTACGAGAGGATGAACAAGAATAAAGAGAAGATTGATGCAGAAAAAGATCAATTAGAATGAAGAAAAAATGGACAAAAAGTGTGAGACATGATTGAGCATATATTCACTTCAAAAGGATCCTAATTATTGTATTATAACTAGATTACTAATAAAGTAAGTGAAAAACAATGTATTGATCATGATGCACTTACAAATTTGAAGATATATAAGTCAGTTATGACTATAGAAATCAAGAGAGTTCATTATCATAGATGAAAGAAAGTGTCGAGGGAAATCTATAGATTTAAATGTCACTCTATATTACACATCTCTCAGAATGATCACGTGGATCAAAAAACCTTATACATAGATCTAATTCAAGAATTAATGAAGATATGACTAAAGTTTTATAGTCCAATTCCTATCATAGGTTGTGAATGATTCATAGGAACATTCACATGTCAACTCTCTGAAGTGCAGATTGAAAAATGGTGCATGTTGTAGAGTAAAAGAAGCACAGAAGAGGGAGCCCCAAAAAGTTTCACATTGTGGCATAAATTCTTTTCTTCAACTTCCTATGAAAACCTCATGAAGCCATGTAAATGCACTAGAGGAGTCCTCTAGATGCATTAACACCAATTAGTGTAACATAATCCTTGTAACATAGTTGGAAATTAGAGTTTTTCAATAAAAGTTCCGGTCTCTTGTGTGAAAGGACCAATTTTAGGGAACATGTATATAAGTCACTTGGTGAATTTTGTAAAGGACTTTTTGCCATTGTGAGAATTGAAAGAGATTTTTGAATTTTCCTCTTCCTTGCTGATTATCATCTTCTCCAAGAGATTTTGAGTGTGTGTAATGCTTGACATGTGTGTGTAGGACTATTGTCTATCCCTCCCCATTGCTTTTGAACTACTGTAGTGCATGTGTGAGCCTTAAAGAGTTGTGGAGCAGGTGTTGGTGATTCCAACCATTCACTAATTTTCTCATAACTTGAAGTTTGTTTGTCAAATTTGACTAAAAAAGTGACCATCGGATGCATCTCATCGAGAGCTTCAAAATGAACACGCTATTGATCATATTCAGAGTTTGAGGCTGAGAGAAAAGTTTGAATTTGTGCTTAATGTTGAAAATGGTATCGTTACGTGCATTTTCAGAGAATTAGTGAGTTGAGGAGGTAGTTAAAACAAGTCACATACATTGTAGTACTGATAATTCACTTACCATCATGTTTGCACATGTCTTCATACACTTGGTACATCAAATCTCTCAGATTGATAATTAAACATGTATTAATCCACCACTATATGCACTTGTGGGGTGATTGAGGTATAGTCTCATCGACACAAGTCTCTAAGACTTGATGACTTAGCTACACATGTTTTTGGTGCCAATGCTAGGGACTAGCCCAACCAAGGTGCGTTCATGATGCTTAAGACTATGGAGTGAATGAATCGTACTTGTAGAGGTTTAGTGAGTGGCGAATCCTCAACCATTTTAGCACTTGTTACTTCACACTTTAGGAGTGTGTGTAATGAGTTTTTAGGTCTAGGAGTAAGGGAGTGAGGAAGAGTTAGGGTTTAGGGAAGAGAGAGAGGTAGTGTTAGGATAGATAAATTTCCATTAGGAACCTCAAAAAGAGAAAAAAGGGGAAGAAATAAAAATTTTCTAGTTTAGTTCAATTCAGGCACTTGTTTCAGCCAAGCCCTTAAAACCCAAAGAATAGTTAGTCTTTAGTTACTTGTTTTGAGCAAGTATCGTGGAGAGCAGCAGCAACCAGTATCATGGAGTTTGTATCGTGGAAAGGAAGCACATTGCTAATCTTGTGAGCTCAAAACTGAGAAGTGGTTCTCTTAAAGGTGAGCCTATCAACCCTATAACCTCAAAAAATCAAAAGAACATTCAGAAATGTGATTGAACACACATGTAGTATCATGGGGTAGGACAGAAGGGTTGGAGCAAGATTTTGTGTGGCATAGTTAGCTAGAAGGGAAGAGGAGATAAGGATACACAATTTGCACAAAAGAATTGAAGTTTTGGTCACTTTTGGTAGTAGTATCCTGATTGGTTGAGTTTTGGTATTGCGATACCAAAATTCCCTAGTATCTTCATACTCACCTGGTATCGTATCGTGCATACCCCCTTGAGGTATCGTGATACCATCAAGGTGTCATGTATTGCCAAGTGCTGGTATTGCAATCACGATTCTTAGGTGGTATCGTATCATGGTCCACCTGGTATCGTATCATGCTTCTCTTGGTATCATATCGCCATAATCTTGATATCGTATCTGATCCAGGTATCATATTGTCTAGGTTGCAATATCGTATTGTCAGCTGGACTGGTATTGTATCGTTCACATAGTGGTATCATATTGTTTAACTACTAATATCATATCATGCTTAGAATTCCTTGGTATAATATCGTCTTTTGCAATAGTATCATGTCCTGAGGTTGGTATCATATCATGACCTGATAGAGGTATCCTATCGTGAGCAGGTCTAGTATCATATCATCTTGTTCAGTAGTATCGTTGTCATAGAGATTCCCATCTCTACTCTTGCTTCAAATCAAAATAATGTTCGGAGAAAAAATGAGGCAATTATGGAGGTTCCCCATGCAAAGAAAGGTCTATATCCTTCTTAAGTGCTTCATTCAAATTTGAATTTGAATTCAACTTTTGGCTCTCTATAAAAGTAATCCACCAATCTAGGAGTTATTCTCTCTAACATAAAGTCGTGATTTCTCAACTACTAAACTCCACGATCTTGTTGAGAGTTACAAAGATTCTTCCAATTTAAAAACAACTTTACAAAGATAAAATTCTCCTAGCCATAGTTTCCATTGAGCTTCAATGGTTCATGAATCTTCTAGCCAAGTGTCTAGGCTTGCTTTTTGCACCAACAGCTCCCCCTCAAGCCAAACATTTTGGCTTGGTCTTTATTTTGAATCTTCATAAATATCCAACAATCCAATCATTGATTTAAACCTGCAAAGTTTTGTGCCATCTAATGCTTTAGTAAATAAGTTTTCACATTGCATATTAGTTGATACATATGCCAACTGAATATCCTTGCTCAGTACCTTCTCTCTCACATAATGATAGTGGACCTCTATATGCTTGATCCTTGCATGATAAATGGGATTAGTTGCAAGATGTAGTGAGCTGGTATTGTCCCCAAAAATCATTGGAGATGTAGTATGCAAACCCAAATCTGTGTATAACAATCTGATCCATATGGCCTCTTGAGTAGCATTGGCCAATCCTCTATACTTTGCCTCTGTAGAAGATAAAGCAACAGTAGGTTGCTTCTTTGAAGACCATGATATTGGCTTATCAGCTGCAAAGGATAAGTATCCTGAGGTACTCCTCCTATCATCTTTGCATCCTTCCCAATTTGCATCTGAATATATCTTGATGTCCAAGTCTGATGTATAAGGGAAATACAATCCATGATGTTGAGTACCCTTAAGGTACTTCAGAATCCTTTTGGCAGCCTCCAAGTGAGGTGCCCTAGGCTTGTGCATAAACTAACTTAGAACACTTACTCCATAAGCAATATCAATCCTTGTCAATGTAGCATAGTTCATGCTTCCCACTATGCTTTGGTAACCTGCAATGTTCTCAAGTACATCACCTTCATGAGCACTTAATTTTAGGTTTACCTCCATTGGAGTACTTGCAACTTTGGCATCCTGCAAATGAAACTTCTTTAACATATCCTGTATATACTTTCTCTGAGTAATGTAAATTCCAAAGTTAGTATAGACTAACTCAAGTCTAAGAAAATATTTTAGTGATCCAAGGTCACTAATTTTGAACTCCTTCATCATCTGGTTCTCGATCTATTTGATGCCATTAGCATCATTGCCTGTGAGTATGATATCATAAACATATACACATAGGTATATTACCTCTGAATTACTTCTCTTGATGAACAAAGAATTATCTGCTTTACTCATGATAAAACCTTGATCCTAAAGGTATGTGGTCAACCTATGGTTCCATGCCCTAGGTGCCTGCTTCAATCCATAAAGATATTTGTTCAATTTACATACATATGTTACCTTGTCTGGGTGCTCATAGCCAGGGGGTTGAGACATGTACACCTCCTCTGAAATCCAGCCATTTAGAAATGCATTTTTTACATCTAATTGATACATGTTCCAATTCTTTGGTGCGGCCACACTTACCAATATCCTGATGGTTGGCATTTTGGCCACAGGTAAGAAGGTTTCTTCATAATCAATTCCTTGGGTTTGTGCGAAACCCTTAGCCACAAGTCTAGCTTTGTACTTGCTTATTGATCCATCGGAATTCCTCTTGATCTTATA
The DNA here is from genome assembly GCA_020310875.1 of Ceratopteris richardii. NCBI lineage: Eukaryota > Viridiplantae > Streptophyta > Polypodiopsida > Polypodiales > Pteridaceae > Ceratopteris > Ceratopteris richardii. The sequence goes on from CM035437.1 coordinate 108,132,427, forward strand.
GATCCATCTATAACCAATTACCTTCATAGAATCCTTCTTTGGTACTAGTTCCCAAGTATTATTCTCCTTGAGTGCTTCAATTTCTTCATCCATAGCTTCCTTCCATTCTGCCTTAGTCTTTGCTTCTTCATATGATGTTGGTTCTTCAATTGGCAAGTCTTTTGCAAGATAAACAGAGTGCTTAGTAACTAGGGAAGTGTCATACCCATATCTGATTGGCTTCTTGCTCTCCCTTTGTAATCTTTTGATTGCTTGGTTGGATGATTCAGGTATATCCTCCAACTTCTTCATCTTAACTTTGCCTTTGGACTTCCATCCTTTGAACTCTTTTAGGTTGATGATGTCCTCATCATCTGAGTTGATGTCTCCATTCTGAGTAAGCTTGTCCTTAGTGAGGCTTGGAAACTCCTCTTCCAAGTCATAAGGTAGTTTTACTTTCTTGCATTCACTATCAAACCAAGAGTCATTCTCATCAAAGACAGCATCTCTACTGATCATGAATCCCTTGTTTGAAGGATTGTAGAAACAATATCGTTTTTTATTTAAATCATACCCTATGAAGATGCACTTTTCTGCCTTAGGGTCTAGCTCACCTCTTACCTGAGAAGGGATATGCACATAACCTACACACCCAATGATCTTGCAATGATCAAGTGAAGGTCTTCTACCATGCCATGCTTCATATGGGGTCATCCCATCAAGAGATTTGGATGGCAACCTGATTACAAGATAAGTGGCAGTAGATACATTCTCTGCCCATAAGTAATTTTTCTCATTTAACATTGACTTGGTTGTTTCAACAATTAGTCTATTTCTCCTCTCTGCCACCCCATTTCGCTCAGGGTTATACCTTGTTGTGATTTCTCTTTTGATTCCTCTGTCCTGCAAGAATATATCAAACTCATTTGAGAAGTACTCACCTCCTCCATCTGACCTTAATCTTTTTAGGTTTCTCCCTATTTGGTTCTCAACAAGTGCAAGATACTTTTTAAAGCAACTGAATACTTCATCTTTGTGCTTCATAAAGTACAATACAATCCAGCTACTCTAATCATCAATGAAAGATACATAATAGCTTGATCCAAAAATTGAGGCATCCTTACTTGGTCCTCGTACATCTGTATGGACAAGCTCTAGGTAGTCCTCATGCATGTATCCTTGAGAAGGGTAACCTGTGAGATTCTCCAAATTGACAAGCACCACATTTATAAATCATGTGTTGCTTGGATACATTAGGTATCCCAAGCACACATTGGTCTCTACATATTTGTTTCAAGGTTCTTTCACCAACATGTCCTAATCTCTTATGCCAAATTTCAAGCTCTGATAATGTTTGATCTTTATAACTATAAAGTGCAATGTTCCTTGTATCTTCAAGTTCAAAAGTGAATAATCTACCTGTCTTTTCCCCTTTGGCAATTCTCTTGAATCCATGTTGGGGATCCTCCACAAATGCTCCATATTGATTGAATTTGACCTACAAAGCCTTTTCCACAATGTGTCCAACACTCATTTAGTTCTTTGTAATTGTAGCTACATACAGAACCCTACTCAACAGATTCTTGTTTCCATCAGAGATCTTAAACATTTCCTACTTTAATCACTGAGTGCTTGGTGTCATCACCTATTTGTTCCTGATGCTTACGCTTTGGTTCCTCATGGTCAGAGAGAAGAGCTACATTGCGTGCCACATGGTTTGAGCATCCTGAGTCAATGTAGAAGAGATGGTCATCATTTATACCTGGTTTTGAAGTCATGTTCATAATCAAAAGAGAATGTTCTTGGTCCTCTGTGTAGTTTTTGTAATCTTTTCTGGATTTGTATCCTCCTTGGTAGTTGCTATTGTAGTTGCCGTTGTATCCTCGGTGGTGATTGAATCTTCCTCTTGATTGTGTATATCCACCTCTTTGATATCCTCTACCTCTCTGATTCTTGAAGTTCCTGAAACACTCATCTGTAGTATGATTTGATAATCCACAAATATTGCATGTTGAGGAATTATAAGGTCTCCCCCTACCTTTCTTACCTCCTCTGCCCCTTCCTCTTGAGGTTCTACCTCTCCCTGCATAATTGGCTTGGGAGGTAGTTCCTTCATCTTCAACCTTTTTGTTCTTCCCTTTCTCTTTGGACTTACTTTTCTTAGTGGATATGGCAGAAGAGTTGTTACCTCTTGATGAATCTCCATTCTTGTTGAGCTTGGCTTCATGGGTAAATAGTTGCTCCATGAGTGTGGTAAGGTATGGAATCTATATGTCCATGTACAAGTCCATGGCAGTTGTGAAGCTCTCCCATTTTTCATCAGCTTTAATGCCATTGATCACTTGTCTTACAATCTGCTCCTCTTCAATTTCTTCTCCTATGGTTGCCAATTGATCTGCTACATCTTTGACTTTGGTCACATACTCTGAGATCTCTTGCTTAGGTTGCTTTCTTTGATTGGTAAATGCAATCCAAAATTGGTTCTTCATAGCCCTTGTGTTGGAAGAGAAATAAGAGGACAATGTTTCCCAAGTCTCTTGGGATGTCTTACAGTTCCTAATATGTGGAAGAAGAAAATCAGAGATTGAGTTAAGTAGGACCTTGATAATGCATCCTTGGCACACCATGTGTTGATTCTTTCATGCTCTTCTCTTGTAGGTTGTCCTTTGCTTCTGAATATGGGCATCTCCTCATCTCCTGAGATGTATCCATAGAGGCTCCTTCCTTGTAAATATGTCTTCATCCTCAAAGAACATGCTTGATAGTTGTTCATGTCCAATTTATCAATGAAATAAGGAAAACCATCTCCCATTTTACCTTAGCTTTGCTCTGATACCACTATTGGGATAGATGGATGGACACTCCAAGAAATGAGTAGGTACTGCCAAATCTTGCTTAGTACCTGCCCCTTGTAGCTTTAGAGTTGTGTTGTGGACCCTCTTAGCTTTCCAATGACACTATACAAGTGCCTATGTACTTTCGAAATGATGTAAGAAAGAATGAATCAAAATAGACTGCTTCCAAGTTGAAGGATCAATGAAAACCTTCTATTTTTTATCACACACCTGCTGCTTGTTATGCTCAGTGCTTTGAGTATAGTAGGAACTAGAAAAATTGCTTTTAGAGGTATCTAAATAGCTTAGTAAGCTAATGATTCCAAGTGGAATCACTTGAAATAATGCACTATACACAGAGCAATCAATTTAACAATTGAATCATTACCCCCGATTTTTTAGGACCTCTGCAGAGTTTGACCAGTGAGTGCTTCGACATGCTTTTCTCCAAATTGGCTGAATGGATTACCTTCAAGATTTGTGCGCACGTAGATAATTTGGAGCTGATTCCAAAAAGCTATAGATCATTGAAAATGGTGGAGAATTTCTTGAGATATGAGCAGCACAATTTTATAGTTATGAATGACTATAACAGAGAGATCATAGATGAACAATGTAGCTGTATTGTATTAATGAACAATGTTGTACAAGATCATAGGCTTGATAATCATAGCCTGATGATGGATAGTAGTGTAGGCTACAATGTAGACCTCACACTCTTACAAAATGGCAATGGAGAGCTCGGGAATTGATACTACTACACACGATTTTTTCAAGCCACCTTTTATAAGTGCTTCATTCAAATTTGAATTTGAATTCAACTTTTGGCTCTCTCTAAAAGTAATCCACCAATCTAGGAGTTATTCTCTCTAACATAAAGTCGTGATTTCTCAACTACTAAACTCCACGATCTACAAAAGATTCTTCCAAGTTAAAAACAACTTTACAAAGATAAAATTCTCCTAGCCATAGTTTCCATTGAGCTTCAATGGTTCATGAATCATCTAGCCAAATGCGTAGGCTTGCTTTTTGCACCAACATGATTATCCTACAATTGATTTGATGTCATTAGCTCCAGCATTCACAGAGTTCAACGACAGCTGAGCTGCAGGCAAAGGAAGAATTTTATGATGATGAATATTCTGTTCTCTGATGACTATGTGTGAAATATAATCATGATGCTCAAATATCAATTCTCTACTACTATGAATCAATCTTCTGTCAAACGACTTTGACTCCACCAATCATCTTTTTGCTATGATGATGCCGTCCATATGAGCTTTAGTCTATATAAATCCAACAACACAATAGTAACTGGCCTAACTATGTGTGTAGCATCCACTTGTACCATGCCTTACACTCAAAACCACCTCCGTACCTTGCTCTTAAGCTTACTATGTTCAATATCGCGTCCAACGACATGCTATACAACTTAGAATGGAAAATTGCTGTTGTACATAGCTTAAATGTGCACTCTCCCATCATTAATAGTTACTGATTGATAAGATTTGTCTGCATTTTTGATGATCCACTTCATAATTCAACACACTCAAATAGTTATTTGTGGTTTATTAAAACTTGCTATGAGGATCTGAAGTTCTTCAAATGCAATCAACTATGGCAAAGGAGGATAATTTTGATACAGAAAAAAGTTTTGTGATCCAAAAATTCGTAGAGTGAACATCCTCTGATCATCACCAAATGAATTCTGAAATAGTGTTCATGCAAGATAGAGCGCTTGACATTGAATTGAATCTGTGATTTTTTTAATGACCTATTTATTACAAATTACAATAAGGTGGTACATATTCAAAGTTGAAATCAAAGAAAGATCTAATTCAAAGATGCTAAGAGGTATTTAAAGATTTATAAGGTAGCCATTAACATGGTCTATGGTCAATCAAAAGTTTTTTTAGGCATTAAGAATTGATCTCTATTAACTATTTGATCAATTTTTAAAGAATACTTATTACTTGAGATTGCTCCAAGCACCTGGCATGCACCTTAGGATTTGCCACTTGTTCTGATCCACCAATAGAGTGTCGAATACTTCTGACATCCTATCTATTGGGAAAGATGGATGGATGATCCAAGAGATTGAGTAGGTACTGCTAAAACCTGCTTTGTACCAGCCCTCTTTAGCTTCAGACTTGATTAGTAGACTCCCTTAGTTTTCCAATGACACCAAGAAATGGCCTATTTCCTTTGGAAATGAAGTGTGCAATGATTGAACAAAAACAGATAACTTTGGAAGTCACAAAGTCAAGAAAATCTTCTATTTTTGTCTTGACACCTGCTGAATGTTTTGCTCAGTGTGACCAGCACAGTAGCAATTGATAAAATTCCTTCTAGGGATATTCAATTAGCTTAGTAAGCTACCATTTGCAAGTGGAATGATGTAAAATAATGAACTATGCTAAGAGAAATTAATTTAGCAAGATTTGGTATACCCCCGACTTTTTAGGACTGTAGCAGAGATAGACCAATGAGCACCTCGACGGTGATTTCTCTGAATTGGCTAAATAAAATCACTTCAAACTTTGTCAGCATGTAGATGACTTTGAGCTGAATCCAACAAGCTTTGAATCAGTGAATGTGGGGGTATTGACTGAGATATGCCCTTGACAAGTAGACAGACTTTGAAGTAGACAATCAGTGAGCACAGAGATGAATGATGTAAATGTATCTATAAATTAACACTTGTGTACAATCCCATTGGCATGACAAGCATTGCCTAATGGTGTAGAGAGGTGTAGGCTATGGAGTAGTCCTCACACACACTCAATGACAGTAGAATGAAGCTCGGGAGTGTTGTCTCTACCCGCGACTTTTCTTGATCACTTTTATATGTGATGACTAAGAATTTGAATTCAAATTCAAATTCTTGGCTCCCTATGATCAAGCTCCTAAAGGTTTGGAGATATTCTCTCAATCAAGTTAGCTACTTTTTTCCACGAATCATTTGGGTAGGTGATTACAAAAGATTCTAAGTCAAATTGACTTTTACAATGAGGTAAAGTGGTAAGTAATCACTAGCATATGTTCCTATGGTTCTTCATGCATGTAGAGTCTTCATGATATCTTCCAAGCCAAATGTGTAGGCTTGTGATTTACACCAACACTATCGTGCCAATCATTGGTATGGTATCATGGTGTACTATTGGTATCATATCGCCACAATAGCGATACCATATCATCAGAAAGGTATCGATTGGAGTGGTATTGTATTGTGCTATCCAGTATCGTATCATGCATCACTGGTATCGTCCAAAGCAGTCCACGTAGACTAAAATTAAAACTCTGAGTGATCTAAGATATAATTAAGGGAAAGAAGAGAGAAGATATAGACTTAAGAGGTGAATGAACTTAAGGTGAGGAACGATGCTGAGTAGTTGGAGGTGTCATTTCATCGGTAGGAAGTGAAGCCCAAGAAAGTCATCACTCAATCTACTCAGATACATGAAGTGATTCACAGGAGGAACTACCCATGGCATTGCTTTATATCCACCATAGAGGGAGAATACCGGATCCCCTTACAGTATGTATCCACTAATCGACAAAGAGTCCCTATTTACCTTGATGGCATACATAGGTCAGTAGCAAGAATGGTAAACTCTACAGATTCCACAATAGTTCCAAGACCTGTAGTCAAGTACGAAGGAGGAGTTTACATGGAAGACTTAGGTAAGATCTATGTAGTGATTAGAAATCCTGACCAGATCAGTGAGAAAGTGGAACTAGAAGGATGAGAAACTTTAGGAAGACCTAATGATGGAGACACTGTGACCACCCCAAGGGGAAAGTTTGTGGTGACTCAAGTCCTGAGAGGAGACCTAATACCTCAAGATGACTATGTATTGGATGTATATTTGATCCATGGGTGAGACCTACTTTTACAAACAGATTCACCCACATGAGGAGAAGAAGCACGCCCAGTAACCATCTATGAGCTCAAGGATTGAGAGGATGAGTCGAGAGTCACATACCTAGACTGAAATCAAAGGAGGTATTGACAAGTAGATGAAGTTGATAGGTCTCAATTGAAATACATGGGGTTGCATGTATTCCCTCCTCGAGAGTAGGCACCTACCTCACAAAACCCTTTTGGATCCCATCAAGGAACGGAGAATACCATGTCATCAAGTCAATGATGCATCCCCACCCAAACTTGTGCAATTCACTATGCCAAGATTACATTCACACAGCCGAACCCATCCAAGGATAGGAAATATGAATATACCACCTATTATACCAAGACCACAACCGGGTGTACAACTAGGAATGTACCTAGTAAGACCAGCGATTCCTATAATGATCAGACCCCCAAAGCCAGTGAGAATATTGAGACCAATATTCCAAGTCGCTAAATGCATGAGAAATCATTATGATGGCATGAGAGAGCCTTATGAACGTATAGCTGAATTCAAGCAAGTGTTGTGAGCGGAGCAAGTTGATGACTTTTTTGTGCAATACGAAACCTTTGGGCTAACCCTCATGGGAACACCCTTAACCTGGTTCCAACCTTTGGATCCAAATCACTTTGGAAATATTGAACAATTCTTCCAAGAGTTTATTGGGGAATTTACCAAGCAAGGGATTAAGCACAACTTCTCATCTTTGATTCATAGTTTCAAACAAGCTGCAAATGAAACAATGAAAACAACAGCCCGAAGACTTAACCAAAATGTTGACAAATGCCCCATAATAGAGATGTCGTCACAATAAAAAATTATATCCCTATTCTTAGATGGATTGACCAATGGGACGTTAAGAACCTTACTCTATATGAAACGGTTGTAGACATTGAGTGAGTGCCTTCAAGAATGCATTGACTTAGAGGACAATCTAGCAGATGAACTCAAAAAGACACAAAGCTCCACTAAATCAGAAGACACTAGGAGTACTGTAATGTCTCATTCAAGTAACTTGGAGGAATTAGAAAAATTGGTAGCTAAAAAATTAGGAGTGCACGGAGAGAGAAACTATCAGAACTCCCCAATGAGAATGCCCATGTTGTGAAGATGTAACCAGTGCGGTGGAGACCAACCATCCCACGCATGCACAAGAGGAGGTTGAGGCATGCAACAACCTTGCCCTTACAATAGACAACCACCCCAAGGACCCAACCTGTACAGTCATATTGAGGAGAAATATACCGACCACACTACTAAAAATTGCCCATTGAATAGACACCCAAGACCAATGAGTCAACCCCAATACAAACCTTATGGATACCCTCCTAGAGAGCAAGGAAGAGAATTTGTAGATACAACCTTTATCTAGTACCACAGGGAGAACCCATGCCATATGACAAAGGAGGATATGGACAACCACAATCGGTGCTAGGACAACAACCACCCCATCCATAGAATGTAGTGCCAGTCAAATACACTCAACCAGAGGAAAACATGGAAAGAGCCATGTGCTTGCCACACCTTTAACTAATGCAGAGGCTACAAATCAAGGATATAAACATACCCAGGGAGAATACTATCTTTATGATGCTAGCTTGGTAGAATATGACCAAACATACGAACAAAAATATTACGATTATGAAGGATATGACAACTCTTATGGACCAGAATATGCGAACCTGATGTACATTGCACCTAAAGCACCAGTCCCAGTGAGACCACCTATTAGACCACCTACACCAAGGGGACCATGCAGTAGATGCAGCAGAGATCACTTCATATGAGAATGCACATTGCCATATAACCAACCACCTCCTAGAACATGGCAAGGGTATTGCAATGATTGTGGCAAGCAGCATCTGTTTAGAGACTGCTCGAAAAACCCCAAGGTTCATAACACTACCCAGATTAATGTAATAGAAGTTATTGAATCATCTAGAAGTGATAAGGAATACATAGTACCATTAAAAGCCATTACTCGAGCTCAAGCCAAATGACAAGCAGTAAAAGTATGAGAATCTGAACCCGAAATGGATAAAAGTGTAGAGCCCAAAATACAAATAGTCAAGGATTCAGAAGAATTACGGGAAACTTACCAAACAAAGAATACACAAAGTTCCAAGACTAGAAGAGAAAAATTTAGGAATAAATGGCTAAAGAAGAAAAATAAAGAGAACGAGAAAGATGTAAAAGAAATTAAGAAACCTCAAGAACAAGAAGGTCAAGGAAACACTTATCAGAAGACCCAAACACAGAAGCTAGACAAACTAGAATCTATTCTAGCTGACCCAACACAAGAGGACTTGGATGTGGTTACAAGCTTATCAATCCAGAATCACGATAGGACCAAGCATAAAACAACAAGAAAAACTCTACCCACAAGGAGAACTAGAAAAGGAGAGATTGGCAATATGCAGGAAAATCATAGAGATAACTCAGATCACACTAGAAAATACTACCCTAGTCCTTCCAGAGACTAGGATACCTGAGAGACAGTTCAATGAATGTCTCAGAAATAATAGTTGAAAACAAGTAAGAATACCAAAAGAGGAACATAGTAAAGAGGAACAACAGAGTAACCAAGCCAAACAGATTTCTATAATTCCAGAGCTAGAAGCCGATTGGCCATAAGACTTGTGGGCCAAGATCCACGAAGAGTGATGGAAAAAGAATGAGAGTTTAACACCACCCTTTGAAGAAGTAGACACAGGGGAAACCCAACCGATACAAAATTTATAAGAAGTGTACCTGGAAGTTTCTATGTTAGACAAAAATAGGAAAGAATCAAATAGCATTTCCACATTATCAAATTATATGGGAGAATACGAGAGAGGGTCTATAGTTTTTCATGCTCCCACGATCAGAGGCAAGGAAGATAGGTCTCAAGATGAGACATCACACAACTTAGCAGAGCTCAAGAAGACCAAGGTACAATGCCTCTTGACAGTAGAAGAACTACTACGAGCCAAACCCCAATTGTGGAAGCAATTAGCTAGACAATTGAGAATAGAAACCAGAGAACCTATGAAGGAAAAGACAGAAGTTAAATATCCATCAACCATTCAAATCCGAGTTGATAAAGTTGGAGAATTTAGTGAGGGAGATGAGGGAAATACTTGTTTACCTATTACTTTAAATGGATATATGACCAAAGCCATATTAGACACAAGAGCTGGTGTAGGCATAGCTACGAAAGAAATTTGGGAGAAATGGGGAAAACCAGCCCTACGACCAACATGCATGAAGCTTCAACTAGTAGAGGGCCACATGGAAAGACCACTAGGAATACTGGATAAAACAACACTGACTACCTGCGGAGTAGAGTTCAAACATACTTTGGTTATGTCAATTCAAAAAAGCCAATAACTACGAAATGATATTAGGATGACCTTTTATGAGACAAATCCGAATAGTACAAGATTGGGGAAGAGATGCATTGTATTTACAACACCAAGAGACAACCACAAAGATAAATTTACATACCTTTTCATATAGGGATGTGCCCCCACTACAATGGAATCCCATACATAAAGAAGAGGATGATTTGTCAATTCACAGTGCAAGATCAAGTGACCAATCATGGATGCACGAAGATGCTCAATTATGGATGTGCAAAGAGGCAAAACAAGAAGAAAACAAACCTCAGTTATGGCCTATTGGACATCAAAATTATCGGCCCATAGATGATCTGGTGTATATGCCACAAATTTTCCCAGATGAGGCTTTTGAACCACATGGATGGATTGGAGATCTTAGGAACCCTAGATGTGTGTGTTAATGAGGAAGTTGTTGTGGGATTCTTGTGCAGAAAGGGATTTGAGTATATGTAGGAGAAAAGGGAAAGATAAGAAGAAAGATACAGATACTAGAAGCCTTTGTCGATTGATTATAAGAAGAAAAATACAATGGTGACGCACAATACAATCCAATGCTTTTTTGTACAAAATCCCACAGAGTGTACAATCACAAAGTATAAAATACCCAAGGTTCTTGTTGCTACCGGCCTTCTCTGCACCAGACCTCCACCTTCTCCAAGCTTGCACTTGTGCACACCTTGCACTCAAGCTTCAAATAGGGGGAGGGATGGACACCTTCTATCGGCACACGCAAAGCGTCAATGGGACCTTGGGATCTTTGGTTGTATAGCTTAGCACTTCTCTGCACACTTCTAAGTCCTCTTCATGCACACCTTGCACTTCACTTCTCTGCGTCGCACACTCACTATATGTCTCTTGCACTTCTCTTGCTTAGTCTAGACTATGCTCCCTTTCTTAGTCCTCCAAGAATAATGCCTTGCCTTGATTTGAGTGTCGATTCACGTACGCTCCCAACTGCTAGAGTATCTTGGTGCTCACTTTGATGTCCCAATATTTTCCAAAAGTGGGCAGCCAATGAATCCCTATTTTGTCTTGTAGTGACAATTTCATTTCTGCATACGCTGCCGCTTCACATACCTGCACATTTTTACCTTTTAAGTCTTCAAATGTGCACCTAAGAGAGGGTTCACCTGAACCTTCCAAACACTTTAGAAACACTTTGAACCTTAGAGAATTACAAAAATACCTCTGCCTGCAACCAACTTTTTGCAATTTTACCCTTTGTGAACAATTAATTTTGAACTACCTATGCACCTTGACACCCGACTTTGAATGCTTTGACTTCACCCATGTTGACCTTTGACCTTGAACATGTTGACTTTGATTGGGTTGATTTTGACCTTTTGACTTTGATTGTAGTTGACTTTGACTATAGTTGACTTTGACCAATATGAATTTTATGGGCTCAATAGTTGTCGAGCACCTAATGGGCTCTCCATCCCGGAGAGCTATAGCCAAAACTCTGAGCAGATATGACCCCATGATTCCTATGCTAGAAAATCTTCAAAAGGACGACACCTAAGCAGCTACCAAGTCCACCAGAAGCAATAGAGAATAGACACCAGAGAAGAACAAAAGTGGAAATATGCACAAAAAAGCAAAGGATGGCAAATGGAGGGTAAGAAGGAGGGGAAAGGGAGGCTGAGGGGCTGAGATTGATGGGGCATTTATGGTAAGGATGGGCTGGGGCTGGGTAGAAGGGTAAAGGAATGATGAGGGAGTAGGATTATGGGGTTTGTAGAGAGCCAAAATGATAAAACAGTAAAGCTACAGAGGGTGCATATGGGAAATTGTGAGACATATGGTACAATAAACTGATAAGAGACCATGTGGACCATGTGTCTAATGAAGAACACGTGTTAAATGTGCACAAAACATGTGGGTTTTGACTAAATGTAAGCAAAGAGTTGAGATTTTGGAAAAAATAAGTAAAAAAATGAGTCTAGAGGTGCCAAAATACATGAAAATGACCCTAAGTTTTGTTAAAGTTTATTGAACTCCAAAATATAGCTGGAAGTAGGTGGAACCCCCTAGGAATAAGTTGACCTTCTCGCAAACTCCATCACAGAAAACCAGTCATGCTTGCAGAGATTATTGTTCTCTAGTCACTTAGAATTTTGTAAAACTATTTTAGCCACATATACTAGAGACCAAGATATTTCCAATGAGCCAAAGAACACTCCATTTGGATAAATACACAAGGAGATATGACCTCTGCAAGTTGGAGGTTTAATGGAGACCTTCAGCAGGCGTGAAACTCGAGAACACACACTACTTCCAGAGAGTACTGCTCTCAGCTCACAAATTCAATGATTATGAAAATTTACAGTATAAAAGTAGACGGTAAGAGCTTTCACATGAGCTATCAAACATGTAATTTGGATATATAATGAGGGAGATACAAGCTCTACAATCTCTGCATACAAAACTATAGTAGCATAGAGATACACTTATGACTCTCTTGGACTTCCAACAAGATCACGACTTCTCTCCTCTTTTTATAGCATGGAGAACTAATCTAAACCTTCCTAATACATCTAAATTCGTGGTAGACACTTGGGTGGAGATATTACATGACTTAAGTGCTCAAATAAGCAAAGTATTGATGGACTTTGAGAACTAGCCACATCGACCTTCCACTAGGACACCACTGCAGCTCCCTTGTGACTCACTAATTTGACTCACCATGTTCTAGAACTCACGTGGTATTTTGGCTATATTTTATGAATAATATGAGCCTTCTTGAAGTATTTGAATACTTCCCAAAGGTATTTACATAATTTGAAACTTGTACCCTACATAAAACAAATGTTTGCAACAAGTTTGAAAACAATGGCTATCCAAGGTGCAATCTAGAGCAAAAAGCATTTGACCATGAAAAGAGTATATATATATATATATATATATATATATATATAATTTATAAAAAAATGTTTTCTCCCTTTGCATTTACTTTGATAATGACCACACTCTCCATACCTGAAACAGATAATTGGCCTTCTAAGCCCATTTTCATAATTACCTTTAGGTCTTTGATTGTAGTTGTTACCTTGGCTGGGAGCTACCGCCATTACATTGGTTGAGATTTGAGCACCTCCTGGTGCCCAATAGGTTGTGCATGCATCCCTCTTGACTGGCATTCATGGGCCTCATGATCAACTTTCCAGCATGATGGAGAGTGTTAATCTCCAAAAGAACAAGTTACTCTTGTAGTTAGAGCACCTCTATAACAAGATTAACTCAAAACTTCACCAATTTTAGAGGATCAATGATCAATTATAAAGATTTTGAAAAATCTTTGAAGGAGATGACTACACAGAAAGTCTGCTGCATATATCTCTCTCATTAACTTATAAATTGTGTAAAGTTTTTGATGAAACTTTGCACAAGGTGTCGCCTACAATTTGCACACCTCCTTGAAGTTGAATCACTCCAAAAGATTCAGTATATCTTGAGAAATGGTCTCAACAAGTTACCTATGTCTAAAATTGCTCTTCTGAAAAGTCGATTTAGATACCTATAACTTTTAACACTTGGTTCTCGCAATCTAGAACCCATTTATGAAAATGGTTTTAGCCACACATAGCTTACCTTCCAACTTAAAGATTGAGTGCTTGCTTGCTCAAAACTTTACACTATGAAAGGAGAACTGACCAAAACGTTAACATCAAATTTTGCGCTTGTTTCAGGAACTAGTGAACACTTCTTCACATATGAATGTTCCTACACATAATTCTCACAGCCTGTTTACAATTAGGCTCTCAAACTTTAACCATAGACTCATTAACTATGGACTTAGACATCTACAAAAGGATTCTTGAAATGATCAAGTATAGAAGGAGAATGCACAGAAACATTGGGCGCAATTTTCTTTCATTCCTGAAGAAATTTACAATTGAGTGATGAGAGAGACTCTTACTCACATCTAAGATGTCTAATGACTCATACCACTACTGATTTCTCTATTCTCATGCTCTCTCATATTTTCCCTGACTTTTTACTTGTATATATAGGCAAATATTTACAATATCATGACTATACAAAAGTATAAGTGAACTATCTCTGAATTAATGTACATATGTGTACACATCTTCATCCTCTGAATATGCACTTCCTCCATGCTTCATAACTTGAACTTTCCTTCAATCTTTGACTTCCAAATCTTCATTAAAACTTCAATTGTTGATTGCCCTGCACCAACAACTCCCCCTCAATCATCAATTGAGGTTTTGTCTATCTTTTTTATACCTGCCATGTCTTTGAATCTCTGTAGCTTTGGTCCATCCAAGCTTTTGATTAGCATATCAACTATCTGATCTTTTGTTGAAGTATGTATGACTTCAATCTCTTTATCGATCACCTCCTCTCTTAGAAGGTGATACTGAATCTCAATATGTTTAGTCCTGGCATGAAAAACAAGATTAGTAGCTAAATACAATGAACTCATGTTATCTCCATGAATAGTGGGTGTACTCTGAATGATGTCAAAACTCTTCATCAGAGTCTTAAGCCATATCACTTCCTTTGCAGCTTCAACCATACCTTTGTACTCTGCTTCTGTAGATGACAAAGCAACTATGTGTTGCTTCTTAGAACACCAAGAAATGAACTTATCTCCCACATAACATAAGTATCCATAAGTTGATCTCCTATCATCAGGATTACCTGCCCAATCTGCATCACTATATATCTTGATGTTTGCATCTGATGTAAAACCATAATACAAACCTTCTTTGAGTGTACCCTTAATGTACCTCAACACTCTTTGACCTACAATCCAATGTTCTTTCCTAGGACAATGCATAAATTGAGATAATACTCCAACTGCATATGACAAATCAGGCCTAGTTAATGTAGCATAAATCACACTACAAACCAAACTCTGATATAGTTTCACGTCCTTGAACTCTTCACCTCCATATCTACTCAATTTGTGATTCACCTCCATTGGAGTAGGTGCTACCCTGCAATCATTCATCTTAAACTTGATCAACAAGTTTCTCAAATACCTTTCTTGAGTCACATACACTCCATGTTGAGTGTATGAAATCTCCATGCCCAAGAAATATGACAACTCTCCCAAATCACTGATCTTAAATTCTTTCTCCATTTGCTTCTTTAGGCTTTGAATGCCTTTCTCATCTGTACCTGTAAGAATTATATCATCAACATATATGCACATATAAATGAATCCATCATCACTTGCTTTAACAAGCAAGCTACTATCTGCTTTAGATACTTGGAATCCAAGTCCTTTCAAGAACTTCATAAGTCTATAATTCCATGCCCTTGGGGCCTGCTTCAAACCATACAAAGCTCTCTTGATCTTGCACACATGATCTGAATACCTTCCATCTCTGAATCCTTGTGGTTTCTCCATGAAAACATCATCTGAAATATAACCATTTAAAAAAGAATTCTTCACATCTAATTGACATAACTTCCAACCTTTACATGCAACAATAGCTATGAGTGTCCTGATGGTTGTCATCTTTGCCACAGGACTATAGGTCTCATCATAATCTATACCGACCTGTAATTCTCTCTACATACACATGATAATGTTTGAATGTATTGAATGTATTGAATACCTCTGACTTATCTTTGATCACATAGATAGTGATCCATCTGGTAGCATCATCAACATAAATCACATAATACCTTGAACCATTGATACTAAAATCTTTTGATGGTCCCCACACATCTGTGTGTACCAATTCAAGCTTTTCTGAATACATAAAGCCATGCTTGGAAATAAGATTGCTTATGAGTCTTACCTAATTGACATGCCTCACATCTGTATGTCATATGTTGACCTGCAACATTAGGCAATCCAAGCACTGAACCATTGTTAATCATATCTTTGATACCTCTTTCATTAAAATGTCCAAGCCTTTTGTGCTAAAGATCTAACTCAGAGATCTTATGTCCTCCATAGGTGAACAAGGCATGACCAACATTACCTTGGATCTTCAATGTGAACAATCTTCCTTCTTTCTTCCTTGAAACAATCTGTTTACACCCATTGCTAGGGTCTTCCACAAACACTCCTTCATTGGTGAATCTAACTTCATAACCTTTTTCAACAATTTGTCCTACACTTATCAGATTCTTAGGAATTGTAGGAACATACAAGACCTTACTCAAGAGGGTGCTACCATCCTTGGCCTTCACTGATCCAATTGACTTCACATTGTGCTTTGTATTGTCACCTGTTTGAACCACATGATTAGTTACCTTATTTTCCAAATCAGTCATCAAAGCTATGTTTCAAGTCAGGTGATTGCTACACCCTGAGTCAATGTAAAAGACTCTTTGGTCTTCATTTTGCCTTTCACAAGTTGCATTCATTATCAATGTTGAATCCTCCTTCTAATCTGAAGCATAATTGTAGTAGGTATTGTTGTATTGTTGACTTCGGAATCCTCTACCTGCATTTCTTCCAAAGTAACCTCTACTACCTCAACCTCTGAAATTACCTCTTTGATTTCTGCCACCTCTTCCTCTTGAATTAAAGTTTTGATTATATCCACCATTACTCTGAGTATTATGCCAACAATCATTAGCTAAGTGATTTGTCTTACCACAAATCTAGCAAGCTTTGACTCCATCTTTATTACTCCTGCCTCTTCCTCTACCTTTACCACCTCCTCTTCCTCTTAGGAAGTTAGCTTGGCTAGTTGTACCTTCATCCTCATTTGCTTGTTGCTTTCCCTTGATATTCTTCTTCTTATCCTTTGAATACATTGCATGACCTGTACTCTTGTCACCTTCACCTTTGACATCCTGCTCAAAGGTTAACATATGTCCTAGCAACTGATTCAAGTCAGGAGTAAAATGATCAAGTGATAGTTCAGTAGACAAAATGAATGTCTTCCATTTGTCATCACCTCTCAACCCTGTGAGGATTTGCCTTACCAATTTATCCTCCTCAATGTCTTCATCAACTGCTCCTAATGCATCTGCAATGTCCATCCTTGTTACATAGTCTGAGATGGATTGAGAGGCCTTCTTCTTGAAAGTGGTAAATTCTGCCCACAAAGATGCCTTCCTTGACTTTGTGGTGTTTTGGAAATGCTCCTCCAAAGCATTCCATATATCACTTGCACTTTCAAGACCTCTAATGTGAGGTAGCAAGTAGTCTTTGACTGACATATAGATAATGCTCCTAGCTTGAGCATCTCTCTTCATCCAATTCTTCAAATCTGATAATTCCTCCCTAGTTGGAACACTAGGATCTCTGAATTGAGGCTTTTTTTCTTCACCTGTAATATAAGCTATCAAGTCTTTGCTCATAAGATGAGCTTCCATCCTCATTGACCATGCTGGATAGTTCTCTCTATCCAACTTCTCTATTTAAAGAGAATCTCCAATCCTTTCTTCACCTGTATATTGAATTCTTCAACCTTTATGAGGAATAGATGTACCTTGACTTCAAATAATGTTCCTTTTGTCTTCCTTGATGTCGTCTGACCTCCTTCTCAAGCTTTGCCCTCAAGCTTTCACCTTTTGAACCTTCAGATGTTGAATTCTTTGCAGCTGCAGCAGTCGGGATCCTCCTTCCTTCAATTTTGATGCTTCCTGCTCTGGTACCACTGATGGAGAGTGTTACTCTCCAAAAGAACAAGTTACTCTTGTAGTTAGAGCACCTCTATAACAAGAGTAACTCAAAAATTCACCAATTTTAGAGGATCAATGATCAATAATAAAGGTTTTGAAAAATCTGTGAAGGAGATGAGCACACAGAAAGTCTGCTGCATATATCTCTCTCATTAACTTATAAATTGTGTAAAGTTTTTTATGAAACTTTGCACAAGGTGTCGCCTACAGTTTGTGCACCTCCTTGAATTGTAATCACTCCAAAAGATTCAGTATATCTTGAGAAATGATCTCAACAAGTTACCTATGTCTAAAACTGCTCTTCTGAAAAGTTGATTTAGACACCTATAACTTTTAACACTTCGTTCTCTCAATCTAGAACCCGTTTATAAAAAGTGATTTTAGCCATAGATAGCTTACGTTCCAATTAAAGATTGAGTGCTTGCTTGCTCAAAACTTTACACTGTGGAAGGAGAACTGACCAAAACGTTAACATCAAATTTTGCGCCTGTTTCAGGAACCAGTGAACACTTCTTCACATATGAATGTTCCTACACATAATTCTCACAGCTTGTTTACAATTAGGCTCTCAAACTTTAACCATAGGCTCATTAACTATGGACTTAGACATCTACAAAAGGATTCTTGAAATGATCAAGTACAGAAGGAGAATGCACAGAAACATTCGGTGCAATTTTCTTTCATTCCTGAAGAAATTTACAACTGAGTGATGAGAGAGAATCTTACTCACATCTAAGATTTCTAATGACTCATACCACTACTGATTTCTCTATTCTCATGCTCTCTCATATTTGCCCCGACTTTTTACTTGTATATATAGTCAAATATTTACAATATCATGACTATACAAAAGTATAAGTGAACTATCTATGAATTAATGTACTGTGTACACATCTTCATCCTCTGAATATGCACTTCCTCCATGCTTCATAACTTGAACTTTCCTTCAATATTTGACTTCCAAATCTTCATTAAAACTTCAATTATTGATTGCCCTGCACCAACACTGCATAGCTGGCAAGTTACACTTAACAATGGACATTCACTTACCACATGACCTTGCTTACTGCACATGGTACACCATAGCCCCACTTTTCATGCCATCCCCTTTGAGTTCCTGCAACTTCTATCGAAGCTGAGCCAGCTCTTTTGCTTGGGGTTTCTCTTCCTTTTGTAGCTTCAATGCTTCAATTTCCCTCCTCAACTGAGTCACAACATTCTCCTCTTCCTTATGGGGCTTATTCCTTTTTAAGCCCTCCACCTCTCTCCTTAGCTGGATTACTAGATCCTCCATATCTGTAGAATAGGGTAATTGAGAAGAACTTGCTCCATATTGTTGCCTTATTTGTTCCAGTCATGTAGCTGTATTGATGAACTCTTCTATGGAGGCTGTTGGCAACACTAATTCTTTGATTTTACATTGTGTAGTCACTGAAAGTGGTTTAGCTAACCATTTCTTAATAAAGAAATCATGTGGAGGATCTCGCGACTTAGCCATTAATGCCTTGGCCCTAGTTACAAACTGTGGAAATGTTTCACCAGGACCTACTCTCAAGTTTTCTAACTCCTCTATGATTATCTCTATAGTATTCCCATGCTAGAATTGAGTTTTGAATACATCTTTCATTAAATCCCAAGTGGTGAAATGGTTTTTAGCAAATTGGCTAAACCATTTATCTGCTAAACCTTCCAATGTGGCAGGGAAGAGGATAAAAAAGGCATCCACTCTTCCCATCAAACCTCTTGTTTTACATAATGCTAAGAATCTCCTAATGTGTAGGCTATTGCCGAACTTCCTTTATATTACAAAAAAAGAATCTCCTAATGTGCTCGTGTGGATCTTTCTGAGCTAAGCCTTTGAAAGATGGAAATTTTATATTCAATCTAGAAAGTAAAGTTTCCAAATCTACCTAGGCTTCCATATTCTTTACTGATGATGTCGAGGACAGTGGACGGGAGGATCTTCTCATAACCTTCCTTCTTGTTGCTTTGCAAAAGACCCTCAATGTTTGAGGCTGGGTTGCGGTCATGAGCTGTTCATAATCCTCTTAGGCTAAGAGAATTAATAAGAGGATTTACCTCTTAACCCAATGAAGTAGCATTGTAGCACTGTCGGCACTTGAAATCTTCTACACTTTGCACATTGCTTCTCCTATGATCAAATCTCCTTGGAGTCCCATCGTGCGTGCCAAATTTTGTTTGGGGACTCTTGTGCAGAAAGGGATTTGAGTATTTGTAGGAGAAAAGGGAAAGACAAGAAAGAAAGATACAGATACTGAAAGCCTCTATCAATTGATTATAAGAAGAAAAATACAATGGTGATGCACAATATAATCCAATGCTTTCTTTGCAAATCCCACACAGTGCACAATCACAAAGTACAAAATACCCAAGGTTCTTGTTGCTTCCAGCCTTCTCTGCACTAGACCTCCACCTTCTCCAAGCTTCCACTTGTGCACACCTTGCACTCAAGCTTCCAATAAGGGGAGGGATGGACACCTTTTGTTGGCATGCACAAAGATTCAATGGGACCTTGGAATCTTTGGTTGTATAGCTTAGCACTTCTTTGCAAACTTCTAAGTCCTCATCATGCACACCTTGCACTTCACTTCTCTATGTCGCACACTCACTGTATGTCTCTTGCACTTCTCTTGCTTAGTCTAGACTATGCTCCCTTACTTAGTCCTCCAAGAATAATGCCTTGCCTTGATTTGAGTGTCGATTCACGTATGCTCCTAACTCCTAGAGTATCTTGGTGCTCACTTTGATGTCCCAAGATTGTCTCCAAAAGTGGGCAACCAACGAATCCCTGTTTTATCCTATAGAGACTTTAGACTAAATCAAAAATTGTAATTGGGGGGCCAAACTTTCACTTTTGCATATGCTGCCACTTCACATACCTTCACATTTTTGCCTTTTAATTCTTCAAATGTGCACCTAAGAGTGGGTTCACTTGAACCTTCCAAACACTTTTAAAAACACTTTGAACCTTAGAGAATTACAAAAATACCTCTGCAACCTACAACCAACTTTTTGCAATTTTACCCTTTGTGAACAATTAATTGTGCACTACCTGTGCACCTTGACACCCGACTTTGAACGCTTTGACTTCACCCATTTTGACCTTTGACCTTGAACATGTTGACTTTGATATGTTTGACTTTGACCTTTTGACTTTGTTTGTAGTTGAATTTGATTGTAGTTGACTTTGACAATATGCCTTTTATGGGTTCAACCAAAGTGTTAACAATGAACGAGTGCGTAGATGAAGAAGGTTATGATGTAAGTCTCTACATGATAATCCTTCAAGAAATGGAAGCAGGAGAAATACTAGAAAAAGAATGGAGCGAGGACTATGAAAGTATAGACATGGAACCGGAATCCGATTAAGAGGAACGGTATTTAGAAGCAATCAAGGCAAACAATGAAGAAGAAACACTCAAGGTGTTAATGATAGAAGCAACACAGACAAAACAAGACAATGAGGAACCATTAGATAAGGCAGAGCAACCACCAGATCTTTCTGAAGTCCCAGGGCACTTCAAAAGATACGAAGTAGAAGAGAGGAAGATAGCTATTCAAATGCCCGAATGGGAAGCCAGAGAAGGAGAAGCTTACGATAATAAGGAACAAACTAAGAAAGTGCTAGTGACCATGGAAGAAGGAGAAGAGAGATGCACATATATTGGAAAAGACGTAACACTTGAAGAGGAAAAACAATTGATAACACTAATAAGAGAATATCGGGATGTATTTGCATGGACCTACAAAGATCTCAAGGGAGTAGATCCATCCATTTGCTCCCATAGAATCCCAATGACACCCGATGAAAAACTTTCAAAACAACACCCATACACCTACAATGATGTTTATTCGGCAAAGATTAAAGAAGAGATAGACAAACTATTAGCAGCCAGATTCATTTATGATGGAACACACAGAATGAGTATCACCTTTAGTGGTAGTACCAAAGAAGAATGGAAAACTGAGAGTTTGTATTAACCTAGAGAAAGTAAATGCAACTACTATCCATGATAGCTACCCATTACCAATTACCGACCATTTTTTTGAAAGAGTTGCAGGCAAGGGTCTATAGCTTCCTAGATGGGTTTTGAGGGTATAATCAAGTAGCCATCACTACTGCGGACCAACATAAGACAACTTTTGCTACTTAATGGGGACTATATGCCTTTCAAGTGATGCCATTCGGGCTCACCAATGCCCTCGTGACTTTCCAATGACTGATATGTCATGTGTTCAAGGAATTTTAAGGAAGAGTATCGAAGTATATGTAGATGATTTGTGTACATATTCCAGTCAGAGAAGTGAACATATCCCAGATTTAAGAAGAATATTTGGAAAATGTCGACAATATCGAGTTTGCTTGAACCCAGAGAAGTGTGTCTTTATGATGAGACAAGGAAAGATCCTAGGATACATAGTATCTAAGAATGGAATTTCCACAGAAGAAGATAAGATTAAGGTAATCCTAGACTTACCTAGACCTAAAAATGCGAAGGAAGTACTAGCCTTTATGGGTCATTGTGGGTACTATCGTAGATTTATCCACATGTATGCCATAATCCCTAAGCCACTATATGGGTTATTGACTCAATTCATGTGGACTGAAGATTGCAAAAAAGATTTTAATGACGATTAAGTTCAACACATATATTGAAGATACCCATTGGAATAAATCGTTCCATATCCATGTGGGTGCGTCTAATTATGCTATGGGATGCATATTAGCTCAACCAATGGAAGAAGGAAAATTGGATCAACCAATTGCATACGCGAGTAGAAAACTAAACCAGGCAGAGAGAAACTATACCACCACAGAAAGGGAAGGCTTAGGAATGGTGTATGTAGTCAAGAAATTTAGAAATTACCTCCTAGCTAACAAATTCAAGTTCTTTATCGACCATCAAGCCTTATTGTATCTAGTCAATAAGCCTTACAATACGTGAAGGCTAGTGAGATGGTTTCTAATGCTGATGGAGTTTGATTTTAAAGTAGTGGTAAAAAAAGGGAATACTCATGTGAGAGCGGATCATCTGTCTCAAATGACACATGGAGAAGCACCCAACAGAGTGGCTGATGATCTCCTAGACACATACTTATTCAACCTAGAAGTATGTCCGAAGTGGGCACAAAAGCTGATTCCAATACTCACACACGGACCACACCATCAAATTAACAAAGATACTAGGAAATAATTTTTGCAATATCACAATTTACACATTGGCAGGAAGTTTGTATTGCAAAGAGCCAAATGGCGTATTACTAAGATGTGTTAAAGAGGCATAACAAAAGAACCTAATCGAGCAAGCTCATGTAAATCAATGGAAAATTCATAAAGGAGCCCATGGAATGTTAAGAGAATTGAGAAGATTGAGAGTATAGTGGCCAAACATGCCAAAGGACATACATGAACACATTAGCAATTGCCAAGAATGCGAGGAAAATACTCTAGAGGATCATGCATCATTACAATTCTCTACAATAGCATCAGACTGGAGTAGGGCATTGGTTAAGTTCTTAAAAACATGCGAGCACGAGGAAGTAGCTAATCTAGCAAGGAAGCAAACTCTAGAAGAAATGATCAAAGAATACACCATAATTGGAAAACAATTATTTAAAAGGGGAAAGGACAATCAGCTATGACTATGTGTCCATGAAATAGAATATTTACCCATTCTAGAGATGGCACATGCAGGTGCCATAGGAGGAAATTTTTTTAGCTGAAAGAACTGTAAAAATGATTCTCTTTGCAGGATTGTGGTGGCCAACTCTCCACATGGATGTTGACACGTATGCACGAAGTTGTGAGGTGTGCCAAAGAACCAAGTATCCTATCAGAGGAGATGATATGCCTTTAAGACCCATGATTTGCACAAGAGCCTTCTCAAAATGGGGCATTTATTTCATAGGACCTATTAATCCTCCATCCAAGGGGTCACATGCAGAATACATATTAGTGGCAACAAACTATCTAACAAAATGGGTGGAAGCAAAAGCGACAAGGAAGAATGACGCACAAACTACAGCTAAGTTTCTCTTTAAGAACATCTTTACTCGCTTTTGATTACCAACAGAGATAGTAAGTGAATGAGTTCGTTGTGATTCATAAAAATTCATCCCCCTACCACCCTCAAGTTAATGGTCAAGCAAAGAGTTCCAATAAGGTATTATGCACAATGTTGACCAAAATAGTCAACACGGAGAGATCTGATTGGGACAAACAATTGCATCATGCAATTTGGGCCTTCTCTGTGGCTTAGAAAATAGCAATAGGAACTACCCCATTTAATTTAGTATATGGACAGAATGTGATTCTACCAATTGACTTTTTAGTGCCTACCCTATGTGTGGCATAAGAATATGATTGGATCGGCCATGAACTGTCCAAGCAATTGGACCAAATTGAGAAATTTCATGAAACAAGATTACAAGAAGTAGCAAGAATTTATGCGGCAAAAAGGAGGCAGAAAGCATATTATGATGCACATATCAAAGATAAACGCTTAAAGGAGAGAGATTTGTTCCTAGTATATACATCGAAACTGTTACACTTATGTGTTCCTCGAGTAGCTTTGATGTGAACCTTTTGCCTATACATGGGCACTTTTTACTCTAGTGCTGGCTAGAGGTTTTTTCCCCATGTTACCACATACTTGATACTCTCATATGTGGTGTTACTTTGTACTTAGGGTTATTATTCAGCTCTTACTTCAATTCAGTTTATCGTCAAGAGAGAGAGCTATTCCAGCCATGATCTTCTCCGTGTGTCTTGCTGCATTTGTGCTCCTTGTGTGTGCTTCTCGTGTGTCTCTCGCAATTCTACACACACCCAATAGTGCTATCAGAGCAGGTCCAACTCCTACTCAAGTTTCAGTTTTTTGCGTCATGGCACGCGTGCACTTTAACAGTGCAAATCGGCTTCGGACCATAGAAGAGTGAATCTCAGAAGCCAAGAAACATTTCCACCAGGTGCGATGGAGTTTTACCCCCATTTCAAAGCCATTCGTGCAGTCAAAATTGCCATCAGAGTGACGGTTTGAAATTTCAGCATTCATTTCAGCTTTCGTCGAAGTGAAGATTTTGTCACGTTCCTGTTCTTTAGTGAAATGGCGGGCAACAATGACTTGTTTGGCATGCTTCAAGCTGAAGATAAGCTTGATGGGACCAACTATCCTATGTGGTCTTACATGATGAAGCATGTTCTTGTTGCTAAAAAACTTTGGAACATAGTGGCACATATAGATCGAAGACCTGCAAGTGCTTCTACTTCACAGTCTACTATCATAGATGGAGCTTCTTCTTTGAGTACAGTGGTTTCTCCTTCTCCACCTATAAAAGAGCAGCTTAGATGGGATGGAAAAGATGCTCAAGCTCATGCTTTGAGTGCGCTTTTTGTGAAGCGACATATAGTTCCACACATTCAGTCATGTTCTACATCACGACAGGCATGGAACACTCTTGCTTCTTTGTATGCCATGCGTAATGAAGCACGTGTTGCATACTTGAAGAAGCAACTTGAGAATGTATGTATGGTAGAAAAATGAGTTGGTGGATGTGTATGTGACTCGCATCAAGGACTTGAAAGAGGAATTGGCAAACATAGATGAGATTATTCCGGATGCATCACTCATTTCTACATTGTTGAAAAGATTACCAGAATCTTTTCAAAGATTTGCTAGTACACTCCGTTTGGTTGCAAAAGTAAATCCTAATATGTATGCATTTGATGAGGTTGTGTCTCTTCTTTTGGAAGAAGAGCAATCTAGAGTGAATACGAGTGGTTTGATTGAGGGAACGCAAGCACTTGCTATCTCACAAAAGGGGAAAAGCAAGTATGGTTCAACTTTGGGTTCATCAAAACCAAAGCCTCAACCTTCCTCTTCCACTCATTCCTATAATGATGGTGATTTAAAAAAGAAGAAGAGATGCAAATATTGTCGAAAGGCTGGTCATACTATTGATAAGTGTAGAAAGCTTGCTAAACACAATGAAAAGGAAGAAGGAATCCGACATGTCTATTGCTGAAAATTCAGCAAATGCAAAGAATGATGAAGCTAACATGGCTCAAGTTTTTTGGGCATGTGTTGTTATATGTCATTATGATGCTTCTTTGCATTCTAAATGTATGGTTGTGAGTGAGGCTAATTCCGATTGGTTCTTTGATAGTGGTGCTTCAAAGCACATAACATCATGCAAGAGATTTTTTGCCTCTTTGAAAGATGCCCCCAAAGGAGGACATGTGCAATGTGCAAACAATGCCTCTTATCCTATCATTGGAATAGGAGAAATTGAGCTTATGGTTGCAAATGGAGGTGTGATTCGCTTGAAAAATGCATTGTATGTGCCCGATATCAAGAAGAACTTAATTTCAGTTTTGTTGATTGCCAAAGCTAGACTTCATGTACACTTTGTAGATGATAAGTGTATGGTTCATGATTTCAGCAATGACGATGTTATCGTGATGTCCGGTACATTATGTAATGGTTTGTATCGCATGGATACATACAAGAGGGCTGCCTCAAATGCCTTGGTTGCTCATACTTCTTCCATGAACAACGAGTCGTAACAAATGAGAACTATGTCATAAAAAGAGAACACCCTCTTCAAAAATCAAGCAAATGGAAACTTATGTTTGAGATTCCTTTATACCAGTATACATATATTTAAAAAATGAAGTGAAAATATGTGATTTTTGACATTTTTTGTCATTTTCTTAGAAAAAAGAGCTCAAAATGTAGTCAAAATTTCACTAGATAAGACATTGACATGTCCAAAATCTATATGATAAGACATTGACATGTCCAAAATCTATATGATAAGACATTGACATGTCTAAAATCTATATAAAGAATGTAAAACTGAATATTTCTTATACAAAAATAACATTTAAGACATATTTTCAATGGGTGGATATCTGATTGTTATTCGAAATTGCTATGAAACATGGTTTCATTAACCAAACTTCTTCGAGGCATTTACATAAGCACTAAAAATGTTAGAGAGTTTCAATGCAACTCACAACTATGTCGATCTATGTCTACACCCTCATCATCTGATGCACTTGATTCAGTCTTATACTGTTGAGAGCTCTCTTCTTCTTCTTCTATATCCACAAGAGCTGTATCTTCATCCACGTACATACCAAACTCTGTAGGATAATGCACAAATCTTCTTGTTTGCCTATGATTTGCTGTACCACATACATCTAGAAGCTTTTGCTTTATCATATTGATGGTTGCTTTCCTCAAGTGACCTGTTTTTGTCAAGGAAAAATCATAAACAAGAATATCTACATCATCCATTTTAAGAGTGGATGTGCTTCGAATGTTCTTTTTCTTTTTTGAGCCTGTTTATTTAGTATCACACACCATTTCTAAGTTATATTTACCTGTGAATGCATTACTACTTTTAGTGTAATACCAATGCTCCATCAAAGCCTCTATTCTTCTCTGATCAATATCTTTAGTTATCTCTAAAACCTTTGCAATCCAAAATGGTATGGTAGCCTCATCACCATCAGCAAGTACTGCAATAAGTGTTCCAACTTTTATCTCTATTAAATTTCCTTCCCATCTTGCTTGTGCCTATTTGTCATCCTTGGGCCTACATAAATATTTCTTTATGGTGGATGTATAAAACTTTGAAGTGCATCTGCATTACATGCTTGGGCCACATTCACTGATCTTTGTGTACAAAAATTCCATGTGAATGGAACATCAACCGGCCAATGACCTACAATCATATACTGTATAATCTCTTCTTGATGTTTGAAAAAGTCCTCCCACCAAGATACATCTTGATCTCCAGCATATTTTTTTGCGCGCTCAATATGTCTCTTCTTTTCAATGAGTGCATGCATCCAACTTTTACTTTGATCAACCACATTTCCACATCTTTCTATATTGTTTTTATCTTCATATGGTGATTGTTCTACACCATACACAGACAAATTAGGCACCTGCAATAAGAATCTGCATCCCTCTTTAGGCTCCCACCCAGGAGAAGATGAATACTGCTTTGCAAATAAAAGGGTTATTTCATCAACCCTCCTCATCAAGAATACATGGTTGAAACTAATATTGTGCAATGAAGCCAAAACCTTAGCACTGTTATCAAGGCCCATTGAGCAAAAGTGCTTAAAGTTAGAAATCTATGTGAGGTGTTGAACTTCTGGTTTTGGAGTATATGCTTTTGAAATCAGCTCAGATAAAATCGCAAGAGTAAAAGCATTGTTATGTGCCAACTTCTTAGAGAACGTACTGAACATTTGATCAATGTGATCATGAGTGTGGCCAACCAGAAGGAAATTTACCTTAACCTTCTGAAATACCTATTTATCAACAAGCATGCTTAAATATCCAAAGAGTGTAGAATTTTTATTCTCTCTTGCAGTATTATCAAGTTGCAAATATAGAGTTGGTGGCAAAAGACCCTTCCATGATTGCAAAACCCGATGAATGACAGTAACTGTAAGGTTTGGATCATTATGCACATTCGGATATGTGAAGAAAACCTTGGACATTACAGTTCCATTGTATACCAAAGCACCAACCAAATGCATTTGCACAAGGACTTCATCTCCAATGTCCTTAGGGATGCGATAAAAATGTGGCAAACAAGTTTTTTTTTTATCCATACCATCAATCAACAAACACATATAACGCTCCAGATTTTTGAGTGCTTTACTTCGATGATGAATTGCTTTCTTTCTCCTTAAAGCTTGACTCTCACGATGGTTGTTAAGAAGGTTTTTAAAATTATCCTTTTCTTGTGGTGTTGTAGCCCCCTTTGCCATGGTTTTCAAAGTGGCACAAACTGAACATTCACCCATTCTAACTTTACGAGGAATAGACACATTGTTAAACTCTTGCTTCCATAATCGAGTAAACTGACGATACAACACATAATTCTCATTTCTATTTTCCATGTCTTCTCTATATATTTGAAATACCTCTCGACAAGTAAAGTTATCTGACAAGTGCAACCTTCCAGTTGTAGGCATAACCTCACAATGCAAGCTAAAATAGTTCATCATCCAATTCATTGCATGACGTCCAACAGATCCTTTGGTCCCAACATGGAACGTATCCAAAATGAGATCCCCATTCATAAGCCCCTATTGAACCCTATGTATTCTAAAATTTCCCACACCCATTGCAATTTTAAATGCAGCCCTACAACATCGCATTCCTTGACTAAAGAAATATTCAAAAGCAACACGTGTTAATGACATGTTATCCTCAATCATTTGCAGGTGAGAAACAAGGTATATATCCTACCTTTCACTATCTAAATGGAGGAATTTCTCTGTTAGGTGCTTTAGTTTCTTCATTCCTAAATTGTACAAACATTTCAAACCACAACAATGTTTCACAATATCCAATACAATCTGTCTATCTGAAGTAAGAAATTTAAATCTTTTTTGACTAACTGAGAACAATGAATCTGAAACTGTATCAATATGAGCAGAGGAAGCTGATGCCCAAGCATCCACTAAAAAGATTGAGCTCATGTTCACTCAGTTCAAAGAAGACTGAAGATGAATTACCTTTTTAAATTAGTAGAAGTCTCAGATCAAGTGAAGATGTCACATCAAATGTCACATCAAGTAGATATGAAATCAAAAGTTCATTAAAGTACAATAAAGTGCATTAAACATCAAATTACATTAAAGTACTTAACGCCTAAAATTAAAGTACTTAATTACTCAGATATACACGATTGATGTTTTCAAACTAATAAGGGAACCAAAGATTTGATTCACTTTTGAAAGATGAGATACACAGTTGATTTCAAACTAGATATGAGTCATTGAGTTTTAGCATTATGAGTGAATCAAAATATATCCAAGTTGAGTTCCAATTGGATTAGATATTAAAGCTGTTGGGAGTAGTGCAATTGGCGACTTTACAAGAATAAATTTTACCTTTGGCTAAGATTTCAAGGATGTGCCTAACTCTATGGAGCCAGACACATCATCTTCTATGAATCGGTTCACACCAGAATTCCTACGAGAGATTCAAGAAGACAAATGGGCTAAAGAAAGTGAAGTCCCTCCTCCCATTGAACTTGTGGATGATGCACACGACCAATTCCCACAAGACATTCCATCCATTTATGAGGAGCAGGAGAGCACCCAATCTCAGGAAAGATTAGACTTTGAGTCTAACTCTCTACAAGAATAACCCCACTTCACAGGCCCATGGGAAGTTAAGTCTACTTGTATGAGAGCACCCACGGTCATGGTACGAAATGAGGACTCAATCATACCTAGGAACACAGAGGTAGTGAAAAACACTAAAGTACAGTGCAACCTCACCTTAGAAGAGCTACTCAAAGTAAGGCCAGAGCTATGGAAACATGTAGCCAAACAAGTACCAGAGATAGCAAAACCTCATTCCCAGGTAGGATCCCAGAGAATAGTGCTAGAAATACCCTTGGACAAGATAGGAGACATGAGTGAGGGCAAAGAGGGAAACACATATCTTCCTATCACCCATCAAGGATACACCACCAAGGCCATTCTAGACTCAGGTGCAGGAGTTGCATCTGCTACCACTTCCCTATGGAAGTGTTTGGGCAAGCCAGCACTCAGGCCCACGAGGATGAAATTGCAAATGGCTGATGGTCACATAGAGAGACCCTTAGGGCTGTTAGAAGGAATAACTCTCACCACATGTGGTGTTGAGTTCGAGCATACATTTGCTATATGTGATTTTAGTAAAAATCATGCCTATGAAATGATCTTGGGGCGACCCTTTATGCGACAGTTGCAAGTGGTACAGGACTGGGGAGCCAATTCCTTGTATCTGCAACACTTAGGTGTTATGACCAAAGTGAATCTCAAAGATTACTCCCATAGAGATGTCCCTCCTATCCAATGGAATCCCATCCATAGAGCCAAAGATGATACGGAATCGGTGCATTCCATAGGATCAGGATCCTCATGGATGCAGGAAGACACCCACTTATGGATGTGCAAAGTAGCAGTAGAAGAAGAGAAGAGAGAAAAAGCCAGAGAGATAGCTGCAAAAGAAACACATAGATCAATTCAAGACCCACCCTATGCACCTGTAGTCTTGCCTGATGAAGAATTTGAACCCCACGGCTGGGCATAATCCTAGCAACAATGGATGTAGCCATCAAGGAAGAATAATGGACACCTCATTGTGATGAAGATGGCTATGAAATTTCAGTCTTCTCCATAGAGCCAATCATGGGAGAGGCAGTGTTAGAAGAGTGTGAACCTAGCCCTGATGCATTTGAGGATGCAAGTGACTCCGATCTTATGGACCCACCTTTTGCATCAGATGAAGAATACTTCTATGAAGTAGAATTTCAACCCCAGAGGCACGGAGAGCTTACAAATGATGTAAGGCTAGCCACACATGTGACCCCGAAGGAAGAAGGAAAGAAAAGAAAGAAGAGAGAAGTCACACCAAGAGAGGAAGAATCTTTGTTTGAGGTCCCAGAAAATTTTAAGAAGTATGAGATAGATGACAGAAGAGTCATGATAAGGATGCCCAGACGTGAGGTGCAATCAGGGGAGGCCTATGATAACAAGGAAACCACCAAGAAAATAGTGGTAGCCGTGGAAGAAGGAGAAGAGAGATGCACGTACATAGGCCATGACTTGACGGAAGACGAAGAGCATGAATTGATAGCCTTGCTAAGAGAATACAGAGATTTATTCGCTTGGAGTTACAAGGATTTGAAAGGTGTGGACCCTGACATATGCTCACACACTATCCCCATGACCTCAGATGCCAAACCTTCTAAGCAAAAGCCATACACATATAATGATAATTATGCTCCTAAGATCAAAGAGGAGATAGATAGACTGGTTGAAGCTGGATTCATCTATGAAATTGAGCACACTGAGTGGGTATCCCCCATCGTAGTGGTGCCCAAGAAAAATGGAAAGCTGCGTGTATGCATTAACTTGAAGAAGGTCAATGCAACCACAATTCGAGATAACTATCCGCTTCCTATCACAGAGCATCTCTCAGAAAGAGTAGCAGGCAAGGAAGTGTACAACTTCCTTGATGGATTTTCGAGCTACAATCAAGTAGCCATAGCTCTAGAAGATCAGCATAAGACAGCTTTTGCAACTGAATGGGGCATATTTGCCTTTAGAGTAATGCCATTTGGGCTTACCAATGCACCCGCTACCTTCCAGAGGCTGATGTGCCATGTATTTAAAGAGTTCCTGAGGAAGAACTTAGAAGTCTATGTTGATGATCTTTGTGGTCATTCCAACATTAGATTAACCCATATTCCTGAACTCAGACTAATCTTTGACAAATGTAGAGAATATCAAGTCTGCTTGAACCCAGAAAAGTGCATTTTTATGGTCAGGCAAGGCAAGATTCTAGGACACATAGTGTCAAAGAATGGCATATCCACTGATGAAGAGAAAGTGAGAGCCATAGCGGAGCTACCTAGGCCAAAGAATGTCAAGGAAGTACAAGCTTTCATGGGGCATTGTGGTTATTACCGACGGTTTATACACATGTATGCCATCATAGCAAAGCCTCTGTATGGACTTTTGAGTAACTTTGCGTGGACTGATGAATGTGAGAATTCCTTCAATGAGCTTAAACGGCGATTATGTTCAGCACCAATCTTGACCACACCAGATTGGAATAAGCCTTTCCATGTTCATGTAGATGCATCCAATTATGCTATTGGGTGTGTACTCGCGCAACCTACCGGTGAAGGTAATATGGATCTTCCAATTGCCTATGCTAGTAGACAATTGAATGCAGCTGAACAAAATTATACCACTACTGAGAGAGAAGGACTAGGTATGGTATATGCGGTTAAAAAGTCTAGACATTACTTGCTTGCAAATAAGTTTAAATTTTTTACTGACCATCAGGCACTGCTATATCTCGTGAACAAGCCATGCAATACAGGTAGATTAGTAAGATGGTTTCTCTTGCTAATGGAATATGATTTCGAGGTTGTGGTAAGGAAAGGGAAGACTCACTTGAGAGCAGACCATCTCTCTAGGCTCACATCTAGAGAAGCCCTACAAGGAGTGTCAGATGACCTTCCTGATGCTTACTTGTTTAATTTGGAAGTGGTGCCGCAGTGGGCTAAGCCATTAGTGCCAGTATTGACATACAGGCCTAACCACCCAGTAATAAACACACAAGATAGAGAGGTAGTAAAAGCCCAAAAGTATCACATCATGGCAAGAAGTATGTACAAGCACACAGATCAAGGGATCTTGGCTTGTTGTGTGGAAGAGGATGAGTACGCTAAATGGTTGCAATCAGCACATGTAGGTGCATTAGAGCAACACTACTCAAAGCAACGAACCTTACAGACACTAAGGAGACTCGGAGTGCATTGGCCGACTATGGAAGCTGATGTCCAAAAGTTGTGCAAGGAATGCCCAATCTGCTGCACTAAACCACTTGTGGAACATGCCACTCTTTATCAAGTGTCCATAGTGCCAGATTGGAGTGAACCACTAGTATCCTTTCTGAGGACGAAAACATTCCCTCCAGACATGACTCTGGCTAGGAAAAGGAGTTTAGAACAAGAAGCCTTGGATTACTCACTCATTGGTGATAATCTATACAAACGTGGTAAAGATGGTTACCTCAGACTATGCGCCCATGAGGTGAATATCTCAAGATCTTGGAAACTGCTCATCAAGGTGTAGCAGGAGGAAATTTTGGACCAGACCGAGTGATTAAAGCGATCCTATTTGTAGGCTTGTGGTGGCCTACCCTTCACATGGATGCACATACCTATGTGAAACGGTGTGATGTTTGCCAGAGAACTTAGTGTCCTATACGCAAAGATGAGATGCCACTGAAACCTATGATAGGTGGACGTGCATTCTCTAAGTGGGGAATAGACTTTGTAGGTCCTATTAATCCCCCAGCTAAGGGTTCCCATCCTGAGTACATCATTGTTGCCACGGACTATCTAACCAAATGGGTAGAGGTAAAAGCCACAATGAAGAACGATGCTCAAACAACAGCTAAGTTCTTATTTGAGAATGTGTTCACTAGATACGGGTTACCTATAAAGCTAGTGAGTGACAGAGGCACTCACTTCTTGAATGAAGTTATTGAAAATCTGCTCCAAGAATTCTTGGTAGTACATAAGAAGTCTGCCCCCTATCACCCCCAAGCTAATGGCCAGGCTGAGAGCACAAATAAGATCTTATGCAACGTACTGACGAAATTAGTGAACAATAAACGCTCTGATTGGGACAAACAACTAAACCATGATGTTTGGGCATACCGAGTCGCCTACAAAATGGTACTCCAAGCCACCCCCTTTCAGATGGTATTTGGCCAAAATGCAGTGCTACCGTTGGACTTCTTAATACCTACATTGAAAGTAGCACAAGAGCATGAATGGACGGGTCATGAACTCTCCTCTAGACTTTTTGACCTTGAATGGTTAGGAGAAACACGACTGAGGGCGGCTGCAAGGATATATGCAGCTAAGAAACGACAAAAGGCATACTTTGATGCCAACGTTAAGGATAACGGTTTGAAGGGAGGCGACCTAGTACTAGTCTACACTTTGAAACAACATGCGAGGAAACTAGAGAAGAGAGGCTACAGACCCATGATCATCAATAGAATCTCAACAAGTGGAGCAGTGCAACTAGCCACATTAGAAGGCGATATTCTCTCGAGCTACATAAGCGGATGCAGAGTCAAGTTATATCAAGAACCTCTGACGGAAGAGATGCTAAGTCGACTCAACACTGCTAAGAAACACAAAGAAGAAGAAAGACATATTCGAGAAGAAGCTCAAGAAGAAGCATTGGAATGCATCCGGAGAATGAAGTTGAGAAGACAGGGTAGAGAGCAACTTAGGACAGATGCATATGTAGATCAAGGATATCATGTGGCTATGTGTGAAGTTTCAGGTATTATCTCTCATAGGATAATTGATCGACGTCCTTTTATAACCTTAGAGGTAGGACAAGGAAAGGGTGCAAGGACTGTAAGAGCCTTGATTGACTCAGGTGCAACCACTGGTGCTGTTAAATTTTCTTACTGTCAAAAGTTGAAATTAACTGTCAATCCTATAGAAGCATATCTCATAGGATTGGGACGTGTGGAAACCCCTTGCATGGGCGAGGTGGAACTTCCCCTCTACATTCAAGACGAAGTAATGACATTCAAAGTACTAGTGTGTCAAGATGAGGACCTCACTGAGCCTCTTGGCTTGGGTCAGGACTGGATCTATGATCATGCAGTCAACCTAAACCTAAGAAGTGGACTTCTTCAGATATGGGTAAATCATAGTCGAATTACAGTTGAATTGGAAAATGAGGCACTCAAGGAACTAGGTAAGGCACAAACTCCTGGTCCTTCCAGGGGTGCACATGAAGTTGACAATGCTATTCTTGTCCAAAACTGTGTGATGCAGAAAGAGGATTGTCTCAACAACGGAGTCAAGGATAAGACGGAACTCCCTTCTTTTCCAAAGGCCATAGGGATGCAGCAACCAAAGGCAGATCAAATACAAAAGGAGCAGAGTACTACCTATACTGGAGGCCAAAAAAATGTGCGAAGCAGAATGTCTCAGCAGTTGAAACAAGTGGGTGCGGAAAGGCGAACACCCTGTTGCGACCACGCTGTCGGGAAGATTTGCATCTTCCAATTGATGGCCCGAAAAATTAAAATATTTATTGGTGAATTCTAAACCTCTTTTATATCACTGTTGATCAGTTGTGCTAATTGGATTAACTATTTTGAAAATGTTATCAGGTATGAAGGATGAAGCAGGACATATGTTCATATTAGGGTTTACCCTAAGTACTTAATTAATGAGTATTTATATTTATACATGCTAGAAACATGGGTATATAACTCTAGTTCATATGATTTATGACAATAGGGTTCATTTGAAGGGTCTCAAAAGGTTCTAATAGGTTCATGTTAAAGTTTATTTATGTTCCAAAGGGTTAATGATAGGGTTTATTTAAATGTTAACGAGCTAATGGTAGGATTCCAAAAGGGTTTTAAGGGGTTTAGTGTGCAAGAATGAAGATTAGCCTTAGTTTGAAGGGTTGAAACAATTAATATTTAATGAAATTAATCTATAATTTAACATTGGTTAACCTACAAATTTAATTTATGGTTTAATTTGTTAATTTAATAGTGTGTATACTTTTAAATACTAAGGTTCTAATTAATTAAACCCTTAAACTAAGATTGAATTAAATGATTTATTTAAAATAAGAAATATAGGCTAATTAAATTAAAAATGGTAAATTAAATGGATAAATAACTAGTGGTCTATATGAGTACTAGGAAAAAGAATGGTTTATAGAAGATGTGTAACTAAAGTGATTGAAAGAGTGGTTTGAATAAATGATGCAATTAAAGGAAGTTAAAGAGAAACTTTAAATGAATGGTGTATATGAAAAAGGTTAAAAGAATGGAGTAAGTGAGTTGTGTAAATAAAGTCAATTTAAAGTGTGGTGAAAGTAAGGAGATTAAAGTGTGGTTGTAGATTAAAAGTTAAAACCAAAAGAGTGGATTAGGAAGGACTTGTGTATGTATTTAAATGTGTGTTGAGCTCAAGTTTCTCCTCATGTTTTTTGCAGGTACTGTCTCCTGCTCTTTACTTTCTTCTGTTTTTCCTTCTTTCTCATTAGACCCTCCTCGTGCTTGGGATATTGAGCCGTCATGTCCTGCTGTGTACGATGATCTTGATATGCCCCATGCTGCTGCATGAATGATTGTCCGGCCGAAAGCATGACCATGCCTATTCCGTGGCTTGGTCTGAGTCCCTACAGTAGTGTGCGTGTATGTGTGATGTGTGTATGTGTGTATGTGATGTGTGTGTGTTATGTGTGTATGTGTTATGTGTGATGTGTGTATGTGTGTATGTGATGTGTGTGTGTTATGTGTGTATGTGTTATGTGTATGTGCGTGTATGTGTGATATGTGTGTATGTGTTATGTGTGTGTGTGTGTATGTGTGTGTGCGTGTACGATGTGACGTGTGTGTGTGTGATGTATGTGTGTGAGAGAGAATCTCTCCCTCCCCTCCTCTGCTGCAGCGCGATAGCGCGCACAGAGAAGGAGAGAGAGAGAGAGTAGAGAGAGAGAGTGAAAGTCTCTCCCTCCCTCCCTGGCGCTACGCGTAGCAGCGCGCAGAGAGAGAGAGAGAGAGAGAGAGAGAGAGAGAGAGAGAGAGAGAGAGAGAGAGAGAGAGAGAGAGAGAGAGAGAGAGAGAGAGAGAGAGATAGAGAGAGAGAGAGAGAGAGAGAGAGAGAGAGAGAGAGAGAGAGAGAGAGAGAGAGAGAGAGAGAGAGAGAGAGAGAGAGGTAGGCAGGCAGAGAGAGAACGGGGAAGAGAGAGAGAGCAGAGAGAGAGAGAGAGAGAGAGAGAGAGAGAGAGAGAGAGAGAGAGAGAGAGAGAGAGAGAGAGAGAGAGAGAGAGAGAGAGAGAGAGAGAGAGAGAGAGAGAGAGAGAGAGAGAGAGAGAGAGAGAGAGAGAGAGAGAGAGAGAGAGAGAGAGAGAGAGAGAGAAAGCTCAGAGAGAGAGAGAAGGGGAGAGAGAGAGAGAGAGAGAGAGAGAGAGAGAGAGAGAGAGAGAGAGAGAGAGAGAGAGAGAGAGAGAGAGAGAGAGAGAGAGAGAGAGAGAGAGAGAGAGAGAGAGAGATAGGGAGAGAGAAAGAGAACGAGAAAGAGAGAGAGAGAGAGAGAGAGAGAGAGAGAGAGAGAGAGAGAGAGAGAGAGAGAGAGAGAGAGAGAGAGAGAGAGAGAGAGAGAGAGAGAGAGAAAGAGAGAGAGAGAGAGATAAGAAATTTATTTTAAGTTAATAAATGTTATAAAACTGACTAAATAGTTAAATACATGCGTGTGTTAATTGTTTTTTAATACATAAGTATATATTTATATATATAATTGCAAATGTATGAGTGGAATGTATATACATAAATATATGTAAATAAACACAAATTAGAGTCAAGTTAGGTGTAGATGCATGAGCTAATGTTGGCATATTTATGTGATAAATGAACATATGTGTGCATTATTGTGTTCATTTGCATAGGATTAAGTGCTTGAGAACATGTTAGTATGTTTGAGTGATGAATGAGAATGTGAAAATATGTATTAAGTTAGCATATTAATGTTTAGGGATGTGAATGTATCTACATATAAGAGTTAATGTGAGCATGCATTAGCATATGCTAGCATGTGTGTGTGTATAGATGTAAGTACATGGGTTAATTTAAGCATAAGCATAAGCATGTATGTTAGCATGAGAGTTGATGAATATTCATATGTGCATATATGCATATGAGAAAGTATATTTGTATGAGCATATGAGTATGTGCATATGCATGAAAGTGTGTGTGTTTGCATATGTGAGAATGCATGTGTATGCAAATTCCAAGTGAATTATGTCTTGAAAGTTAATGATTTCTTGTAATATTACTAATATCCTCATGTTTTTTGTAGAAACATTTAAGATTACAATCAATTAAAGTGAAGTGAAGACAATTGAAGTGAAGCGGCAGCCTAAAGATCCATTTAAATCTTATTTCTCATTTAGTCAACTATCCAATTGACTAGACATTTATCCAATTGTTTAGGCCTTCAAGTTGTATTAGATTTATTGATTTGAACCATTAGCTTATCAATTAATTTATTTAAGCAGTTTTGCAACAATATTCTTTCCCATTACTTTCATCAAGAACCATTAGCATATCAATTAATTCATTCAAACAATTTAGCATCATATTGTTTCATTAGTTTTTCCATTACTTTCCTTGATGTCTTCTAAGTTAGTTCATGAGTCTGAGCATAGTACTATTGAAAATATTGAAAATATTGAAAATGTTCCGCCAACTCTAGACAGACCAGAACCCTCTAGCTTACCTGAAAGTTTAGTAGAAGAACCCATTATGGAAGTTTCAATCTCATATCAGGAAGCTGTTGCTATGTACGAGGCTGCCCGTCCTTACGGTCCATAGCTAGTTAAAACTATTTACTTTTGGTAAGAAAACTTTAGTTTCAGTCATAGAATTAGGTAATTTATATTGTTTTGTCATTAGAACCCTTATTTTCATAAGCTTGAGTCCGCTACAGACACCCTGCGTGTGCCGAACGATTTAGGCGGATGACTTGATCC
Organism: Ceratopteris richardii; assembly: GCA_020310875.1. NCBI lineage: Eukaryota > Viridiplantae > Streptophyta > Polypodiopsida > Polypodiales > Pteridaceae > Ceratopteris > Ceratopteris richardii. The sequence goes on from CM035437.1 coordinate 108,171,305, forward strand.
ACCATCCGAGCATCTCTCACGACCCGACATTGGTGAACCCGACGTGAACAAACGGCCTTGCAGCTCAGGTATAAATTTAAAATTTTTCATTGCATATACATTCATATGATTTTACATCAGTGCAGCTGCGTCTTCATCCCTGGAAGCTGTGGCATTTTCGTGAGCTTGCAATCTTCTTGGTGTCGAGGGCTGGTCTGGTGACCTGAGCGCCTCCACGAAGATTGGCAAGTAGGAGAACCTCGTCGCGCCACCCCTTTCATCAACAATTGAAGCACAAAACGTTTGCACCCATTTTTAGCAAACTATGTATTTAGGTTTTGATTCAAATCAATAAATGTATTGAATTTCACAGAAAGCACTGTTTTGAGCCTCATCTTCAAGCAGTTGGTATAATTTCTTTACCCTTACATTCTTGGGTGCAAAATTTTATTTAAGGTTAAATTATTCGTACAGGTTAAAGGCAACTGTTTGTTAATCATAGGTTAAGCGTTAATCATAGCTTTACTTGAAGCATATTGGCATAGTATAAACTTATCAAACTGGACTCTAACGGAATTTCAGAATTAGTAGCTGAACATAAGGAAAGAGTAACAAAAGAAGTTCAGGATATAGTTAGAATTGTTCAAGCTAGGTCAAAACAAACTTCAAAAATGGACGAGCTATTTCAAACTATGATGCATGAGACGCAAGGACAAAAAGTAGTTGAAACGTTATTAAAGGATAAAGGGAAATTTACTGGTATGAATGTTACAAATTATTTAGACACGTTTGAGGAATTAGCCAAGTTACACGGCTTGCCTGATACAAAGTGGAAATCCTATCTTGGACGACTTGCCATAGGTACAGTGAAAGCTATTATGGATCTACATGACAATAAGGAATGGGATGAGTTTAGAAAAGAGCTACATAAAGAATTTTATTTAGAGGACTATAGTCAACACAGTAGAGAGGGATTTATGAAATGGATTAGTTCTCCTAAGCCTCACATTTCTTTAACTCAACTCCATGGCGAATTTATGAAAAGATTCTCTCAATTACCTGAACATGATAGAGTTGCCCTTACCCCAGATATCATTTTATATTTCCTTAAAATCTTGACTCCAGATATAAGGGTAGAGGTTGAGCGTAGGCTTGAAGAACCGGGAAAGAAATATGGGCTTACAGATGACTGGGGTGTAGTGAAAACTGTAGTTGAGGCGGTTGCTCACATGATCCAACGTAAAACACTCCTTTATGATTCGATGTCTCAACCATCTTCCAGTTTTCCTCCGATTCAGGCAACTAGGGATACACATATAGATTCAAAAGTTGAGCCTACAACATCCACATCTAGAGTACCAACCGAGTTACAATTTGAGATTTTGTTTAACAAGTTGGACAATATGATGCATATGCACGAGAATATGTCTAAAGAGGTAGCGGCTTTGCAGAATGTGGTGTATGCTTTAAACCTACAAGATAAACCTGCAATGCAAGCTCATCCGACTATTTATCCTCAACTAGTAAATGCTCCAAATCCACCATTAGTAGCTCCGAATCATCCATTAGTACCTCCTAATCCACCTTTTATACCTCCTAATCCTCCAGTTGTACCCCAACCAATTCCTCAACCGATTCCTCAAGCATTTAACCAAAGAAATTTCAATGAAAGGAGAAATGCCAATGTGAGGAGATGTATCTGGTGCGATGCCACAGATCATTTGACTTACACATGTGAAGCATTGAAAGATGCGAAAGAGAAAAGACTTGTAATTGATATTGACAAGCGATTGTGCGACTATAGAACACATTTACCCTTAGCTGCCAATTGGGGAAAGGGAGGGATGCAGAAGCTGTATGAAAACCTTTCTGAGTCTTCGAAATCTGCTTCTGCTGTTAAACTAGAATATGTTGATAGTGACTCTCATTCCGAACAAACAAGGGAAACGAGGAACTACTCAATTGAAGCTTTGATAAAGGCGAGAGATGATATTATGCAGAAAATTGTGTGGAACTCTCCTGTCGATCAATTCTCGATATATTCGCATATTGCGAATGTTGAAGAGAAAAGAAAGAGGGATGATGAGCAAGATATAAATGATTCAGGTAGACGAATGACTAGAAGTAAGATGAGAGATGAGCCGAAGCCTAAGAAAGTTCAGTTTGAACAAGGCGAAAGTTCTAAAACAAATGAGGAGCGAAGAGAAGAAATTAGGGAGGGTAAACAACCTGTGTTTAGTGAGCCAATTCAAACATCAGACAAAGTAGAGCAAATTCCTAGAACTGAAACAAAACCTGAAGAGAAACCAGAAAAGAAACCAAAACGAGTACCGAAAGCTATTCTTATTTCTGAACTTGAACAAAAAGTTGATTCGAAAGAAATATTGTATGACATCTTATTAAAAAGTGCAGTAACAATGACTTTAGAACAAATCTTCTCAATAGCAAAAATTGAATTTAAGGAAAATTTTATTAAACTAATTAAAAGGAAGAGATTCCCTCTGTCACAAGAGGTAGAGATGCAAGATGTTGCCAAAGTAACTCACTTGATTCATGAATCTCTTTCTTTAGACTCAGAAGATGAAGAAGATAATACCTGTAATGTGAGAAAAAATTTCTTAGGGCCGATTGTACCAGATGACAAAACAAAAAACTCAGAGAGTGATTTTAGAAAATGTTTTTGGGCGAGAGGCACACCGGAGATTAAAGTTAACTTAGGAGATCAGAAGAGATCATATTCTGCTTTAGCCCTAATTGACTCTGGATCTGAAATCAATGTGATTTCGAAAGGATTATATGATAAGTTTAAATGGCCTATTGATAAAAATCACGGCTGGATAATGCGAACCGCGGACAATGGTTGTGGATCACTCCTAGGAGCATGTGCCAACATACCTCTAATGATAGGTGGAATCTCTGAGACATTCCACTTTTTCATTCAGGAAAACTGCTCTTATGAAATTATCTTAGATCAATCATTTATATGTGAAGCCAGAATGGAGACTAAAGTAATAGATGACGGTTCAGCATACACAAGAATTAGATCTAAAGATGATCTACAATCGCTCCAAGTTATGATAGTCAGCCCAAACCATGTACGAAATAGGGAGCAAATTAGGAAGACGCCCATCCGTTCTCATGAGAAGATACGTGAAGATCATATGCCTCTTCGTGAGTTTGGAACTTATTATGATCAAAATTTTGCCTAGATGCCACTGTTGAGCGAGACAACGGTGGTTCTTGGTTTGATGTCTCGCACCCATATGTAGATACTTTAGATAGTTTTCCTTTATATTTCCCTTCATCATATTTGCAATTCAGTCATTATAAACAAATTCCTAAAAAAATTATAAAACATTATGAAAAATTTTATAAAGAGAAAGGATTCATTTCATCTGATGAACACATTGAAACCGTAATTGAAACTTTATCTTCAAACTCATTGATTGAAGAACTTCAAAATATTTTGCATGAAAAAGAAAATTTTAGATTTTTACTTTTAAATTCTATTGAAGAATATGATTTGATTATTAAATTTGTCATGAGTAATGAAAAGGAAGCAAAAGTAAATACAAAATACAAAACCGTTGATAAAAAAATTAAATCGATTGCCCAATCATTACCACGACAGAGTGAAGAGAAGTTTAGGAAAGTTACCAATGATCCTTATTTAAGAGAGCGCACAAATATAGGTCATACCTTCACAGAAGAAACTTTAAAGCTAATCAAGATAGGAAATGATGAAAATTTTTTGTTACCCGAGGAACGTGAACTATTTCAAAGAGTGATTAGAAAGCATGGAAAGGCATTTTCTTTATATTCCCATGAGATAGGTTGTGCAGACCCACAAATTGTACCACCAATGATCATCTTTACAGTGCCTCACATTCCATGGAATCTTCGACCCATACCTGTTGCGAAAGCCCATTTACGAGAGTTAATGCGGCTTCTTAAGGAAAAGATTCACATGCGAATTTTAGAGCCATCGTCTGCACCCTACTCAAATAGGTGGTTTACTGTTCCAAAGAAAAATGGCAAGTTACGGGTCATTCAAGATTTCCAACCTGTTAACAAAGTTACTATTAGGAATGTAGGTACTGGGCCCATTGTAGGAGAATTCGCTGAAGCCTTCGCTGGTCATGCCATTTACTCGATGGGAGACTTGTATTCTGGCTACGATCAATTTCAGCTTGCTATTGAAAGTAGAGACATTACGACCATGAAAACTCCTTTAGGCTTAGTTCGCATGTGCACTTTGCCGCAAGGAGCTACTAATTCAGTAGCGCATATGATGAACGCCATGAATTCAGTATTACATGAATTCATTCCTAATATAGCCATGCCATTTATTGATGAGATTCCTATTAAAGGATGTATTGAGAATGCGAAAGATGAAACTTTAGATTCCTCTGGCTGCAAGAAGTTTGTAGTAGATCATATCTTTGACTGTGAAAGGATTTTCCAGAGATTTGAAGAGGTTGGTCTCACATTCTCCATTGAGAAATCTATTTTTGGTGTCAATGAGGTACTTATAGTTGGGCATTTATGTGGACATTACGGTCGGAGGCCATATCCACCTAAAGTCGATGCTATAAACAAGATTTCTGAAACCTGTAGTAATATTAGTGAGGTAAGACGATTCCTTGGTGCTTGTGTGTTTTATGCCATCTGGATCCCACACTATGCACATGTTGCAAACTGTCTTTATGCTTTACTAAGGAAGAATCGAAAGTTTCTTTGGACTGAAGAACACTCAAAAGCTATGAAAAAGTTAAAGAAATTACTTCTTGAAGCTCCTATTTTAAAGCGAGTAGATTATACTGATCAAAAGCCTATCATTTTAACTGTTGATACGAGCCCTATAGGAATAGGATGGGTTATTGGCCAGGACGATGAAGAGGGCAATAGGTATGCTGTGAGATTTGGAGCAAAGATTTTACACGATACGCAAAGAAATTATCCGCAAATTAAACGAGAACTATGGGGTTTAGTCACGGCATTAAAATCCGATAAAGAATATTTTATAGGTGCAAATGTAATAGTTGAGACAGATTGTCTACCTCTGATTGGAATGATTACAAACTGTTCATCACCCGACATTGCCATGCTTAGATGGATTTCATACATCAAGTTTATAAATCCTGTTTTGATACATATTGCAGGTAAATCTAATCCTGTGGCTGATATGCTTTCTCGAGCTAGATTTGATAATGAGGAAGAAACAGAATTAGAAATAAATGCAATTAATTATGATTCTAAAGCATACGCATATGAACAGTTTAATATTGAAGAATACGAAGGAGAGTGGCAGGATATTGGAAAGTATTTAAGTACTTTGGTTAGGGCACCTTCATGGTCTTCAAATAGATTTCGGAATATTAGGAAAAGAGCTTACAACTTTTTTCTGAAAGAAGGTTTAATTTGGAGACATGCTAGGGGAAAAATCAGATTGCCACAACGAGTACTAGGTACTAAGGATCTTCAGTTACAAGTCATGAAGAGTATGCATGATACTTTATGGGCAAGACATAAAGGTTTTGTAGCTACATATGAAAAAATTAGAGAAGGATACTGGTGGCCAGGGATTTATGTTACTGTTAAAAATTATGTGAATTCATGTGACGTATGTCAGATTCATTCCTCAGTCAAACATAGGGATCCGTTGCATCCTACCTATCCACCATGCATCCATTATAAATGGGTTGTAGACTTAGTTACCATGCCCAAAGGTATCAATAAGATGAGATATATAGTCTTGGCACGTGAAGATCTTACGAATCATGTAGAAGGCCGAGCTTTAAGATCTAAGACAACCTTGAATGTATGCAAATTTCTTCTTGAGGATGTCATTTCACGATTTGGTTATGTAGAAAAGGTAGTGGCTGATAGGGGAGAGTTAGATGCGCAGGAGGCTAGAGAATTCTTTGCTAGGCATGGAATTCGCTTAGCCCTTACTACTGCTTACAACCCTGAAGCTAATGGGAAGATTGAGCGAGGGCATTCTCCTATTATTAAAGCAATTTCCAAAGCTTGTAATGGAGAAATTAAGAATTGGCCAACTTATCTGCCATTTGCGTTGTGGGCTGATAGAATGACCTGCACTAGAACAACGGGGTATATGCCGACAGAGTTGATGTATTGCCAGAAACCGATATTCCCTGTGCATACACAAATTGTTACTTGGACTACTTTATCATGGGAAGATAATCTGTCGACAGAAGATTTATTAGCTCTGCGAATCCAGCAGTTAGAGCAAGGGAATGAACGTTTAGAAGAGGCTATAGTTAAACTAAAAGATTCTCGACTAAAAAATAAGAAGTATTTTGATAAATCACATAGGTTAAGGCCAAAGCCGGTTCAAGTTAATGATTGGGTTTTACTGTATGATAGTACGTTTGATTCTCAGTATGATGCCCGTAGGAAACTTAAAAGACGTTGGTTTGGACCTTATGTGGTAGTCAAAACCTATGATAATGGAACGTATGCCTTACGCGAATTAGATGGCACGCCTCTTAAAAACTTAATTGCTGGCAAAAGAATTAAATTATTTAAACAAAGAGATGATGAAATGTATGAAGTAATGTTTGATGATGAGCATGATTAATTATGTATGAATGAATTTCTTTAGTGTGGGTTTCTTTTGCAGGAAAACCAAGAGAAGATTTGAATATGAAATTTAATAATTTTGCGTGTCTAGCTGTTGCTGGTTGAGTTCTAACAGGTCTTTGAAGAACAAATTAAGATGCATAAAGATGAGCAGATTGAAGATGAAGCAGATTGAAGATAAAATTGATTTTAGGTCGTATTTTTCTTTGTCTTAAAATTTTGTTTTACGTATTTTATTTGCATTCATATAAAACTAACTGATAAAATTTGGAATGAAGAATATTAATTTATAAAGGACTCTATTTAACCATATTAGGAAAATAGACATAATTTATATTTCTACATTTATAGATTAAGTGATATTTGTTAAAAATAGAAGGATTTGTAGTTCATTTAGATAACGAAAGTAGTTGTATATATGTAGGAGCATATTGTTGCATGATACATGTCTGTGAAAACCTAGATCTTTCTTGTCCATGCAACTAGATCCTTAGCTCGGATTAAGGGGTTAAGCCTTTCCCCTTTAAAACAAAAAAGTAGCAAAAAAAAAAAGAAGAGAATATTGACATGGAAGTTATACCTTCTTCCACCCCAAAAAGGTATTTACATTTATTATCGATATGAAGTTTATATCATATTTATATGAAGAAACTAGTTGTGAAAAAACACATCTAGTGATTAAAATTGGGCATACAAGGCGGCTGTCTGTCCAAGTAGATTTAGTAGATTTCTTTGGCATGCTTGATTGCTCATATGTGAATGCATATATATGACGAAACCTGCATTTGAATGAATGAAAATGAATTCTGTTTTATACTAATCTTTACATAGTTTATAAATGGAAAAAAATGTAAACTAATGTTTGTTGACTGAAAAGGTTAATAGTTTACCTTTATACTTTAATATGTTTTCATTGCCAGATGTAATTGAAATAAACTTCATGTGCATGTTGAAAAGATTTAAAATTTGATAAGATTAAATATATTTAAAAAAAGAATTGATGCTGTTATATGATTTAATTTCAGGATAATCATTGAAAATGCTGCTTCCCTAAATCTGCAAGTTGGCCCATCGGGACGATGTGCAGGTTTGGTGGCGGTGGATGTCGGGAAGATTTGCATCTTCCAATTGATGGCCCGAAAAATTAAAATATTTATTGGTGAATTCTAAACCTCTTTTATATCACTGTTGATGAGTTGTGCTAATTGGATTAACTATTTTGAAAATGTTATCAGGTATGAAGGATGAAGCAGGACATATGTTCATATTAGGGTTTACCCTAAGTACTTAATTAATGAGTATTTATATTTATACATGCTAGAAACATGGGTATGTAACTCTAGTTCATATGATTTATGACAATAGGATTCATTTGAAGGGTCTCAAAAGGTTCTAATAGGTTCATGTTAGAGTTTATTTATGTTCCAAAGGGTTAATGATAGGGTTTATTTAAATCTTAATGAGCTAATGGTAGGATTCCAAAAGGGTTTTAAAGGGTTTAGTGTGCAAGAATGAAGATTAGACTTAGTTTGAAGGGTTGAAACAATTAATATTTAATGAAATTAATCTATAATTTAACATTGGTTAACCTACAAATTTAATTTATGGTTTAATTTGTTAATTTAATAGTGTGTATACTTTTAAATACTAAGGTTCTAATTAATTAAACCCTTAAACTAAGATTGAATTAAATGATTTATTTAAAATAAGAAATATAGGCTAATTAAATTAAAAATGGTAAATTAAATGGATAAATAACTAGTGGTCTATATGAGTACTAGGAAAAAGAATGGTTTATAGAAGATGTGTAACTAAAGTGATTGAAAGAGTGGTTGGAATAAATGATGCAATTAAAGGAAGTTAAAGAGAAACTTTAAATGAATGGTGTATATGAAAAAGGTTAAAAGAATGGAGTAAGTGAGTTGTGTAAATAAAGTCAATTTAAAGTGTGGTGAAAGTAAGGAGATTAAAGTGTGGTTGTAGATTAAAAGTTAAAACCAAAAGAGTGGATTAGGAAGGACTTGTGTATGTATTTAAATGTGTGTTGAGCTCAAGTATCTCCTCATGTTTTTTGCAGGTACTGTCTCCTGCTCTTTACTTTCTTCTGTTTTTCCTTCTTTCTCATTAGACCCTCCTCGTGCTCGGGATATTGAGCCGTCATGTCCTGCTGTGTACGATGATCTTGATATGCCCCATGCTGCTGCATGAATGATTGTCCGGCCGAAAGCATGACCATGCCTATTCCGTGGCTTGGTCTGAGTCCCTGTAGTAGTGTGCGTGTATGTGTGATGTGTGTATGTGTGTATGTGATGTGTGTGTGTTATGTGTGTATGTGTTATGTGTGATGTGTGTATGTGTGTATGTGATGTGTGTGTGTTATGTGTGTATGTGTTATGTGTATGTGCGTGTATGTGTGATATGTGTGTATGTGTTATGTGTGTGTGTGTGTATGTGTGTATGTGTTATGTGTGTGTGCGTGTATGATGTGACGTGTGTGTGTGATGTATGTGTGTGAGAGAGAATCTCTCCCTCCCCTCCTCTGCTGCAGCGCGACAGCGCGCACAGAGAAGGAGAGAGAGAGAGAGAGAGAGAGAGAGAGAGAGAGAGAGAGAGAGAGAGAGAGAGAGAGAGAGAGAGAGAGAGAGAGAGAGAGAGAGAGAGAGAGAGTAGAGAGAGAGAGTGAAAGTCTCTCCCTCCCTCCCTGGCGCTGTGCGCAGCAGCGCGCAGAGAGAGAGCGAGAGAGAGAGAGAGAGAGAGAGAGAGAGAGAGAGAGAGAGAGAGAGAGAGAGAGAGAGAGAGAGAGAGAGAGAGAGAGAGAGAGAAAGAGAGAGAGAGAGAGAGAGAGAGAGAGAGGTAGGCAGGCAGAGAGAGAACGGGGAAGAGAGAGAGCAGACAGAGAGAGAGAGAAAGAGAGAGAGAGAGAGAGAGAGAGAGAGAGAGAGAGAGAGAGAGAGAGAGAGATAGGGAGAGAGAAAGAGAATGAGAGAGAGAGAGAGAGATAAGAAATTTATTTTAAGTTAATAAATGTTATAAAAGTGACTAAAAAGTTAAATACATGCGTGTGTTAATTGTTTTTTAATACATAAGTATATATTTATATATATATAATTGCAAATGTATGAGTGGAATGTATATACATAAATATATGTAAATAAACGCAAATTAGAGTCAAGTTAGGTGTAGATGCATGAGCTAATGTTAGCATATTTATGTGATAAATGAACATATGTGTGCATTATTGTGTTCATTTGCATAGGATTAAGTGCTTGAGAACATGTTAGTATGTTTGAGTGATGAATGAGAATGTGAAAATATGTATTAAGTTAGCATATTAATGTTTAGGGATGTGAATGTATCTACATATAAGAGTTAATGTGAGCATGCATTAGCATATGCTAGCATGTGTGTGTGTATAGATGTAAGTACATGGGTTAATTTAAGCATAAGCATAAGCATGTATGTTAGCATGAGAGTTGATGAATATTCATATGTGCATATATGCATATGAGAAAGTATATTTGTATGAGCATATGAGTATGTGCATATGCATAAAAGTGTATGTGTTTGCATATGTGAGAATGCATGTGTATGCAAATTCCAAGTGAATTATGTCTTGAAAGTTAATGATTTCTTGTAATATTACTAATATCCTCATGTTTTTTGCAGAAACATTTAAGATTACAATCAATTAAAGTGAAGTGAAGACAATTGAAGTGAAGCGGCAGCCTAAAGATCCATTTAAATCTTATTTCTCATTTAGTCAACTATCCAATTGACTAGACATTTATCCAATTGTTTAGGCCTTCCAGTTGTATTAGATTTATTGATTTGAACCATTAGCTTATCAATTAATTTATTTAAGCAGTTTTGCAACAATATTCTTTTCCATTACTTTCATCAAGAACCATTAGCATATCAATTAATTCATTCAAACAATTTAGCATCATATTGTTTCATTAGTTTTTCCATTACTTTCCTTGATGTCTTCTAAGTTAGTTCATGAGTCTGAGCACAGTACTATTGAAAATATTGAAAATATTGAAAATGTTCCGCCAACTCTAGACAGACCAGAACCCTCTAGCTTACCTGAAAGTTTAGTAGAAGAACCCATTATGGAAGTTTCAATCTCATATTAGGAAGCTATTGCTATGTACGAGGCTGCCCGTCCTTTCGGTCCATAGCTAGTTAAAACTATTTACTTTTGGTAAGAAAACTTTAGTTTCAGTCATAGAATTAGGTAATTTATGTTGTTTTGTCATTAGAACCCTTATATTCATAAGCCTGAGTCCGCTACAGACACCCTGCGTGTGCCGAACGATTTAGGCGGATGACTTGATCCACCATCCGAGCATCTCTCACGACCCGACAACGCCAAACCCATGGCCAAAACCTCTTATTAGTAATCAACAACACGACACTAATAAGAAGTGTTTCATAAATTCTTCTGCAAAAGTAAAGTCTATTTGGGTACCCAAGAAGTCGATGAAGGCCAGCCCACAATCACGACAAATCTGGGTGCCTAAGGCTTACTTGCGGGCTCAAATAGCTACACCGAGGCCACACCCGGTACAACATGTTTCACTCACTCGAACATCTGATGCCCATTCTTATACATCATGCACGGACACATATTCTTCCATTAGCACAAGTAGAATCACTTGTAAATGGGTCTCGAAAAAGCCTCATTTTCAAGCAGATACTCCTATAAAGCTCTCCAGAGTCTCCACAAAATCAAGATCAAAACCCATCCACTATATTTGGCAGCATAAAACTTGTAATAAACCCCCGGACCCCAGTTGTAAATCCATGCCCACCTACTAACTACGTCACTCTCACACTACATCATTCCACTTAGCTCCTAGGTCTACCTAATTCCTAACTACACACACAAGTACCGAGCACTTAATAACCTACTAATCTCTCCCGAACCTCATGTTAATGTTGTAATGGGGACAACAACGGTTCTATCTTGTCCTTTACAATGTTAATACATGTTTCTATATTCTCACAGAGTCAGGAGGCAAGAAGTAACATGGCAGATACGGCAGGAACTAGCTCCCAGGCAGGGATCAGCCCCCAAGTCGTGGACATTGAAAGTCTTCCCATTGAGGAGGAATTGAAGGAACGCCCAGTGGCATTGAGGGCATTACACGCCATACCGATTCAGAATCCTCCACAGGGGCACACAATGCCGGTCAGCAAAAATCATATTGGTTCAGTGATGTGGTAGGGTCTCTGGGTGAAGGCACTTACATGTGGGAGGCTGAGATAGAATTCAATGGGTGCTGGGGCAGGTATCACTTCTTCACCAGGGAATTTGAGAAACTGCAAAATAATGAAGGACCGAAACCTATATGGAAGAAGGCGGGACTCTACGATTACTTCAAATCCCAATTGCCAAAGCCCGACTTTCTAAGATGCTCGTATTTGATTAGCATCCTCACTCCGAGCAAAGACAAAAAGGGATACAACACCTTTGTGCTCCCATCTCTCACAAGGGGCAATGAGCTGAAGCACTTCAGGCTGACTATCAATTTGGTAAGGGAAGCTCTAGACATGAAAGGAATGCACATTCCCACTGAGAAGGAGTCCATGGTCCCCGACAATATGAAGAACAGGAATCTGACGAAATTAAAGGACATGGTAGCAATGACACCAACGATTGCCATTCATTTGCGAATGGTCATGCAACATTTCACATTCCCCGCTCAGGAGGTTCACAATGCCACCCAAAAAGATATGGTTTAGTCTATACTTGGCCGACGCCTTCGATTTGACAATCAACATGCTCCACTGGATTATCGACCAAATCCACTTGGCTCATCAAAGGTGGTAAAAAAAGCAAAAGTCTGTACTGTATGGATGTTGTGCTCTCACCAGGATTGTGTATAGGTGTTTAGCTTATGATGTGCCAATTCAAAGGGCACTCATTTGGACCAGGGTATAGGAGTTTCAACGCAGATTATCAACCACAGGGCCACCATCCAAGAAAATGAGAGGCGCCGTTCAGATGCCCTGTGCACAAGCCCGCGGTGCGACATTGACACCAGAGACAACTCCACGACTTCCAAGGCGTGTACAATCCTTCACTATCAGATTACCAAGACACAGCACTGATGGACCGAATATGATGTTTCCACCTGTACCAACCAACCTAGAGTTTCCTCACGGATTCACATTAGAAGACCTAACTGATGAGGAGGTAGCCAGAATAATCGGGGCTGTTAACACGGAAGTCGAGGCAGAGCAAGCTAGTGGACACCAAATTGCTACAGACCAACCCCATCCTAGACAACCAGAGGTCGTCGAAGTGGAGGGTGAAGAAGAAGAAGAACAAGAGGAGGAACGTGGTGGACAATCAGAGGAAGAAGAGCAAGAATATGATCAGGAAGCTCTGCAAGTACTTGAGGGTGCCCCGGCTTATACGAAGGAATTGAAAAAGCTCTATGATACCATCAACAGAGTTCAAGAGCAACATAGACTGTCCCTAGCAGCAGGAAAAGTCCTCATGAACCAAATCCTTGAGGAGGAAGGTGTAGACGAGCAATACTGCACCACACTTGACATGATATCTAATTCTTTAGGAGTACCTGAGACGGTGCATACGGCTCTCACACACTCATGAAGATCGGAACGACGATATGGAAGATGCCCCCCTCGGGCAGGAAAAAAAATGAATGTATTAGTATCAGAACCACAAGGCACCACATCCACAACCACGGGCACAACACACACCGTTCATGAAACTGAGGAAGCCCATATATCAAGTGCACCTCCGTCACCCCGTTTGCCACCCCCACCTCCCACTCCACCACATTCACCTCCCACTACCAATGTAACCACTACTGTCACCACCTCAGATTCCATTGCCCATACCGAAGCACAGACCATCAGTCAACCCACGCAACCCACACACCCTATCTCCATCTCTCTTGTATACACTACCACGGACACTGTAACCACGGAAAACCCCATTCCCCCGATCACATTTCCTGGCAGTTCATATTCACAACTGCACACACCACTATACACTTCACCACTATCAGTGCACCCACAATTCCCATGTTCACAATCACTCCCACTACTGCATCCACTTTTGATTTTATGGACATATCACCCACCTCCGCACCTCTCCCTCCCCCCATACACCCACCATCTCCCATTCCCCCACCACCCACTTCACCCTTTTCCAGCATAGCATACACACTCCCCTTCCCTTCTGCATTCAACACCCTTCCCGCATCCACCCCTATTAATAATGTATTTAATAATATGTATCAGTGTATGTCTCAACTACAACAACACTACCAGCATCTTGATAACCAACATACGAGACTCTTCCGAAGCCATGAAGATCTTCAAGCACGATTCATTGATCTAGAAAGGGAAAAGCGGCTACTACAACAACAGTATGTCACTTTACAGGAACAACATGAGTAGTTAGTAGCCAATCCACCCTAGTCAGATGCAGAAGAAAAACAACAAATGGATGATCTTCTACACGCCCAGATAACAGAGAATCTCAAGCTTCGATGCAACCTGGCCCTCTTATGCAAACACATGTCTACAACACTCGAGGAAAATAAACGACTACAGAAACAGAACGAAGAAAACTTGGAAGCAGCAATGGAGGGTTCCCCACAGGAAATCGACCCCGAGAAGTTGAAGGCCATCCCCTTAGAAAACATGCAAATGGTGTTGGAAACCCATGCTGACCTCCTGGAAGGCCATGCAACATTAGAAAGAGAAAGAGATGATCTATTAAAGTAGTTAGCAACCCAGCAAGAGTCACCAAGCAGAGTCACAACTGCAGACGACACGTCTGAAGAAGTTGCAAAACTCAGAGCAGAACTAGAAGAATTACGAAATAAAGTCATGCAATACGAGCGTCAACCCTCTCCCCTTGTAGAACTCGAACATGAAGACTTAGTGCCAATTGAAGTAGAGGAAACCTTTGAAGACCCATATGTTCCCATGCCTGCACCAGGGGGCAAGCAAACAGAAGAGGGCATGGACACCATTGAGATCAAGGCGCCTGAATGGATGCAGAGGTTAGAGAAAGTGGCCACAACCCATGATGAGAGGGTCGCAGTACAGATTGCATTAATGTCTCGATTGGAAGAGGTCATCATAAAATCGGATTACTTTAGAAATCTCTCCCATCATAGGTGGATCGGCACATCCGATGATTTGTATGTTCCATTCTGTGTCTTAATGGCGGATTACAATGCTGAAATCAAGCACCACACATCAAAAGAACCAACCTCGGCAACATAGTTTGCACCGGACGACATCCCTGCAAGTGCCCAGCAGGGGAATATACGTCAACCTACTTGGAGGATCCGCCTGCTTGAAACCTACCCGGAGATGGTAAGGACGTGGAATAACATGCCTTTGTATATCAAATACAACCCATGCTACTGCCCTGTCTTTCGAAGGAGGTCTTGGCCGGAATACACAAAAACTGTGCTTACAGCCAAAGGATGTGAGAAATGGCTCAATTATGTCTACTTAGCACCACCTAAAGGCCAACCTACCATAGGATATATGATTTCGACAATTCGGCATTGGGGGGTCAGGTTCAAAAATGTACCAGATGTCATGGCCCAAATGTGCCTCAAAATTTTTGAGCTCATGTTGGTCACCTTCAAGACCTTCAAGAATGTCAAGGAACCTCATCTGTCAGCTCTCGGATTTAATGAAGGTAATCAGGACCTCGTCTACGACATGAGCACCACACCATCTATTAATGTCATATATGCATGGCATGCGCGTATAAAGTATCTACCTGCCTGCTTCAAACAGACGTTTGAAGAAATGTTTGTCATGGGGTTCGGGGAATATCATTCAGAGATATTCATTCCGAAACCATCACATTTATTGCAATTGTTTGCAATGGAACAAGCTCTCCATTCAAAAAAGTTACGTATACCACATCCAGAGGTTCCCGGGCCAGTAGATTGGGATGCTCTACTTACTGACTTGGCCAAAGGGTTCAGAATTGCAGAACATCATTTAGCCACAGACATGGTGGAGTACTACATCCAACGACCCACTCAACAAGGGTCTGTCAGAGACGATAGACGCGAGAGAGGGGGGGTGTTAGCAGTAGTCAAGGAATTGAAGGACTCACAAGGCAAGGAAGCTTACGAAGGGAGTCAGAGCGAAGAGAAGGCACAAGCAGACAGAGTAGTCAACGACGATCTGGCAAGTAGGCCATTATTTTTTCAGGAAACTAAAGCATATCAAAGAGGTGGACACACAAGGAGAAGGAGCAAGTAGGGAGCTCGAAGATGTGTATGTCAAATTGTTAGAAGAAATCCCTACAACAATAGTGATTTTCATCACTAAAAGCCATTGTAGGTACCATTTCATATTTTTGTAGCTCCATTTTGTGCAAGCCAAGGAGTCCTTGAGCTTGAGGAGCATTCGAAGTAGCTACCTACCAATTTTCATAATTTTTAGATTTCGTTTGAGTCTTCAAATAGGCCCTAGAACCTAATTTTTAACTAGGAAGGACACTAGGTCTGGACACAGCCAAAACCTAGTCAAAAACTATAAATAGAGCTAGAGAGCTCATTTTTGAGGTTAGCTTGTAATTGATTTGAACTTGTGTGAGCTTTTTGGAAGTAATCTAAAGAACTCCATTGCTTCTCACTCTTTGTCTTACCTTGTGTGCGCGTCTGTGTGTATGTGTGTGCATGTTAGTGTGCTTCTCACTCACGCACTTGTGCCTTCACTGGCTCGAGGTCATCATACCATCCTCACGTCTTCCCTGATTGACATTAAAGGAGGTGCTACTCATCACTGAGCTACACATGGGTATATCCACTCAAAGTAAAGTCCGAAGTGTTCATGTGCTTTAAACAGTTTTTGGTTTTGGCTGAAAATCTGTCAGCATGTAAAATGGGCACCCTCCGTTCTGATCGATGGGGGGAATATATTTGTTCTGATTTTAATGCGTTTCTGGCTGAACGTGGGATAAAAAACCAGTGTACAGTGCCGTATACACGTCAACAGAATGGAGTTGCTAAATGAAAGAATAGGCCACTCATGGAGATGGCGAGGTGCATGGTCAGGAGTCAGGCCTTACCACATAGTTTCTGGCTTGAGGCTGTCATGTGTGCAACATATGTACTGAACAGGTGTCCCACTAAAGCGCTGCAGTCTATCACTCCATATGAGGCTTGGCATGACCGCAAGCCATCTGTTGCTCATCTGCGTGTCTTTGGTTGTTTGGCATATGCACTCGTGCCTGAACAACATCACAGAAAATTGGATGATAAGGCAGTAAAATGTATTTTTGTTGGGTACAGTTCTGAAAGTAAAGGCTATCGTCTGTATCATCCACAGACTAAACACATTCTAGTTAGCCGTGATGTTGTCTTTGTGGAAGATGCTTTTCATCCATTGCTTTCATGTACTAAGGAGACATTTGTTAGCTCCAAAGACATGTATGATACTTTGATGCCTCTTTTTACAGGTGGACAGTCTAGTGTTGGTCCTAATGAGGCAACGTCTCAGCCTTTGCAGGTTTCATATGATGATGTAGATCATTCCGTTTCTAATGCAGATTTACATGATGCACTTGTTGATGAGAGAGCTGATATTGAGCAAGCAGAAACTATGCCAAAATGGATGGTGTAGACTTTGCGTGATAGCAAATTAGATGCACCTTTGTCATATCGTACTCCTTCAGGCTCTCTGTGTACTTGAGCCAATATGACTCAAGGACTTGTGCCAATGAGACTATACCTCAATTGCCACACAAGTGCATATAGTGGGATCTTTAACACACATTTAAATGTCAATCCTAAGGAGCGACTTACCAAGTGTATGAAGACTTGTGCACACGTGATGGATAATGAAGTGGTTTAGCTAGCATGCATGAGAAAAGACTACTACCTCTCACACTCTTTGAAATACTGAAAATGTTTGCCGCAAGCCCCTTACAACAGTTTTAGTATTTTGAGGTTTTCTCCCAGCCCAGAACTCCGAATATAGGCAATACGGTACTCCTTTCGAAGCTCTCGACGAGATGCATCCAACGGTGGTGGTTTCACTCAATTCTGACCACTCTGCTTCAAGTTATGGCAGAAACAGTGAATGACGGGAATCACAAATACCCGCGCCACAGCTTCTCCTAGGTTACGCACGCACTACAGCAGCTCAAAACCAAGGGAAAGGGGTAGACAACAGTCCTACACCTGCATTTCAAGCATAACACACACATACAAGAGCGAAATGAAGATCAAAATCAGGAAGAAAGAGGCAAACTCGAAAATTCTGAAGAGCTCCTTGTTCACAATGGCAAGAGAAAGATCTTTACAAAGAGTCACAAAGTGACTTATATACATGAGCCCTAAGTTTTGGTCCTTTTACACAAGTGACCGGCACTTTATTCACTAAGAGACTAATTTCCTACTATTGTACATGGGTAATCTCTACTTTTCTGTGGGGATGCATCTAGAGGACTCCTCTAGAGCATTTACAACGGAAAATATGTTACAAGAATGATTATGATACAAAAATATGAAGTCCAAATCGGAAAAATTTTGGGGCCCGTCTTTTTCTCTGCTTTGTGCGCTCTTTAGCTCTGCAACACTCTCCCCCTCTTCGTCTCTGTCGTCCCTTGACAGACTTTGCTTCCCGCACGCATCCAGTGGTCAGTATTGTCTGTAGTTAAACAGACATGCAGATTCGATGGCCTTCTTGATTCAAGCTCTACTACTCGAGAGCCTGTTGCACTTGTCTTGCCTGTTGACTTGGGTTGCCACGCACGCCACCAGTGACTAGGAATGTGCTGTTCTTAGTCACCCTCTTAAACTTTTCAGCCTCTACCCCTTTATAACTTTTGGTCCTCTGATTTGTCCTGGTTGCACACATCTGACCCTGTTGTATTGCTTTGAGGCTGTTTGCTTTTTTTCACCGTGCATGACCTGGATGCTTTGCCTTTTTGCCTGATGCGTGCCCCTGCGGGGCTCTGTGCAGAGATGGGTGTTGCACCCCTGCGGGGCTTCTTGCAGAGATGTATCTTCGGATATTTCTTTTTAGTGAAGCTGCTTCTTTCGTTGTCTTCTTCTTTTCTTCTTCTTACTTGACTCTCCCTCAACACTGCCCCCCTCCTAGACTCTGTCGTCCCCGACAGACTTTGATAAGCGACGGGCATATGTTTGATAAACTCTTTGCTCTGTATCATTTAGCTGATTTGCTTCACGTATCATGAGTTGTTTCCATTGTTCTGCCTTCACACCGTCATTGTGTGGCTGTCTGTGATCTGCGAAGAAGCTAAGCTCATTTGCCACTAATCTGGCATTTAAATTGGATGACATCTTCAAAAAAATCTCTGAATCTATCTCAAAAAATCCTGTAAAGAAAGCTTCTTCGAAGGTTTGCATATATACACTTGGCAACAACATAATTCTAGAATAATAAGCCATTATTGTTGGGCGGCTAGGCATAACTGAGAGATCAAAAATGAGGATCTCCGTGCCCTGATTAATACCGATGAAGTTCAAAAAGGTGTAAGCCGCGTGCTTGAATACTTTCAAAACGGTGAGGATCATGCTAAGTATTTTGTTTGTCATTTTTACAGCTAAATCAGGTACTCTCGCGTAATTCTGTAGCCAAAATTCTATGGTTTTGACCATATAATCCTCCGTTGGTAAATAGTTATGTGGCGGGCTCGGAAGCATAGGATAATTGAGCCACTGCTTATTGATAGTGCCGCTTCTCTGCAAATCCAAAAGTTCCCTGGTATCCCTTCGGCGTGGTAATGGACAAAATGAAGGGTTTACCTGGAAAGCATATGGCGCTGCTTGCCAATGCACTCGTAGTGTGGGATGTTTCTCCAAAAACCTTCGTCGCCACACTGGTTGCGCAGCTTCAAACTCTGCTTGAGTGTATACGAATGTGTCATGTTTGAAGTTCAGCAGCTCATCTGGACTCTTCCTTGTAATCTTGATTATATAGCGTCTTGTCTTTTCTTTCAAGAGTCCATAGGGAATATTGAAGGGCTTCATGATTTTGTCCAGGTCTTTACCTTTGATCTTGGCCTCTTTCATGACTTTTACCACTTCATTTTCAAAATTTTCTGTTAATCGGGACACCACTAGTGCCCGTTCCTTCTGACTTATTTCTGCAGTATATGGCATAGGATGGTCATCATGTATATCCGCCATCTGCTCACGTATTGGAGAATTATAGATCGGGTGAGATAGAGGGCTTACCTCTACCTCGTCAATAGGATGTTCCTTATTTTGCACTACTGGTGTCCCGATCGGTGCTTTCTCTTTTATTTGAGTCTTCAACTGTTCTATGCATTCATCTTTCTCTTTTACCTTTTGCATGGCTTCTCTGAGTGTTTCTTTGGTGGCCAGCAATTCTTTACCTATGTCAGCTACATGATCCATGTTTTCACTATAGCTTTGGACCAGTTTGGCATTCACCTTTTGTAACTGACGCTTCAGTTCACTGGTTTCATTGGCATATCTGCTTTTCCATTCCTCTATCTGGGCTTGTTCTTGCTTTAGAAGCTCTTCATATTTTAAGATTTGATCCTGTAATTCTTGGTCTTTGGTTTCTGTGGATTCCTGTTGTATGAGTGGTTGATCATATAATAAAGACTACATTAGTTCTTTATTTCTGTTGCGGAGGCTGTCGTTCTCTTCCATATACAACTTGAGTTGTTGCTCTAATAGCGTGCTTCTCATTTTCATTTTCTCTTTCTCAGCCTCGCTCGCATCGTGTAATCTTTGCAACTCGGTTAGTTGTGTATGCAGCTGTTGATTCTGGGTGATGGATGCTTCATGTTGTGTCTTGATTGCCAACAGTTCCGTATTTTTGTTTGCTAATTCTTTTTGTGCTGCAATCAATTGTGCCGATAGCTGTTCACTCATGAGTTGAAACTGATTCTTTTCTCTTCCTGCTTGATCATAGTCGGCATCTATATCCATCATCTGTTGTTGAGTGTCCATGGCCGTTTTAATCATCTGCTTGACTACCGGTTTCAGCTGAGTAACATCCACGTTAAGCCATGTTTTTGGTATGCTCGGCTCTTCTCCGGTATTGATGTCTTTTCCCTGTGCAATGTGTAATGTAGTGTCATGGGGCTGCCTAATCTGAAGCTGGATCCTTGGCTCAACCCCCATGTCTTCTTTGTTTCCCTGAGGTGTGTCATCAGGCACCTCGATCACAGTCTGCTCTTGGTTTTGGAGCTCCTTCGTTTCCTTACTCACTGGAGTTTGTTCTTCCTCTTTAATAGGTGGTTTTACATGTGCAACACGGGTTGTGTCTTCTTTGATGCTTATCTTTGTAGTGTCATTCAATTGAATGACGTGCTCCGGTTCTATAGATTCTTCGACTCTCTTTTCCTTTTCTTCCTGATTTTGTGGCGTGACTTCCACTTGATCAACTTCATTCCATTCATCTTCGTGTGTTTCTGTCCGTATATCAGTATCTAAGGTATCTTTTTCAGGACTGGATTCCGTGTTGGTACTAGAATCATCAATGCCCAGCTCTTTGTATCTTCCAGCTTGTTTTGGTGTTTGCTCTGGATTCCGTTGTGTCTTCTTTTGACTAGCCTGTCTATAATGATGGCCTTGAACGTTTAAATTTACCTGCCCTTGCATATACTGATGTGTTTCCTCGAGAGCAGCGGACAGATCTCTCTTGGTAATAGACACTTGTGCCGTCGTGATCTTTGGTAAGAGATGAGTTCTCTTTGATTGTGGTGTAGCTTGGGCTTCCTCTTCCCGTAACGCTTCGTACCCCTCATGGGTTTCTGTGTGCTGGTTCCAGCTTCTTCAACCATAGCTACCGATTTCTTCTTCTTAGGGACCGTAGCTGATTTTGCATACTTGGCTAGCCCTTTTGAGGTTGGCATCTCTCGTAAGTAGTTTTTCATATCCAAAGCTTCATATATCATTAATGTGAGAGCTGAACTACCATTCAAAAATTTCTTTTGTCCCCACTTCTTCTGAGCCTCGAATAATCTGTCTTGGACATAGCTGGTTAAGTTCACTTTGTTCCCAATTTGTCTCATGGCATGCGATAATAGTTGTACAATTATCTTCTGAGGCGCTGTGTATCTGTGCATGCTGGGGAAACAAAAGTGCTGATGCACCAATCGTACAGCATCTTCTATGTCAATTCTGTTTATCTCCAAGAATGATCTCTTCTTGGGATCATGGCACTCCTCTTTGACACTCGTGGTTCCTGTTTGATTCCATCCAAAGGCTTTATTGATTAACTCGTGTGTGAATTGGATGGTCTTCCATGTCCCTACTTTATCCAATACACGTGCTTCTAGTACTGATATTTTTGTTGCGGCAGGCTGCATGGTATTCATCACCTGTGCACATCTTTGAAAGTCTGGAACATATATAGGCAGTTTGAGAAATGCCTCTATTCCCGCTTGTGTCCATACATCCTCAATATGAGGTAGTCCTTGTATTATCGTCTTGAAATCTTGGGACATGATAGGAAAATAATGATCTGTATCCATTATCTTGATAGTTGCCATGAAGATTAGTTCTGCCACTAGTTGATCATCCCGAAACCAGTGACCTCTTGCTTTTGTTACTGATTCTAATGGAAGAAGTTGCACCTCTTCCTGCTGCGTAGATTCTGAATCAGTAGACGCCATCTGCGCTCAACATAGAGTATGAATTAGTATCCATATGTTCTCATAAATCCTCCTCTATATGTTGGTTATAAGCTCGATATTGCTCCGAGTGAATGGTGTCGTCCCTTTCCCGTGTGTGTGAGAAAGGTAATACCTGGATTTTTCTCATTTTTATGTGTTTTTATATTTTCATCTGAAAAGGAAAACAGAAAAGTTAGTTTATAGCCGAAGCGGTTATTAAATTTTTTTTTGAATATTCTTCTTGAGATATGTATAAGTGCTCTCCTATTTCCTCGTGAGGAAAATGTGCTTTACTATTCTGAAATAGAAGAAGGATGTGCCGAATGCTTGGCCTTGTAATGTGGCCCTATCATGCATACTTTGGGTCGCGAAAGCTCCCTATGTGTGCAATTGGAATTAGTTGGCGTATGCATGCCGTTCATTTTGTCTTTCGGCTTCCAAATCTGCTTCATTGTGCTGGGCCTCGTTGTATGTTGCCCACTTCCACTGAATGTGGCTCTTCTCGTCTTGTTGTGGATCTGCTTTATCTGATTTGTGAATCTCGGAATGGCTCGGACTGCCTTTACAGACTCCTTCTTTCTCCAGTAACTCCTTTTCTGTGGCCGTTTTGTCTGTGGGCCATATTGGTTCTTCTTGTTTTGGGGATCATCCTTTCTGTTTGGTTTCTTTGTAGTGCATGACTTAGGAATCCATATTTGCGAACGATCCTGTTGAGCGGCTACGACTTTTTTTGGAATCCATATTGTAGCAACTTGTCGATGATTTCGTTGTTCAGATTGAGTTGGTTTTTGCTTTGATCGTTTGTTCTGATGTCGGTTGTGCTTCTGTCGTCGAAGATACTCCTCCACTTGATCTTTCTTTATCCACGCTTGGTTAGAATATGGAATAGGGTATATTTTAATGGGTACAGATTTTGAATTACTCAGAGGACTAGTCTCTCTAATGCGTGGTGTTTCGGTGAGGTGGGTTTCAGATAGATTGACACTCTCTTGACTTGCTAGGCTAGAACATGGTGTGCAAGCAGAATTCAATGTGTTCGCATATACATTACTCGATGAAGGTGTCTCTAGAGTGCTAGTGATTGTACATTCAGGACTTTGTTCATTAGAATGAACTGTTTGCTCCATGCTCACAGATTCTAATGGTCGCTCGTCTAGCAGACTGAATACTTCACGATGTCCTATCCTGGCTGAGATGTATCCTAACGCCAATTGAATGGTCACTTTGTATTCGTAAATCCAGTCTTGACCTAACACTACCTCTTCAAGTAAATCTTGGTCATGACACACTAATAGCCTTTGTTCCATAGTGTTGTTGCCAAGATGCAACGGTAAGGTGATCTCACCTATGCATTGAGTAATGGTTCCTCCCATTCCTATCAACTGGGCCATCGATGGGCGTACTTTCTCCTTGAGTTTTTGGGTCAAAGAAAGCTTAATGCAGCTTACAGCAGCTCCTGTATCAATGAGAGCATTCACCAAGTGGTACTCCGCTTTTCCTACTCCCAAATTTAAATATGGTTGTGTTCTCTGCGATCCTAGGTTTTGAGTGGCTCTAACATTAGCCATCGGGATGAGTTCTTCTCCTAGACGATATCTTTCATCTCGCTCTCTCATCCACTCCTTCCGTTTCTTTATTCTTTCCAATGCTTTCTGTCTTGCTTCCTCTCGTATTCTTTCCTCTTCTATGCGTCTATTCTTACCTTTGGTTAATCGTGACATTGTTTCTTCAGTTAATGGTTCTAGGTATTTTTTCACTCTACACCCACTGATGTAGTTTGGTAATACATCTCCATCTAAGGTTGCTAAGCTAATGGCTCCACTTGTAGATATACAATTAATGATTAATGGACCATATCCTCTCTTCTGCAACTTCTTAGCGTGTTGTTTCAAGGTGTACACCAAAACTAAATCTCCTTCCTTCAAATTTTTGTCCTTTATGTGCGCGTCAAAGTAGGCTTTTTGTCGCCTTTTAGCAGCATAAATACCAGCTACTGCTTGTAACCTAGTTTTGTGAAGCTTTTCTATTTGGTCCAATTGAGCTGATAATTCATGTCCTATCCACTTGTAAGTAGTTGCTACTCTCAGAGTGGGAATCAAGAAATCAATTGGCAAAATAGCATTTTGTCCGTACACTAAGTTAAAAGGAGTAGTGCCTATGGCAGTTTTATAGGCTACTCGAAATGCCCATAACGCATGATGTAACTGCTTATCCCAATCTGATCTACCGTTGTTAACGATTTTGGTGAGAACCGTACACAAGATTTTATTTGAACTTTCTGCTTGTCCATTTGCTTGTGGGTGATAAGGGGCAGATTTCTTATGAATTACTAAGAATTCATTCAATAAGGCTTCTATCACTTCATTAACAAAGTGCGTACCTCTATCACTCACAATCTCTATAGGTAGTCCAAATCTAGTGAAGACGTTCTCGAAGAGAAACTTGGCTGTAGTTCTTGCGTCATTTTTCTTTGTTGCTTTTGCTTTTACCCATTTGGTTAGGTAATCTGTGGCTACAAATTTGTATTCAACATGAGATCCTTTTGCTGGTGGGCTAATAGGTCCTATAAAGTCTATTCCCCATTTTGTGAAAGCTCTAGCACTCATCATCGGTCTAAGTGGCATCTCATCTCTTCTAATGGGATATTTCGTTCGTTGACAAGTATCACACCGTTGCACATATGTTATGGCATCTTGGTGTAGAGTTGGCCACCACATTCCCGCAAAGAGGATCATTCTTGCTATTTTGTTTGCAGAGAAGTGTCCTCCTGCAGCTCCTGTATGAGCCATCTCTAAGACAGAAAGATATTCATTTTCGTGAATGCACACTCGTAATTGATTATCTTTCCCTCGTTTAAAGAGTTGTTTTCCTATGATGGCATAATCCTTACTCTGTTCTTCAAGAGCACGCTTCCTTGCTAAAGTAGCTCCGTCAGGGTATTCTTGAGTTTTCAAGAACTTTACTAGAGGCTTGCTCCATCTTGGTGCTATGGTAGAATAGCATAAGGTAGAGTTCTCATCTGGGATCTGTTCTTGACAGGTCAGACAGGTTGATACATAGTTATGTGCATCTCTTTGCATGGTTGGCCAATATATGCCAAATCTCTTGAGTGTTTGCCACGTTCCATTTGCGTTCAAATGAGTGTTCCATTGGTTTATGTGTGCTTTCTGAAGCCACATTTCTTGTTCCTCTTCTTCCACGCATCTCATCAATACTCCGCTTGAATCCTGGTGGTACAAACTTCCCGCAATGATGTGAAGGTTTTTAGTCCTCCAGAGGTCTTGCGTTTGGTTTGGTGTGATCCCATCTTTAGGTCCATGTGTAAGTATAGGGATCAATTTTTCTGCCCACTGAGGACATACTTCCAGGTTAAAAAGATAAGTATCTGGCAGGTCATCGAGTACTCCTATGGGTGGTTCTCCATGGGTCATTCGAGATAAGTGGTCTGCTCTTATGTGGGTGTTTCCTTTCTTGACTATTACCTCAAAATCAAATTCCATTAGCAATAAAAACCATCGTACTAGTCGTCCTGTATTGCAAGGCTTGTTGACTAGGTACAATAGGGCTTGATGATCAATGAAGAATTTGAATTTGTTTGCCAGTAAGTAATGTCTGAATTTCTTGACTGCGTATACCATCCCTAGGCCTTCTCTTTCCGTGGTAGTATAATTTCGTTCCGCTTGATTCAACTGTCTACTAGCATAGGCTATTGGGTGGTCTAATTTTCCTGTGTCAGCTGGTTGAGCTAAGATGCAACCAATGGCAAACTTGGAAGCATCCACATGAATGTGAAACGGTTTATTCTAGTTGGGGACTCGAAGGATGGGTGCTGAACTCAATCGACTCTTTAACTCATTAAAAGCTTTTTCGCATTCTTCAGTCCATTTAAACAGAGTCAATAATGCATAAAGAGGTCTAGCAATTATGGCGTACATATGTATGAATCTTCGATAGTATCCACAATGTCCCATAAATGCTTGAACTTCTTTAGCAGTCCTTGGTCTTGGTAAATCCAAAATTACTTTGATTTTGTCTTCATCCGTTGAAATCCCATTCTTAGAGACAATATGTCCTAAGATTTTTCCTTGTCGAACCATGAAGACACATTTTTCAGGATTGAGGCATACTCGATATTGTCGACATTTGGCAAAAATCTTTTCTAGTTCAGGGATGTGCTCTGATCGTATAGCTGAATATGTACAAAGATCATCCACGTATACCTCCATACTTTTTCTCAGAAATTCCTTGAACACATGACACATCAATCTTTGGAAAGTAGCTGGGGCATTCGTTAAACCAAAAGGCATGACTCTAAAGGCGTATACTCCCCACTCAGTTGCGAACGCTGTTTTATGTTGGTCCTCAAGAGCAATGGCTACCTGATTATACCCTGAAAAGCCATCCAGAAAACTATAAACTTCCTTCCCTGCTACCCTTTCCAAGAGATGATCAGTGATTGGTAAGGGATAACTATCCCTTATGGTTGCGGCATTCACTTTCTTCAAATTGATGCACACTCTTAACTTTCCATTCTTTCTTGGTACAACCACCAGAGGTGACACCCATTCCGTGTGCTCAATTTCATAGATGAATCCAGCATCTAATAACTTATCTATTTCCTCTTTTATCTTGGCTGAATACACATCATTATAAGTGTATGGTCTTTGTTTAGAAGGTTTGGCTTCGGATGTCATGGGAATTCTATGCGCACATATAGATGGATCTACTCCTTTCAAGTCCTTATAAGTCCAAGCAAAGACATCCCGATATTCTCTTATGAGACGAATTAACTCTTGCTCTTCTTCTACTGAGACATCCTGTCCTATGAAGGTACATCGTTCCTCTCCTCCTTCCATAGTTACAACTATTTTCTTGGTTTGTTCCTTATTATCATATGCTATTCCAGGCTGTGCTTCTCTTTTCGGCATTTGAATAGCAATTTTCCTCTCCTCCACTTCGTAATTTTTAAAATGAGCTGGTACCTCAAATTGGTCTTGGGGTCTGTTTTCTTCATCTTCTGTTTCTCTTTCAACTTCTAATTCCCCTTTCTGTGTGAATTCCTGGTGTTTCTCTTCGGCTGTGTTATCTATGTTGGTAGTACCATTCCCTAGATCCATGGGTTCGGGTTCCATTTCAATACTTTCGTAGTCCTCCTTCCAGTCTTTCTCGATCACTTCTCCTTCTTCAGCCTCTTGAAGGACTACCATATACAGGCTAGCATCATAACCCTCCTCATCGATACATTCGTTCATGGTTACTACTTCTTTGTTTACACAGACATCGAGGGTAGCTAAGATTTCCATCCAACCGTGAGGTTCAAATTCTTCATCCGGAAATACTTGTGGCATATAAGATGGATCTTGTACAGACCTCGCTATTCCTTGTTTTTGCTGCCATCCTTTTCTTCTCTCCTCTTCCTTCTTTACGGCTTGACATATCCACAGATGCGTGTCCTCGTTCATCCAGGACTGATCACTAGAACCTGCACTATGAATCGATTGATCGTCTTCCTCTTTATGGATTTGATTCCATTGTAGAGGTGGAACATCTTGATAAGTGTACGTATGTAGGTTTATTCTAGTGGTGGTTCCTGAGTGTTGTAGGTAAACAACGTCTTTTCCCCAGTCTTGTACAACCTTTAGCTGTCTCATGAAAGGCCTTCCCAGGATCATTTCATAATTGCTTGGCCTTTCGAAGTGACAAATTGCTAAAGTATGTTCGAACTCCACTCCACACGTAGAGAAGATTACTCGTTCCAACAATCCGAAGGGTCTTTCCGTATGTCCATCTGCCATTTGTATTTTCATGCGGGTTGGTCTTAATGCTGGTTTTCCCCATTTCTCCCAAATTTCTTTGGTAGCAATGCCAACACCAGCCCCTGAATCTAGTATGGCTTGGGTAGTGTAACCCCTATAAGTAATTGGAAGGCAGGTATTTCCTTCATCTCCCTCACTAAAGTCTCCTACCTTATCCACTGGAATTCTCACTGTGTTTACTTCGTCAGCTATCTCTTTCTTTTCCTCCTTGACTTCCCATTGATTGATTAATTTCTCTTTTAAATGTGGTTTTACCTTTAACAATTCTTCGAATGTTAGGGTACATGGGATTTTTACCTCTCTAAGGCATTGTATGATCTCAGACGTTTGGACTGATGGGTTCGTTTCTCGTTTCCTCATCGAGGGAATGCGGTACAATTCTGAATTGTGCTCGTACTCCCCGGTGTAGTTGGGCAGTTCTTTCACATCTTCCTCTCCTTTGTCACTTGCATCCATTGGAAAAATTTCTCCGGAATTTAGTTCAGGTATTGAACCCTCTATTTCATTTTCTGCTTCTAATTCTTCAAAGGGCGGTTCCATTCCTTCTACCTTCTTCCACTTGTCCTCTTGAATTCGTGCCCATAGATCCTTAGTCCAGTCTCCTTCTACTTCGGGAACTACGGATCCTTCCTTTCTCTCAACACCACCTTCGTCTTCCTGTGGTCTCTTTACTTCAGGCTTTTCAGGAGTGTTTAGGCACTCTTGGAATTCTCCTT
Source organism: Ceratopteris richardii (assembly GCA_020310875.1). NCBI lineage: Eukaryota > Viridiplantae > Streptophyta > Polypodiopsida > Polypodiales > Pteridaceae > Ceratopteris > Ceratopteris richardii. The sequence goes on from CM035437.1 coordinate 108,200,068, forward strand.
CAGAAATTCGAGTATTGGGTAAAGGCGATGCAGGTTTTTCTAAGGTTTGCTGTGCAACTTCTATCAATTTCTTGCAGATTTCTAGTCTTTCTTTTTCTAAGTCGCCTCTTGGATATTCTCTCTCATGTTGCTCTATGGTAGGTCCTGCTCTTATTCTTGCCTTGTATGCCTGAATCCACATGGCTAATTCTTCAGGCATAGGATTTGCTAAGACTGATCCTACCTCCTCTTTCTGATACTTTTCATTTTTGTTTCCTTCTTCCTTCTTCGGTTCTTCTTTTGGTTTTTGTTCGTTCCTTTCATTTTCCTTTTTCTGCCGCAATTTCTTTTCTTTTAGTCTCTCTCTTCGGTGCTTCCATCTCTGGGACCTTTTATTGGCAATACTTTTCTCTGGTTCTTCTGAGTCTTCAACTCTTTGAGGGATGGGTGTGTCCCTCTCCTTGTCACTTTGATTGTTCTCATCCGTTTTATCAGGGGTCTCTCTGGCTTTGGCCCTCGTTACTGCTTTCAATGGTACTATGTACTCTTTATCACTCCCTGATGATTCAATTACTTCTATTACATTGATTTGTACATTGGATGTAACCTTGTTGGGATTCTTGGGGCAGTCTCTGAAAAGATGTTCCTTACCACAATCACTACAGTAGCCTTCCCAGACTCGTTGTGGTGGTGGTGGGCTTGGCAATGTGCATTCTTTGATATAATGATCACCTCCACACCTGTAACATGGTCCTCTGGGTACAGGCGGTCTGTTCATGGGTCGGGGTGGTATGGTTGCTCTAGGAGCCGTGTACATTAATGACACATAATCCTGCTCATAACCGTATGAGCTATCTGGTGCTTCCATGCCATAAGCATATGGTTCATACAATTGTCCATATTCCATCGTTGAACTTTCATAATTAGGGTATGTTCCTTGACTAGGGTCATAAAATGAGTCATATGGTTCATTACTAGTCAAAGGTGTGGCTGGCACTATAGCCCTCTCTAGGTTTTCTTCAGGTTGGGCAATCTTGACTGGGACAACATTCTGAGGATGGGGCGGTTGTTGTCCTAGTACTGGCTGTGGTTGTGTGTATCCCTGATATGCATATGGTCGCAGTGCTGGTGCCTGCGGCTGATAAGAAGGGTACCTAAAAGCTTCACCTCCCTGATGATTCTGAGGGTGTCCGTACGGTCTCATATATTGTTGTGCAGGTTTTGCTTGCCTATTGTAAGGACAATTTTCCGTGCTGTGATTTGTGTATTTTTGTTCCACACTGCAATACTGTAGAGGTCCTGGGACAGTGGGTCTATTGTAACCATAAGCTGGTGGTGGAACTACTCCCCTAGTACACAAGTGAGAAGGATGATCACCTCCGCAATGCATACACCTCCTAAGCATGGGTACTCTCATTGGGTTATTGGGGTAGTTCCTCTGTCCTTGAACATTCAACTTTTTCGCTAACAAGTCGGCTATTTCCTCTACGTTGTTTTTAGGTATGGATGCGTTACTGGTCGAATCTTCGCTTTTAGAGCTTCCTTGAGGTATTTTCAGATCCTCTGCAAGGTTATCTTCTAAATCTATGCATTCCTTCATGCATTCTTGCAGGGTCTGAACCCTTTTTACATACACTAATGATCTCAAGGATCCGTTCAATAGCCCTTCCAAAAATAATGACACCATTTTGTTTTGTGTCGGTCTCTCTTCTACTGGGCATCTGTCTATATATTGCTTGAATCTTCTGGCAGCCAATCTCACTGACTCGGTAGGGACTTGCTTGAAGCTATGGATTAATGATGAAGAATTGTTTTTAATTCCTGATTTAGTAAATTCCTCAATCATTTCTTGATATACTTGCTCCATGTTCTGAAAGGTATTAGGGTCCAATGGCTGAAACCATGCCAATGCTGTGTCTGACAAGGTAAGGCCAAAGGATTCATATTGAATCAAAAAGTCTTCTACCTGTTCGGCTCTAATTACTTGTTTAAATTCCGCTATATGGTTGTAAGGTTCACTAGAGCCATCATAGTGATTTCTCATACATTTGGCAACTTGGATTGGCCTTAGTCGTCTTCCTGCTTCGGGTTGTCTAGGCATCACTGGAAAAATAGGTCTTCCTATAGGTATGCCTGGTCCTCTTACTACCGGCGGTCTGACTGGAGCATGAACTCCATGTCTGGGGTCAATAGCTGGTTGAGGTTGGTAGTTAGGGTTATTTACAGGCATTGCAATTTGCACAGGAGGTCTGACGGGGATGTGAGTTGGTTGGGTCTATTGTGTTTGTTGTGTTTGGCCCGACTGTTGATATGAATCATTATGGGACGTTCCTAGTGGGTTTCTTGAAGTCGTGGCTTGGTCTCTAGGAGGGAACACTGGGATGTTTTGATATTTCAATTCTGCTCTTTCTGCTTCTGTTATGGGCCAATATCTTCTCTGATTTTTATCCAGATAAGTGATAATGGTGGAAAAATCAAGATCTTGCAACTCATAAATGGTGACTGGATTAGGAGCAGCTTCCCAAATTGAGGAATGTGCTCTAAGGAGATGATCCATCCCATTGATCAAATATACATCCATTAAGGTGTCATCTTGGGGGATTAGATCTCCTCTCCATATCCTTGCAACTGTAGATCTTCCTCTAGGCGTGGTTACTTGCTCTTCATTCCTTCCTCCATTTAAGTTTGAAGCATTATTTTCTTCACCAATTTCATTAATGTCCTCTGGGTGTTCTGTGACAACATACTGGATATCTCGTTTGTCCCTGTACAGTCCTCCTACGTACTTGACTGCAGGTCTAGGCACTATGTAAGCTTCTGATGCTTTCTTTAACCTGGCCACAGATCTGTTTAGACCGTCCAGATAAATGGGGACCTCATTGTGGTTGGTGTTCACATACTCCAAAGAGGTTCTGTACTCTCCTTCAAGGATTGACATCATGCCAATCATGGGTACCGTGTTCTGCATATCCTCTGAAGCCATGGGAATCTCTTCCTCTGACTCACTGGAGGTCTCCGAGTAATGTGAACGGTTACTTGGCTCTGCTACACTACCTACGGAAGAGATTACACTTCTTCGGCTTCCTAGGGTTCTTCCGGATCTCAGGTTCATCCACTTCTCAACTCTGCTCAGTCTTTGCTACTCTTGGGCCTTTGTCACTCTTAACTACAGGTCAAAAAATGTCTAGAAGCCTTTGACTGAAAAAAATGACTGAAAAAGAATTTTTTTCAGAACACGATACTTGTCTCCCAAACTCCACGATACACGATCTCTGTGTTCAGACGATACCCGATACCTGACAAATATCGCGATATCTCACAAACGATACTGATCGCTCGAGTGAAACGATACCGATACTTGCAAGAAAACGATACACCATATTTGGTTACAGGCGATACACGACCTCTCACGATACTTGACTGCCACGATACTTCTTACGAACGACACTTGGCTCCCAACGATACACGATACTTGAGATCCTACAATACACGATCTCTGAACTGAAACGATCGACGATACACGATATTTGGTAAGTATCGCGATCTCTGAGAAGCGATACACGATACTTGACCCAAACGATTCTTCAGACAAACGATACTTGGCTCCCAACGATACACGATCTTCAAACAAAACGATACACGATCGGCAATAAGTATCGCGATCTTGAACAAGACGATACACGATACTTGGACTAGCAAATGATACACGATACTTCGGCTCAGATGATACTTGATCTCTCGCAAACGATCGCTAGGAAAACGATACACGATACTTGCTAGGTATCGTGATGTTTGACCAAACGATACTTCTCAAGTATCGCGGCCGGGACGAAACGATACACGATCTACGATACACGATCAACGATCGCTGGGAAAACGATCTCTGCCCAAGTATCGCGACCGGTATGAAACGATACATGATCGATGGGAAATATCGCGATACTCGACCACAGGAGCAACACGATACTTGCTAAGTATCGCGATACTCAACCGCGGGAGTAAAACGATACTTGACCCTTAGACAAATTTTGAAAAATGTTTTTTGAGTTTTGATTTTGACCCCTTGATCTCCTAGCTCCTCTCTCTTCTCCTCACTCTCTGTATCAATCAAAACACACCTTTTACCCCCTGAAAACTCTAAACGATACCTGGCGCAGATCGTTTTACACTGATATGGAAATATTTGAGTGATCAAAAAGATTTAGCTACTGAGTGGCTCACCTTTGTTGCTCTTTCTCACTCTTCTAACACCTTTTCTTGCTCAAAGACACTCCACACGCTCAGGAACGATACTCGGCAGCTCGCGATACTCGAAAGCTCTCCCACGATACTTGCTCAGAAACAAGTGACTTGCAAAATGAATTTTTTTTTTGGCTTTTATAGTTGGGATTTTATTTTTACTGAAAATGAAAAAACAAGATAAAAGGTGAAAGCTCCTCTAATCTACTCCCTCGCTCTTCCTACTCTTCTCCTACTACTCCTAAACCTAAACTTATCACACACACCTCGGGGATGTGAAGTAACAAGTGCTGAAGTGACTGACTACTTGCCAAAGGAAAATTTCACCTCTACAAGTACGATTCGATCACACTCGATCTATAACCATCACGAAGGCACCTTGGTTGAGTGTTCCCCGGCAACGGCGCCAAACACACATTTAAATGTCAATCCTAAGGAGCAACTTACCAAGTGTATGAAGACTTGTGCACACGTGATGGATAATGAAGTGGTTTAGCTAGCATGCATGAGAAAAGACTACTACCTCTCACACTCTTTGAAATACTGAAAATGTTTGCTGCAAGCCCCTTACATCAGTTTTAGTATTTTGAGGTTTTCTCCCAGCCCAGAACTCCGAATATAGGCAATACGGTACTCCTTTCGAAGCTCTCGACGAGATGCATCCAACGGTGGTGGTTTCACTCAATTCTGACCACTCTGCTTCAAGTTATGGCAGAAACAGTGAATGATGGGAATCACAAATACCCGCGCCACAGCTTCTCCTAGCTTACGCACGCACTATAGCAGCTCAAAACCAAGGGAAAGGGGTAGACAACAGTCCTACACCTGCATTTCAAGCATAACACACACATACAAGAGCGAAATGAAGATCAAAATCAGCAAGAAAGAGGCAAACTCGAAAATTCTGAAGAGCTCTTTGTTCACAATGGCAAGAGAAAGATCTTTACAAAGAGTCACAAAGTGACTTATATACATGAGCCCTAAGTTTTGGTCCTTTCACACAAGTGACCGGCACTTTATTCACTAAGAGACTAATTTCCTACTATTGTACATGGGTAATCTCTACTTTTCTGTGGGAATGCATCTAGAGGACTCCTCTAGAGCATTTACAACGGAAAATATGTTACAAGAATGATTATGATACAAAAATATGAAGTCCAAATCGGAAAAATTTTGGGGCCCGTCTTTTTCTCTGCTTTGTGCGCTCTTTAGCTCTGCAACACTCTCCCCCTCTTCGTCTCTGTCGTCCCTTGACAGACTTTGCTTCCCGCACGCATCCAGTGGTCAGTATTGTCTGTAGTTAAACAGACATGCAGATTCGATGGCCTTCTTGATTCAAGCTCTACTACTCGAGAGCCTGTTGCACTTGTCTTGCCTGTTGACTTGGGTTGCCACGCACGCCACCAGTGACTAGGAATGTGCTGTTCTTAGTCACCCTCTTAAACTTTTCAGCCTCTACCCCTTTATAACTTTTGGTCCTCTAATTTGTCCTGGTTGCACACATCTGACCCTGTTGTATTGCTTTGAGGCTGTTTGCTTTTTTTCACCGTGCATGACCTGGATGCTTTGCCTTTTTGCCTGATGCGTGCCCCTGCGGGGCTCTGTGCAGAGATGGGTGTTGCGCCCCTGCGGGGCTTCTTGCAGAGATGTATCTTCGGATATTTCTTTTTAGTGAAGCTGCTTCTTTCGTTGTCTTCTTCTTTTCTTCTTCTTACTTGACTCTCCCTCAACACTCTCATAGTGCCTCCTTTGCATCAGATTGCTATGCTATCGCTGCGTCTAGTCTCTGTGATGAGAATGAGCCCGTTTCTTTTGATGAAGCACAGAATTCAGAAAATTGGATGGCTACTATGCAATCTGAATATGATGCTATAATGAAGAATGGTACATGGTCTTTATGTGACTTGCCTCCTGGCAAGAAGGCCATTGGCACTAAATGGGTATACAAGCTGAAGCGTAAACCTGATGGTACAGTTGATAGGTATAAGGCTAGGCTTGTTGCCAAGGGTTATGCGCAGGAAAGAGGCATTGATTTTGATGAGACCTTTGCACCTACATGCCGTATGACTACTGTTCGGAGCATTTGCGCACTTGCAGCCCATCATGGTTGGAATGTACATCAGTTGGACAATAAAACAACATTTTTGAATGGTGACTTGCATGAAGAAGTGTATGTTTTTCAGCCCCGTAGCTTTGTGCAAAAAGGTCATGAAAACCAAGTGTGCAGGTTAAAGAAGGCATTATATGGTTTAAAGCAAGCACCACGTGCTTGGTATGAGAAAATACATGCCTATCTGGTTGCACATGGTTTTGAGAACAGTCCAACTGAAAGAACCTTATATGTTAAGCGTGCTAATGATGTGCTTCTGATCATTGTTGTCTATGTTGACGACATGCTGCTCACTCGTCCTATTGAGACACATATTGCTGATTTCAAGGCTGATTTGCATGCCTCATTTGAGATGTCCGATTTGGGGCATTTGCATCACTATTTGGGCATTCAGTTTATGCAGGTTGATGGTGGAATGGCTTTCTGTCAAACGAAATATATTGACACATTATTGCAGTGTTTTGGCCTTGAAGACTCTAAGCCTATTGCCACTCCTATGGAGACAGGTTTACGATTGAGTCTTCATGATGCTAGAGATGCATTTGATGCTGTTCTCTGTCAGCAGGCTGTTGGATGCTTGATTTACTTATGCATTACGTGGCTAGATATTCAGTTTGCTGTCTCACAGATGAGCAGGTTTATGCATTGCCCAGGAGTCATGCATTGGAAGGCGGTTAAGTGCATCTTTTGCTACTTGAGTGGTACTCAGCTACTTGGGTTGTTTTATCCCAAGGCGGATCACTACCGCCAGATTTGCATGTTTTTTCTGACTCAAATTGGGCTGGTTGCTATGACACTCGTGTGTCCACTAGTGGTTTTTGCTTCATGCTTGGTAGCTCATGTATATCTTGGTTGAGCAAGAAGCAGCCTACTGTGGCCACTTCTAGTTGTGAGGCTGAGTATAGGGAAGCTTTCACAGCGACTGTTGAGTGTGTGTGGCTCAGACGCCTTATGGCTGATTTGGGTGTTGGCCAGTCTTCTGCCACCGCCATCTTCACTGACAGTCAGAGCGCATTAGCAGTTGCGAGGAACCCTGTGTTCCATGCTCGCACTAAGCACATTGAGGTGCATTATCACTATGTCAGGGAGAGGTTCTCTGCTGGGGAGGTCAACTTGGCATATGTGCCCACGCAGGGGAACATAGCAGACCTTTTCACGAAGGCTCTGCCTAGGGAGAAGTTTGAAGCTTTCCGCAAAGCTTTGGGCTTACTTCCTTTTGTGGAGTGATTTCCACGTAGCTTGGCACTTCCTTATACATGAATGCCAGCTCCTTGTTCACCGCATCACTCCCAGGGGGGATTTGTTGATATATTTAGGTAGTGATGTGTCTGAACACACTAGGACTGTCGGGGAACTTTTTTCCCTCTTTAGGAGGTTTGTTTCCCCCGGCTTGTATATACGCCTATTGCCCTAATGGGCTACTTATCTTTGTACATTCTCTAGTAATACATTCATTATTGTGTGTTTGTGCTCCAAGCTTCTTCTTCTTCCTTGTGCTATTCGCGTGCTTCCGCAGACATCTATCTCCAATAGGAACAAAGTTGAAGCTTCATTGAAGTTTTGGACCTTGCTGGATCTTCCATTGTTGATAGTATTTAAACACATTGGAAAGGTACTACTCTATAATCATGTAAGACAATTTGAGAAGGTAGGTTTTAAGGTTTGTCTGTTGGGAAAAGAAAGCTTGAATTAACCTTTTGAGACAAGTAAGTGCGTATCTTTATGCAAAATTGATGGTTGCTCATGCTTTTCGAGAGTAAAGTGCAGGTCTTTTGCAAAAAGATGACTTAATTTGCTGGAAGGAAGGTGAAATGAGTTTATCTTTGCATATTTAGATTTCTTTTGACAAGTACTAAGCAATTTTGTTGATCTTTGGGAAAGATAACATAGTTGCAATAACGAAAGTCATGAAAAGTAGATATATGCAAATTGATTGTACTTGTCCTATGTGAATTATTTGTCTTTTAGAAAGATTGTTTTGGTCAATTGAAGGAAAGGCATTGAGTTTATCTTTGCATACATTGATAAGTTGTACTTACTGACACATATGTTTTTAAGAAGTTCTATTCCCATGATGATATTGATAGTCTATTGTGTGCAACCAATCATAATTCAAAGAAGATCAAGGAATCTTCAAGAAAAGAAAACCCTAGGTGAAGTGTTTTCCTTGATTTAGGGTAAAAATATTAAAAAATTTGAAAAATTTGAAAAGAAACCACAAACAAATCTCTTTTTTCTTTTTCTAATATGAAGTGATGCATGAGGAATGTATGGAGTAGTGGATTAGGATAATTTGATGAAAATACAAAAAAAAATCAATTGGTTCAAGAAAAGTCAAAATAATAGTTTCTTTTTTAATTTCAATCTCTTTTGAATGGTTGAGTTTGGATAAATTGCAGGTGGCAATTGTTTTGGAGTGACTAAAGAACATTTGGAAAGATTAGGTGGAAAAAGATTCAAAGAAATTCAGTTTCTAAGGACTTCCAAGAAAACACGATTTTCATCTCAAAATCGTGATTTTCAATAAGATGGTAAATTTGCTTCAATTGTGTTTGTTGGGCATTCAGGTAAGTAACTAAAGGTTTTATAAGTGGTATGATAGAGAGGACCTAAAATTGAGTAAGCCTTGAGCATAAGAATATTAAAATCTGAGTGTTGGTGTAAAATTGCGATTTTCATCGGGGGGAGGAAGCAAGCAAATAATAGTCTTTAAGGATGGAATATCATAGGTTAAGTCACGATTTTGCATGAGAGAAGGAGTCATCAAATTTGGAATTAGGTTGAAAAAGAAATTCATTCACAATCGGGATTTTCTGAGGTCTATATAAGCACAAAATCTAATTTAGAAAAACATTGAGAGAGAGAGAGAGAGTGAGAGAGAGCTAGAGGAAAAGGGATCAAAGTCGTGATTCTCAACAGTAGGCCATTTCAGAGCAGTTTTTTCTAGCCAACAAGCAAGGTATTGATGCTACACTTTATTTCACATTGAATAAACTTCAAAGTCATGTTTCTTTCTTGGAAAAAATAAGAGGAAATAGGAAATATCAAAATCTCACTTTTCTATTTCTCTGATTTTCCTAATTTTTTTCAAAGCTTTTCAAACTTTTCTTGATTGCATGATAATCAAATAGTTAGGCACCCAGAACCTATTGTGCATTATCAAGGAAAATAGAATTTAATTTTTTTCCAAAATCTACACAGAATCGTGATTTTTTGTATGAACTAAAAATCGTGATTTCTAGAACGCTATTTTCATTAGAAAATCATGTTTTTAGCAATTGTGAGCAATCACGATTGTCTGAGAATCACAAAATCATGAAAAACATGATTTTGGTTCAAAATCGTGAAAAACACCATTTTCACCTAAGATCGTGGAAAACACGATTTTCACACAAAATCGTGAAAAATATGATTTTCATCCAAAATCATGAAAAAAGAAGCAATTTTCATCCAAAATCATGAAAAACATGATTTTTATCCAAAATCATGATAAATATGATTTTCATCCAAAATGTGAAAAACACGATTTTTATCCAAAATCGTGGAAAAACACGATTTTCATCCAAAATCGTGAAAAACATGATTTTCATCCAGAATCGTGAAAAACATCATTTTGGTTCAAAATCGTGAAAAACACCATTTTGGTTCAAAATCGTGAAAAATATGATTTTCACCGAAAATCGTGAAAAACACGATTTTCACACAAAATCGTGAAAAACACGATTTTCACACAAAATTGTGAAAAACAGGATTTTCATCCAAAATAGTAAAAAAAAAAACGATTTTCATCCAAAATCGTGAAAAACACGATTTTCATCCAAAATCGTGGAAAACACAATTTTCATCCAAAATCGTGAAAAACACGATTTTCATCCAAAATCGTGGAAAACACGAATTTGGACTAAAAGAGTGAAAAAAGGGGAGATGACATGGTTTTAATAACAAAAAATGATTGAACACTAACTCCTCACATTGTCTTCATAATCGTGTAAAAACACGATTCTTGTCTGAAAATTGTGAAAATTACAACTATTGAAGAAATCAAATCTAAATAAGTGGATGATTTTGAGATCTTGTATCAAGCTCTCTATACCTCATACACAAGAGTCATGAGGAGAGAATATACAATCAAGTGATTCTCAAGAAGGGGAATTGGGATAGACAACTAACATGGAAAATCTAAATGAGACAAATGAAACTCAAGGTACCAGTGATTTTAGAAATATCCTCAAATACATGTATAAAAATAGGTTTGGAACCTATGTGTATCAAGAGGGCATGCATAAAACTCTCATTAGGTTGAGGAACTTAGAAATTCCTCTGAACTTAATGCTAGTGGCACAATTCAAGGATGACAGATATGAGGATAGACAAGGATGTGTATACATATTTGCACAAGATCCTGAAAATTCTAATGGTTTAGGTCAATGTGTAGATAAGAGACCTTGGGATCAAGACCTAGGGCAAAAAGACATACCTAGACACAATGGAAATCAGACCCCTTCTGGACCACAAAAAGGAAGAAGATCACACACTTCTCCAAATCCTTTTGAAAGAGAAGCGGAAGAAATACCTGAATTTCCCAACAGAAGAAGACAACTGTGGCAAAACCATGGGAGGATGCTTAGACCTTATCAAGTAGCTAAATGCATGAAAAATCAGTACGAAGGGTGTAGCTTAAGCGTAAGCACCACCTCCTTTACTTGTCAATCCACGGAGACGTGAGGACCAGTATGAAGACCATGAGCAAGTGAAGGCACAAGTGCGTGAGTGAAAGCACACCAACATGCATACACATATACACACACGTGCACAAGGCAAGCACAAAGAGAGGAACAATGGAAAGCTTTCTATTGCCAAGGAAATCTCTTACAAAAGCTCTATTCTCTAAAAAGCTAACTTCAAAAATGAGCTCTCTAGCTCTTTTTATAGTTTTTGGACTAGTTTTAGCCCTATCCAAACCTAGTGTCCGACCTAGTTAAAAATTAGGTTCCAGGGCTTATTTGAGGGCTCAAACGAAGTTTAAAAATTATGAAAATTGGTAGGATGATACTTCTAATACTCCTCAAGCTCAAGGAATACTCAGCTTGAACAAAATGGCATTACAAAAAGGTGAAATGATATTTGCAATGGTTCTAGTGATGAAAATCACTATTTATAGGGATTTCTTTTGAAAATTTGACATACACTTCTTGGAGCTCCGTACTTGCTCCTCTTCTTGTGTGTCCACTTCTTTGAAGCATTCCTTTGTCATCATTCCTTTGTCTTGTGCTTGACCTTGAGCTCCCTACTTGCTTGACCTTGTGCTTTGACATACGCTTCTTGGAGCTCCGTACTTGCTCCTCTTCTTGTGTGTCCACTTCTTTGAAGCATTCCTTTTTCTTGTGCTTGACCTTGAGTTCCAACACTCCCTCCCTCTCGAGTCTGTCGTCCCAGACAGACCCTTGTTGTAGTGGTTGTTCCATGAGGGCTTTGAGAGGTAGCTCATCTTGTGTATGTGCTTGTTCCTTGGATTCCAACAAGCATGCGTTGTTGTGAGCTTCCACAAACTGCTAGTTGCTCAAAAAGAGGTTATCACAGTTGAGTTGGAGCAACTGCTGGCTTCGAACTGCTTCCTAGGTATTGATGTTGTCCTCATGATGTCCTCTAGCTCTTCCAAAGGTGATGTTCATAGTAGTCATGCAAGTACTCATAACCCATAGTGAATGATGGGTAAGTGTGTTAGTGCATGGGTTGAAGAAAAGATGTGCCTTGTGCATGGCCTTGTAATGTGGCCCTATGTATGCCTACTTGGAAAATGCATTGGAAGAAATATGGTGCAAAAATGAGAGGTCTTGAGCTAAGTGCTCAAGGGTATACTCACGAAGAGGTTTCCTAATCTATCATGGTTATGGTGTTGCCAGAGAAAGGATTCATACCATGGTGAATGATCGATTGATGTTCAGCTCCTCGTGTTGTAAACTTGGCATTTGTGATGGAACATTGTCGATGAATGTCCGTGTTGATGGTCCAAATTTTTTTTTTGTGTGCCTAGTCCTGTCTCCTCTTTTCAAAGCAACATTTGCCAAATACTAAGAGTTGAATTTCTTTATATTCCTTGACAAACAACATTGGGTAACTACACCAAGCTTAGTATCACATATTCTCTTTAGCTCACCATAAGCAGGAGTCTTCTCACCCAGTATACAGACAAGGATTTTTAGGGTACCAAACTACCCCTTGTAGATATCTCCTTGGATGCTCTCGTATATACAGTAGTTAAGCATCTCCCAAGTTGTGGACCTTCAAGCTCTTCCCTCCTATGGTAAGGTGGAACAATATTTGTGGATGCCATGTTCATTGCAAGTTATGGACATCTACCAGATAAGGCAGCAATAATATCGTCTGCTAGCCGAGACACACTTCTCTCAAAAACTGATAAATGCCCAGTAATCAACGATTCCACCTTCAACTAAGCATGACTCACTCATGTACCATGAGTCAAACCTAGGAACAAGCTCTCTCTCTTTGTCTGTCTCTCTCTTTTTTTTTCCTTTCTTCTTTTCTCTTCTCCTTTCTCTTTTTCTTTTTTGGTTGGGGGAAAACAATGGCACAAAACAAGAAGACAGATGTTAGTATCAGTAAAAATAGTTGATATATGTCTCTGTGCTCTTGTGCATGGGATTCACAAATGTGTCTATGCATGGCCATGTAATGTGGCCCTATATTAATGCATACTTTGGAAATGCATGGCCTGAATGGTGCAAAATATAGGGTTGTGCAAGAAGCACATGGTTGTCGCAAGTCGAGGCTTTCAATGTTATGTGTGGTTGTTGATGCCGTCTATGATAGAGGTATCCACTGGGTCTCGAGATGAAAATTGATCATTCCTCCTTATAGTGATCCATTTGAGAACTATTTTTGACTATGGAAAGATCACCTTGGGCCGCTTCATGTTTGGATGGTTTCTTGGATTTTTTGTCCCTTGTGGTTGGCTATTTGGTTTTGTAGGGGCCGCTGACACTTTTGGCTTCCAAACCCATACCTTTGTGGCTTCTCGCCTGACTCGCATTGAAGAGGTTAGTTGGTCTGCTTTTGTGCTTGGTGTGTGGTTCTGACCTTTGCCTTGGCTTGGCTTCTTTGTTAAGACTTTTCGTGTATGGGAGATCATAGGTTGTACGCACGTAAGAGCTTCCTGGGTACCCACATGTGTAATCCCCCTTGTTGAGCTGCAACTAATTTCGTAGGCACCCAAATTTGTCGCAGACGTTCTTGTTGAGCTGGTCGTGGTTGCTTGGTTATGGTCTTCACATTGTTGGCTTGCCTGGGTGGGAATTGCGTTGGCAAGGCTGGTGGTTGATCTCCTTTTTGTACCCAGATATGCTTCATGCCCGGAACTGCTTCCTTGTCGAATGGTGTCTTTCTATTTGATATAGCAGTTGTCTTGAACGATTGTGTTTGCCTTTGTGGTGGAACTACTGTGGCTACCTGAGTCTTTGAAGAAGAAGAGAGATCCACTTGCCTTCGAACATGTTCTTCCACGATTGACTCATTTTGCACCATAGAGCTTTTGACACATACAACATCTTCTTCTATATGATTAGTCTTAGAGGAACTAAGAGAATGTGTGATATTTGGATTTGTGAGCATGCAGTTCTCTAATTCTAATGTGATGCATTGTTCCTATACCCAAACTTGAAGAAGTTGACTTCTTAGGTTTAAGTTAACTGCATGGTCATAGATCCAATCTTGACCCAAGACAAGTGGTTCTGTAAGGTCCTCATCTTGACACACTAGCATTTTGACTTTCATTGGAACATCTTGAAGGTAGATGGGAAAATCCACCTCGCCCAAACAAGGGGTTTCTACACCTCCCAATCCTATGAGATAGGCTTCTATGGGATTGATGTTCAACTGCAAGTCTTGGCAGAATGAAAGTCAAACTGCACTAGCTGCTGCACCTGAGTCAATCAATGCTCTCACAATCCTTACATCCTCTTGGGGTCCTACTTCTATGGTCACAAAGGGACGTCGGTCAATTATTGGAGAAGTAATTATGCCCGATTTTTGGTACATGTCTATGTGATATTTTGGGGCTTTCAGGTTGGCATCTAGGCCTAGTCGCCTTAACTTAGTTTGCCTAATGTGCTCTCTAGCCTTGGCCTGTGCTTCTTCTCTAACCCTTATCTCTTCTTCTTTTCGCTTCTTAGCAGTGTTGAGTCTCATTAACATATCCTTTGTAAGAGGTTTTTGATAGAGCTTGACCCTACATCCACTAATATTGTTGTCAGGATCTTGCTCACGCTCAAACAGAGGTTACGAACGCAGAAAAACACACCCAAGAATAAACGCAACAAGAGACGAGAAAGTACGCAGATTGGGTGCAATCTCCCCCCATGCACTCTGTTTCGACAGTCCACAGAGTGCATGTATTTATAGGACTTTTGATTACATCGAAAATAGTGGTTACATGAGGGCGGCTTGGAAAAGCAGGCGTGAAACTAAAAGTTGGTAACTTTTACAGAAAGCCATTGCTTTTAATAACAGAAACTGCGGTCTACAATGACCATTATTCTAACCATTACTTTTCTAACAATAGAACCTTCTATGCAGGTTTATTCGGATTATTGATGTCCGCCCTTCCACGCCTTGCACGCTCCTCACGAACCTTCAGTTGCTATATCAAAAACATCAAAAACATGTTAATACATTAATAATTTAACATTTTAACAATGCCTTGTTCAATAATATACAACATGCCTCTTAGTTGACAAGCAACTGACCGCACTTGATAAAATAATTCAACACTCTAACAATTATAATGCAGTGTTCAACATATTCCATATTACTGTTACAATCCAACAATGCATTGGCCAACATATTTCATGTTACAATCCAACAATGCATTGGCTATTCGATATTTCAATCCAACAATGCATTGGCTAACATATTCCATGTTACAATTCAACAATGCATTGTTCAACATATTCCATAAGGTATAACATGCCCCTGAGTTGAACAAGCAACTGACCTCAGTTGAAAAAAATAATAAACATGGATGGCCAGTCACATGTTTCATCACTGAATAAAGAAAATAGGCATGTGCCATGTAAAAATACATGCATGGAAATGTTCATGGAGCTGTTACATTAATGTGTTTGTGTATGATATGCAGAAATTAAGTGGTCATAATGAGGTGTTAATTGTGTTTTATGTATCCATTGACATTCTTCAATAGAGTGATTTTTGTACTTAACCAAATATCGATGATATTGAGTACTAGTGCGTGTAGTAGTGACATCATAATCAATGATTTTCTCAGGGACTAAGATTTCCGATTGTTCTTCAATTAAAGGAGGGTCATCAAGAAGTGGAGCAAGTGGTAAAGTTCCTTTAAATGGTTTAAGTAAACTAATATGAAAAGAATTATGTATAGTCCAATGGGATGGAATATCTAATCGAAATGAATTATCATTAATTTTTTCTATAATGCGAAACGGTCCATAATAGCATGGTGCAAGTTTAATTTTAGGATGCTGCAAAATATTTTTGAGACGTCTTTTAATTATTCGCAACCATACAAAATCATTTTCCCTGAATTCTTTGGCTACTCGTTTAGTATTGATATTACGTGTATAGCGCTCTTGACTTTTCCTAATGTGCTTGTGAACATCATGAAGCATAGAAACGTGATCTTGAGCAATAGAGTCAGCCATCGGAATGTCGGTTTGGGTGAGGGACATGGGAGTGGGAAGCTTTTTACCAAAAACAATTTCAAAAGGTGCACGACCAGTAGTGGTGTGTGCAGTGTTATTGTAACCTGGCTGATATTGTATCATGGGTTGGAAATTTTGAATGAATGATGCCCATTTAAGATGCCTATCAGAGATTAAGGGCTGACTTAATAAATGCTTAATAGCCTGTTGATCGGTTTTGATTAAGACCTCAGAGCCCATAAGATAGTGTTTCCAAATTCGCAAAGCATGCACAACTGCTAACAATTCTTTATCATACGTACTATAATTCTGTTATGAGGGTTTAAGCTTTCTACTCTCAAATGCAATGGGATGGTCATTTTGCATCAGAACAGCACCTATTCCTGAACCGCTAGCATCAGTAACAACATGAAAGGGTTGTGAGAAATCAGGTAATTGTAAAACAGGTGCATGTGAAAGTGCATGTTTAAGTTTGTCAAAGGACTGTTGTTGGGTAAATCCCCATGCAAATTTTATTTTCTTTTTCAACAACAAAGTAAGAGGCAATGCTAAATAAGAAAAATTTCGAACAAACTTCCTATAGAAACTAGCCAACCCAAGAAAAGAACGAACATCATGGACTGATTGTGGTGTAGGCCATTCTATGATAACTCTAATCTTTTTTGGATCCACATGCACACCTTCACTTGAAATAATATGTCCTAAATATTCTAGCTTACGCTGAAAGAAATAACTCTTTTCAAGATTAGCATAAAGTGTGTTCTCTCGTAACAAATGAAAAACTATTTCAAGATGCTTTTCATGTTCACTATCATTCTTACTGTAAACAAGTATGTCATCAAAGAATACAAGAACAAAAGCTTGGTAATCAAGAAAAATATTGTTCATCATTCGCGCAAATGTAGCAGGGGCATTAGTAAGTCCAAACGGCATTACCATAAATTCATAATGGCCATTTTGAGTTCTAAATGTAGTCTTAAAAATATCACTTTGTGTCATACGAATCTGATTGTAACCCGATTTAAGATCAATTTTACTAAAGACACGAGCTCCTCGTAACTTATCTAAGAGATCATCTATTCGAGGAATAGGATATCTATTCTTGATCGTGATCTTGTTAAGGGCTCTATAATCAATGCACATTTGATAAGTTTTATTCTTCTTCTCTACTAAGAGAACTGGTGCTCCAAATGGGGAAGAACTAGGCCTTATAAGTCCTTTTTGTAGTAGGTCTTTTACTTGATTTTCTATTTCCTTTTGATGTAGTGGGCCATGTCTATAAGGTGCTTTATGAGGAGGAGAACTACCAGGGACTAAGTCTATGCTATGGTCAAAGGATCCTCGAGATGGTGGTAGTTCAGAGGGATATTCAGGCATAAAACAATCCTTATAAGTACTCATGAAAGGTTTATATGCATCTGAAAGTGTATGACTATAATCATTGATGACATTGACAAAAACAATGCATGAGTTGAATCCTTTCCTAAATGCACGCTTTACTTGAGTGTGACTAATCAATGGAAATGGCTGGAAATCATGCCGTGCAGACAAAGTAATGAGTTGACCTTTGAAAACAAACTTAAAGGTATGAGTATGGTAGTCAATACGTGGGTTATAATGGTGACGAAAAGGCATACCTAGTATAACATCATAAGATTGCAAAGGTGCAATTAAAAATGTTCGTGAATCAACATAAGGGCCTATGCGAATCGCAACATCTTGCACTTCTCGTGTTACATTATAACGACTACCTTGAAATGCAGCTTTCACTTTATACAAAGAAGGAAACGTTTGTAATTTAAGTTCTTGTACTAATAAATGTGAAATGAAGTCATGTGAACTACCATCGTCATGTAGAATTTTAACTAGTTTGTTATTTATTGTACCCTGCATGCAAAGAAGAGAGTGTAGAGAGATATCGTTACCCAAGGTACTTAAGTCCTTCTCTAGTGATTCCTCTGCCCAAACAGGAGGAATTTCTTCATTATAGACCTCCATGTTATGCAATCGAGCTGTAGCCGGTTTTATATGAAAGGTTGCAATCTGCACCTTATTTTTGTATGTCCAGGTTTACCACAATTCCAACAAGTGATTCGTGGTCGCTTCTGTTGGGCATTCACTGCTGAAGTTTGAAGGGTAGGTGGTTTGGTTGGTTGGAGAGATGAAGCAACGGGTGAAGTTGAGTAATTGGATTGTAGAGGTTGAGGAAAACTAGGGTAAGATGGGGCATTAAAATTACGCTTCATAGGAAATGAAGGTTTAACAGGAAATGGTCGTGGACGTGGTTGTTGTAGACGGAGTGACTTGGTTATGGACTGGAATTCTTTTTCTGCATCATAAGCAAAAGATATAGCCTCGTTGAGGGTTGTAGGTCGTAGGGTGTGAAGCTTAGCTTGGATACCCACTTCCAAACCATCTTCGTATTTCTGTTGCAAGATATCCTCTAATACATCTTCAAGCATTCGTACAAGTAGTAAATTTTGCTAGAACCGCTATGTGTAGGTAGTAACCGTATCACCCTCCTTCCATGTAAGGGTCGTCCATGCACGTCAAACGTGCAAATGGTATTGAGGAGGAAGAAATGAATCCTTCACGTTTTCTTGAAAAGCCTTCCAAGTTGTTGGACGCTCCGTACTGTGTCGTAAGACATTCCACCAGAGTTGAGCTTTACCTACTAAATAGTTAGTGGCAAATTTAACTTTTTCACTTTCAGCATACATTTCATTGGTATAAAAATCATCAAACTGTGACAACGAAGAAAGTACTAAAGGCCCATCCTTTCGGCCATCAAATCGTAGAAACTGGTAGTTTCTATTACCAATCTTTGAATGAGTAACATCAGATTGGGCAGACACAATAGCTTTTACTACTCTCGTAAGGTTGTCTTCCTCAGCTTGCATCTTTTGGAGGATTTCATCACGTTGTCGGATCTCGTTCTGAGCTCCTTGAAGCTCATGCCGCAAGAGCTCTAGTTGTTGTTCAAGTGTTGCCGCAGGTAGGGGTGAATTACTGTAATCCTCCATGGTGCTCTTGGACCCTTGCTCTCAACCTTGGTGTATTGAACCTTCTTGTTTGCAACCTTTGTGTCTCGATCTCGTGTTCTCAACCTTGCTTGGTATCTTGAACACTCAATCAAGTGCCACCCAAGGATTTTGAAGGAATTCACACTTCCAAGCTAGCTCATTGGAAAGTTCGTTCCGAGAGCTTTCCAACGGTATATTACATGCCTCAATCCGACCTACGGAGTGAGAGATACACTTGATTCTTTCTTAGGTCCAATCTTGAAATCGACGCACGCGCCTTCCACAAGCAATAAAGAGAGAGAACTTGAGTACAACTCCAAGAGATGGTGGAGTGGTCAAAGTACTTCCCTTAAAAGTAGGAGGTTGTGGGTTCAAATCCTCCTACCTTAGGGACTCTAAACCTCTCTATTACCACTCAAAAATTAAAATTGCCTTGCGTGTAGCCAACGGTCGCCAAGGGAGCCTTGGGTGCCAATGTTGCCAATGTATTGCCTAAGTTATTGCCTAAGTTCTTTGCCTTAGTCGACGCCTTGGAGTAAGCCGAAGGAGAAGACGTAGGTGAAGACGTAGGTGAAAACGTAGGTTCTGGTTTTGGATCAGAATCAGAAACAGAAACCGAAACCGAAACCGAAACCGGAAACGAAGATGGAGATGGAGATGTAGATGGAGATGGAATTCAGAATCGCGAACAGAGAACAGAACCCTCTGTATTGACGCGTGCAGAGCTCTGATACCACTGTTTTCAGGATCTTGCTCACACTCAAACAGAGGTTACGAACGCAGAAAAACACACCCAAGAATAAACGCAACAAGAGACGAGAAAGTACGCAGATTGGGTGCAATCTCCCCACATGCACTCTGTTTCGACAGTCCACAGAGTGCATGTATTTATAGGACTTTTGATTACGTCGAAAATAGTGGTTACATGAGGGCGGCTTCGAAAAGCAGGCGTGAAACTAAAAGTTGGTAACTTTTACAGAAAGCCATTGCTTTTAATAACAGAAACTGCGGTCTACAACGACCATTATTCTAACCATTACTTTTCTAACAATAGAACCTTCTACGCAGGTTTATTTACAAGCTAAATAATAATTATTCGGATTATTGATGTCCGCCCTTTCACGCCTTGCACGCTCCTCACGAACCTTCAGCTGCTATATCAAAAACATCAAAAACATGTTAATACATTAATAATTTAACATTTTAACAATGCCTTGTTCAATAATATACAACAGAAAATCTGGATGAATCAATACTTCTAACTCAAATTCTGGACAGCTCTCCTCTGAGTCCAAGGCTATCCAAAGTCCAAGCTTTTTTTTCCACCTTCTATAGTCATATCCTAGAACCAGAGATTGTCGACATATCTGATATGAGATTGAAAGAGAAGTGGGACTAACTTTACATAAAATAATGTCACCTAGCTTTTGAACTTCTTTGCTATCCCATTCCCTACCTAAAACATCATCAATCTCTGAAATAGAGACTCTCCTATTCAACCACATTGTTTTTGTTTTCTGTAATAACATGTTTTTAAAGCATGCTACAAAGCCATCAATAGGCAAAAACCATTGAATCTTTATCCTTCTCGAAATTCGGCCTACTGACATTGCCTTTTGGATGTCAAATTTAATTTTGCAGAGAAAACTTGAAACTGTTGAATGATCAGGAGCATCCCAATCTAATGAAGAGATGCAAGGACCAGGTACATGTACAAGAATTCCATAAGAACTCCTCCCTGACGGCACTTGATAATCTGCATAATGGACAAATAACTCTATGCTATTGAAAAATTGAACAAATTTGTTTGCATGCATGAGTTCTGCATATTCCTTATGAAGAACTCTGAACGTTCCTGTTAAACATTCAACAGGTTGCCATTCCACAATATTGGAAGGAAAGATATCTTCAGTACAAAAACATATGTTTTATTATACAATATCAATTGGAATGATAGAAGAGCATTGTCAAACTTCACTTACAGTACAAAGGGAATTGCATATGATTTTCTAGAACAAGATCCTTAACGGTGTACACATGTTGTACTCGTACAAACCAACCGCATCTCTTCAATTTGAAACTGAGAATACATCCCTTCCAATGGTTTCTTGTGTTGTCTCTTTTGGCACGCTTGACTTTATGGGCACCTCTACAGCTAGGAAGCATAGTTACCCAGTCATTTACTTTCACGGAAAGAGGTTTCCACAAAGAATCCTCTCTTTTGTTGTAAACCTCACATGAAGTTACGTGATTGGAAGGACGACGAGAAGAAGAAGCCATTTGAACTTAGGAGAAGAAAAATGTTCAAAGCGGGAAACCGACGTTCACAAATTTTGGTAGTGTTTATAGAGAAAAAGGCTTTGTACACGTGGAAACTTTTGATTTGATGTAAACCCTGTCGCTGAATGATCATGACATTTTGTGAACCCAAAAATATTTCGTATCTTCAAAAATCAACTCCTTCTTGGAAATTCGAGAATATGCTTTGTGTAGTGTGCAAAAGTATCTTTTTTTGCATCAAACCGAAACATTGTACATTGAATACGAGACTCTTCATCACTTTAGCGGCGCTTTGAGAGAAAATTGTATTAAAAAAAGAAATTCTCCATACGGCTAAAAGAGACAGCAATGTTATATTCTTGTACACATGGAAAGATGCTATTTGTCAATTTCCTTAATCTCTCATTAGCAAACAACCCCTTTTTGGCCGTTTTTCGCCCTAATGAATTGACTAATCTTTCTCTTGGATACCTACAGGAAAAAGAGGAAAATATGTTCTGAATAGAGAATGGAGGATTAATTGAAGCCTTACTTGGGCTCAACTTTTTTATGTCCATTTATATGTTTATGAGATTACTAAGTGAGTTTGTGTGTGTCGAGGATCATTTGAGGATAACTATTAATAGACATTTATATGTTCCTATGATTATAGGGTTGTGAACCTATATTTATATATGTAAAATGCACTTCATGGGGTATGTGTTCAATGTGCCTATGAATGTAAATGTGAATGAAGATTTATGTTATATGTATGTATTTGCATATGTATGTGTGCACCTATGTCTAAGTGTTTATGATTTATTACCTACCTAAGCATGGGTATAAATATGGAGTTCCATAAAAGTATGAGGGTATATTTAAGCCAATGAATTGTTTAGCTTTCCAATAAGTAAACAAATATGTGCATGTGCGCTAATATGTTGTAAGTGTGTCTATGTTGGTCTATGAGGTTTAATATTTGGTACCATATGAATAGAACCATAATATATATAAAAGTGCATCTTCATTTAAAATGCATGTGTTTTAACCATAAGTGTCTACCCATGCAAATTTATGTGTAAAGGCATGTGAATGTAATCAACTATATCTATGAAACCATGTGAATGGGTATGGGGTATTTTAACTTCTAAAGAATCAACATTCATAAAGTTTTATAATGTTAAAAACCTTAAGAATAGATGTTTTGTGTATATAAGCTTGTTTCTATTAATCTTATAAAGAGATATTTATAGATATATACTAATGAATGGAATTATTTAAAAATAAATTAGTATTATTATATGTTCATTACTATATCTTAGTTGCATGATCATTTCTATATCTTAATTGTTTTTTATATTAGATCGTAAATAATATAACTAATAAATAATGTATTTTATTATGTGTATATATATATATATATATATATATATATATATATATATATATATATATATATATATATATATATATATATATATATATATATGTATGTATATATATATATATGTATATATATATATATATATATATATATATATATATATATATATATATATATATATATATATATATATATATATATATATATATATATATATTAGATAGTTAGTCTAAACTAAAAATTATCTAATACATATAATACTTCAAATTATACGTGACTTGTGCGCATAAAATATATATATATATATATATATATATATATATATATATATATATATATATATATATATATATATATATATATATATATATATATATATATATATATATATATATATATATATATATATATATATATATATATATATATATATATATATATATATATATCACTTAAATAGTAGTGTGCATTATAATAGATAAGAGAATGTACAAGTGTATGATATGCATGAATAATTGCAAGACAATGTATGAGTTATGATGAAGTAACACGGGTCGCACTGAGGTGGGTTCTACCTTTCCTAACAACCACTTCAAAGTCATATTCCATTAGTAAGAGGAACCATCTTACTAAGCGTCCGTTATTGCAAGGTTTATTAACCAAATATAACAAAGCTTGATGATCAGTGAAAAACTTGAACTTGTTGGCCAATAAATAGTTTCTAAACTTTTTCACAGCATATACCATGCCTAAGCCCTCTTGCTCTGTTGTGGTATAGTTTCGTTCAGTTGTAGTTAGCTCTCTGCTAGCATATGCTATGGGCAAATCAAGATTTCCTTCACCTGTGGGTTGTGCTAGCACACATCCTATTGCATGATTGGATGCATCTACATGAACATGGAATGGTTTATTCCAATCAGGAGTGTTCAGTATTGGTGCTGTGTACAAATGCCCCTTCAACTCATTGAAGGAATTTTTGCATTCATCGCTCCACTCAAAGTTTGTCAACAAGGCATAAAGAGGTTTAGCTATGATCGCATACATGTGGATAAACCTGTGATAATATCCACAATGGCCCATAAAGGCTTGTACCTCTTTAACATTCCTTGGTCTTGGAAGCTCTGCGATGGTTCTTACTTTGTCCTCATCTGTTGATATTCCATTCTTAGAAACAATGTGACCTAAGATTTTACCTTGTCGTACCATGAATACACACTTTTCTGGGTTCAAGCACACTTGATATTCTCTACACTGGTTGAAGATCTGTCTGAGCTCAGGGATGTGATATATTCTTTCTTGGGATGAGCACATAAATCATCCACATATACTTCTAAGCTCTTTCGCAAGAGCTCTTTGAAGACATGACACGTGAGCCTTTGGAATGTCGCAGGTGCATTGGTGAGCCCAAATGGCATCACACGAAATGCAAAGATTCCCCATTCTCTGGCAAAGGTTGTTTTGTGTTGATCTTTGGGGGCAATGGATACTTGATTGTAACCTGAAAATCCATCCAAAAAGCTAAAAACTTCCTTGCCTGCAACATGCTCCAATAAGTGTTCTGTGATTGGAAGCGGATAACTATCTCTGATCGTTGTGGCATTAACTTTTTTAAGGTTAATACATACTCGCAACTTCCCATTCTTCTTCGGCACCACTACAATGGGGGACACCCATTCAGTATGCTCAATCTCATAGATAAATCCAGCTTCAATCAACCTATCAATTTCTTCTTTGATTTTAGTTGCATAAGTGTCATTATATGTATAGGGCTTTTGCTTGGTGGGTTTGGCATCGGCGGTCATGGGGATCGTATGAGAGCAAATTTTTGGATCTACTCCCTTCAAGTCTCTATAGTGCCAAGAAAACACATCCCTATATTCCCTTAATAGAGCTACAAGCTCCACTTCTTCTCTTGCACTTAGGTAATCTCCTATATATGTGCATCTCTCTTCGTTCTCTTCAATGATTACCAAACTTTTTTTGGTCTCTTCTTTATTATCATATGCTTCTCCTGTAATGGCCTCTCTCTTAGGCATTCGTACCAAAATTTTTTGGTCGTCAACTTCATATTTCTTGAAATTCTCTAGTACTTCAAACAACGATTCCTCCTCTTCTTGTTTCACTGCTTTTCTTTTCTTTTTCTTTTGAATGCCTTCACTTCCTTCCTTTGAGTTTACCGTTTTAATACTTGTGAGAGGTTCTTATTCTTTTTGGGTAAATACTCCTATATCTTCTAGATAGTGCTTCTAAGAATTAAAGCAACTATCCATCACAATGGACTCTGGATCATCATCGTTCTCTTCTTCTTCTATGAATTCCATAGGGTCACATTCTTCTAGCAAGGGTTGACACATGAACACTGAAATATCATAACCCTCCTCATCACAATGAGGTGTCCATTATTCTTCATTGACTGCAATGTCCATGGTAGCTAAGATTTCTGCCCAACCATGAGGCTCAAATTACTCATCTGGAAAGATCATCGATGTATAGGCTGGTCTTTCTCCTTGAGAAATTCCTTCTTCTCTCGCTTTTAGGTGTCTCTCCTCTTCCTCTGCCACCTTGCACATCCACAAGTGAGTATCTTCATGCAACCATGATGGATTAGGTGAACTTCCAAAATGCACAGAGATAGAATCTTCTTTCGCTTTGTGGATAGGATTCCTCTGTAGGGGTGGTACATCTCTCAAGGTGTAATCCTTCAAATTGACCTTGGTGGTGATTCCCAAGTGTTGTAAGTACAAGGAGTTCCCCAATCCTGTACTATTTGTAATTGTCGTAGGAAGGGCCTTCCTAGGATCATCTCGTAGACAATTTTTTTTTCTCAAAGTCAGATATAGCGAATGTGTGTTCAAACTCTACACCACAAGTGGTTAGAGTTATCCCTTCTAGTAATCCTAGAGGTCTTTCAAAATGACCATCTACGATTTGAAGCTTCATTCTAGTTGGTCTTAATGTGGATTTGCCCCATCGCTTCCATAAGGAGGTGGTTGCAATAGCAACACGATCACCTGAATCTACGATCGCCTTGGTTGTGTAACCTTGGTAGGTGATTGGAAGATAAGCGTTACCTTCTTCACCTTCACTCATGTCCCCTATTTTGTCTAGAGGTATCTCTGGTACCTTTTGCTTAGAGCCTCCTTTTGGCATATTGGAATCAAGTTCTGGGACCTGATCCTTCACATGATTCCATAGCTCATGTTTTGCTTTGGGCGGCTCTTCTACAGTGAGGTGACACTGAACCTTAGTGATCTTCACGACGTCAGTGTTTCTTGGAACCACTGAGTCTTCATTTCTTACCAATATTGTGGGAGCTCTGATCTGAAGAGATTCAGATTCCCAGGGGCCAGTGAATTGTGGCAGCTCTTCTAAAGTATTAGATTCAAAATCTAATCTTTCGTCGAGTCTTGTTGCTCTACTTGATCTCCGTAAATAGATGGAATGTCTTGCGGAAATTGATCATGAAGATCATCAATTTCAGAAATAGGAGGAGGATTACCCTTCTCCTTGGCCCATTTCTCTTCTTGTATTTCCTGCAAGAACTCTTGAGAGTATTATTGAATTGAAAGAGGTGCTCCCTCATCTATGGAATGAGGGACATAATCTTTTGTTGGTGGTGAGCTTGCTCTTTCAACAATTGGTTGAGCTTGTGGAAGTAAAGAAACATGCGGCTTGTTTACCAATTGCTCAAATCTTTCTATTAAGCCCTGGATATGCAAATCCGGTTTGACAGAGTTTGTCTGATTGAACATTTGACTAGTCTCAAGCATAGCTTGAGCTTGTTCTACCATTTTCATACGCATTTTCATCTGTTCAATCTCTAAATCTGCACTAGGGTAACTCTTGTCTAGGTTTGCAGCTATTGGCCCTTCTTGAAGTCGAGCCTGGTAGGCCTTGAACATCATGTCCAAGCCTTCTGGGGTTGGATCTGCAGAACAGGCCCTAGTTGCGGTCTATTTACAATGGATGGTGGGGTGGGATGAGGTGGTATGGATGGAGTTTTGGCATGCGAGGGACTTTGAGATGCAATGTCTTCTATTTTTGTTTTCGCTTCTTTCAGGCTTTCTTCTAGTTTAGATAACTTCTTATTCCACTTGCGATTGGCCTTCTCTCTAGTATCCTTCCATGTTCTTGTTTTCCTCTTACTAGGCTCTCCTGATTCACTTGACTCTGATTGCTCTACCGGTTTATCTTGTTTTAATGCTTGTTCCCTAGTAACTGCTTGTACAGGAGCCACCTTACTGCTACTTGCTCTTGAATCCGCCACTAAGCCTACCACATTCATGGGTGTGACCTTGGGCGCACTAGAGGGGTTTCTTGGACAATCTCTGGGGAGATGGTCTCTACCACACTCAGGACAAAAATCTTGTATTGTGATGTTTTGTTCTTGTCCCAGAGTTGGTGAGTGGGGACATTCACGAATGAAATGGTCGCCCTGACACCTAAAACATGATCCTCTAGGGGCTTGTGGTCTTATTTGTCTCAATTGGGACCTAGAGTTAGGATTTGTGTATATGACATTGGAGTATTCTAGCTCCCAATTTTGTTCCATATGTGGTGCCTCATATTGATAAGAATAAGTCTCACTATGCTGAGGTGACTCTGTGTAATAAACTTGTGGACTATCTTCATAGGGACAGTCAAAACTCTGAGCATGATGGTCATTCTCTGAGACTAGTGGGGTCACTAGAACCAATGCTCTATTAAGGTTCTCTTCTACCATTGCATACTTAACTGGAATCACATTAGTAGGAGCTGGTGGTTGGTTTCCTAGGACTAGTGGTGGTCTATACGGTGCTTGATATTGCTGTTGTGGTCTAAAACATTATTGTTTGTTGTTATTCGCTTTGATACCTACCTTGTTGGTAAGGTTGCTGATAAGTTTGTCTAACAGCCTACCTATTGTAGGGACAATCTTGAGCCATTGTGGAGGTGATCGCAATCCGGGTGGATCGGGTCCGGTCGTGGCACACACAGGGTGTATGAAGCTAAGGAATGTTGGAAGGTTTCAGGACTTGAAAGTGAAATTAATGTTGAGTATGGAGAAGAGAGAGATGTTGAAATGATTATGGGAATGGGAATGTAGGAGTGCAAGTTAGATTTATGAACATGACTGATAAGAATGAAAGAGAACCATACACACGAATCAAATTTGGAAGGAAGAATCGTCCATTGAAGGAGCTTCTTAAACACTTCCTAATTCTAATCCATATGCATAGTCTTCTTTGGATGATATGTATGCATGACGAGAATAGATGGAATCCTTACACATAAATCAGTTTCAAAAGGAAGAATGGTCCAATATTGGAGCTTCTTATACACTTTCAGAAACTAATCAATATGTATGGGTATGTATGGATTATATTCATGCAAGTGAATTATGATGATAGAGTTTAATCACAAGCTCAATGAAACATCCTCACTGGTTCAACGCAATACTGCGAAGCCTTCTCACACATAGAAGAAAATAGAAGACATGTAAAAATACTTAAGAGACTAAGAGACAAGAGACAACAGACAAGTGACAAGTGACATGAATTAAAAGGATTTGAATTAAGATACATGTATAAGATCATCGTGATACGTCAAGCTAAGCAGTCTACTGATCAAAGGTGGCTCCGACCTTCAAACTATGGCAATTCAACCCAATGTCACCTTCAATGAGTTCCACTTCATTGACCCTATGTATGTCTAGGATCGTAACGTCTAACTAAAGAAGTCTAAGACTCATTAAAACCAGCTCTAACTCACTCACACGCTCCATCAAGGGTGACCCAAGATAGAGATGATGGTTTCAAGAGCCTATCCTAGATTGGAGTTCTAACTTAAATTTGAAACTAAGTACTATACTCATACTAGCCCACCTTGGATCCTCACTCGCTCAACCGAGGGTGATCATCTCAAGGAAACCTTAAGCTAGCAAGAGCCCTATGAATGCCTAACAATGATGCTCTAGGAGTTTGGAGGGGGGTTTATATAGTTTTTTGAATGAATTTGGGCCCTTGGATCTAGAGAAATCAACTCTCAACTCTAGGATCACTACTTTCAATTACAACCATTTGATTAATCAAATCAATGGCTAGGAATTGTTCTTTCTATCAAATATAGTGTAAAGGAGTGAAACTTAGGCGCCTTCATTCTCCACCATTGGATCTGGGGATGATCTCGACCATCGGATCAGTGCTGACATCAATTCGGATAAGATAAGCCACTATTTTTGGAGAAACTTTGCATTATTGATCTTTAACTCTCAAAAAAGTCTTCTTTGATGAAAAAACTCGTGGATCCTCCTTTCTTTATGCTTTAGTGCATCTCAACCCTTGAATATGAGCTCATCTTGACCGTACAACATGGTTCAATCATATTTTGCCATGTGGTAGCCCTTCAAGCCTTCAATTTTTTTATTCTAGAAAACTATGGTGACCTTGAGAACTAGATTTTGTGCTCTTTGACCCTTCAAATATCCCTTGATGAAGATAAAAGTTTGTAGGACTATCTTTTGAAAGGCCTCCTTTAGGAATATGCAAAAAACACTCCCATCTGAATCTTCCTTATATAAGTTTGACTACATTCGGAAGCTTGCAAGGTGGCATTAAGGTGTCTAGGAAGCTCTGATAGCCTTGAAACTTTGTACAAATATGTAGCCACATATGGTCTTTATAGATGCCAAACCATATGGCTAACAAAAATTCGTATACAAAATTTTATAGGGTCTAAGTGGAAAAATTATATTTTTTACAAAATGCACATGGCATATCAATGTGCTAAAAAATCCATTTTCATGTGAAATTATGGCTATACATTGCCTTTGATAGGCTTTACAAGTATATGAATTTTCATGTGCTTTGAAGACATTGAAATTTTTACCCTAATTTCCAAAGTTCGACCAGCTTTGACTACTACCCTAGATTTGCTCGATTTCTTCCAAAGTTTGCATGTGAACTCCCTTTGACATCCTTGATGCATCTTGGACTTCTTAGGGAATTTTGGATACCTTCACCGAATGTGTTTCCTGTAGGCCTTCATGAGTGAGAGAGGAGAGAAAATCTCGACGACATTCGCCCCCACTAAACCTGCGATTCCTCCGAAAGCGCCACTCTAATATCTGTGAAAAACAAAATGTTCGAGGCATCAAATTATTTTATAGGCAACATACATGGAAGGAAGAATTGATCATATGCATGAATGAGTAGGCAACGTGACATGAAGCAAAATTTGCATGAAAGAAAGAATTGAAACATGCAACATGAATATGCATGAACAAATAGGCAACATATATGCAAATGAACAAGCAACATTGACAACAAGAAAGAAAACAAACAAGCATCAATATGAAGTGGAAGTGGATGTATTGAGTCGTTTTAAGGATCAGTTCGTCTCATCTTGAAGAAAAATTTGTACCTTTTTCATAAAGCAATCTACCTTAAATACGATTATAAACAAAAATTTAGGATTTTCAAGAGACATCTTTCATCTTTAGCTTATTTTAGATCAACTCCTCTCCTACATAAATATGAATATGCTCTTTCTCTAATAACATGCAAGGAAATCTAACTAAACTCCACTAATGCATAAATATGCCTATATAGCCCATGATTTATTCTACTATGCCTCTTTATCCTCCTTTGACTTGCTCTCTTTTTTTTTGATGATGATGATTCGGCAACTTTATGGTTATGATCACTTTTTTGGGGTGGAAGAAAGTGTAAACTTCCTGGTAATATGTAGCAATTTTTTTTTTGTTTTTTGATGATGGGAAAAAATTAAACCCTGATACAAGGTACAACCATTTTTGATGGCGGAGAACACTCGTTTAAAATCTGATAGAAGTGTTGTGAGATGGACTAAGGATGTAGAAACATGCAATAGCAGGAGCTATGATTTGAACAATTATGCTTTCGATAAAGGATACATATGCATGTTTATATATGAAAGTCATATCACCAAAATAAACCTCCAAATCTACATGCCCTATCTGTCCACAATCCTAGATTATAATCAATTTCTTAGTAGATAAGTTACTACTTAAGATACAATTTTACACAAGTAGAGAAATCATTATTTACCTTTTTTTTTTTTACTCAAGTGATGTGGATATGCAATGCAAAGACTGAAAACAAACATGCATGAAACAAGAACGGAAAAAAAATAGAATGAAAAAAACAAAGTAACATGAACTTGAAAAATTAATGATAATTTTATAAGTTTTTTATTTTTTATTTTACTTTTTTTTTTGTTTTTATAACATGGATACTCTTGTTTATGAATCGGCCTCATTGTTGTCATCTTCTTCAATCTCATCATCCAAAATGTACTCGTCATTATCACGTTTCTTGAATAACTTTATCCTTTTACCTGCAATCAAAGTTTTTAGTGCAACACCATTTAATTCACAAAGAGCATATGTACCATTGTTGTTGACTTTTGATACAATGTATGGTCCAAACCACCATTGAGTGAGCTTTTTGCGTAAATCATATTGAGAGTCAAATGTACTATCATAAATGAGCACCCAATCTCCTACTTCAATTGGCTTAGGACGCAATCGATGCGTTTTATCAAAATAATGCTTGTTCTTGATTCTAGATTCTCTTAATTTTTCAACGGCATCATCAAGTCTTAATTTACCTTGTTCTAACTGTTTAATGCGCAAACTCAAAAAATCATCAGTAGACATGTTTTCAGACCAAGGCAAATTTGACCATGCAAAAATATGAGACTAAATTGGAAACAATGGTTTTTGACAGTACATGAGTTCAGCAAGCATATATCCAATAGTACGTGTGCATGTCATTCTATTTGCCCAAAGTGCAAAACGTAAGAATCTAGGCCATTGTTTGATATCACTATTACATGCTTCAGATATGGCTTTCACAATAGGTGGATGCCCTCTCTCTATTTTACCATTGGCCTCTGGATTATATGCAGTATTGAGAGACAAACGAATACCGTGACGCTCAAAGAACTCTTTAGCTTCTCTCACATTTAACTCTCCACGATCGGCAACTACTCTCTCTATGTATCCGAAGCGACTTATGACATCTTCAAGCAAGAATTTGCAAACATTGTAAGTGGTCTTAGATCGTAGTGCACGTCCCTCTACATGATTAGTTAAGTCTTCTCTTGCAAGTACAATGTAACACATTTTGTCAATACCTTTAGGCATAGTAACAAGATCTACTACCCACTTATAGTGAATAAAAGTTGGATAAGTAGGATGCCACGGATCTCTATGTTTGACTGATGAATGAAATTGACAAGTAGAACATGTACAAACATAGCTATTGATGCCAACATACATCCTGGGCCAATAATAGGTACTTTAATTTTTTCATATGTTCCAAAAAATCCTTTATGACCTGCCCATAATGTCTCATGGATTTCCTTCATTACTTGCAATTGAAGCCCTCGTTTTCCTAGTACTCGTTGTGGATTCTTAACCTTACCCTTAGCATGTCTCCAAAGATAACCGTTACATAGGAAAAAGTTATAAGCTCGTTTCCTAATGTTACGGAATCTATTCATAGTCCAGGTAGGTAATGGTTGTAGTGTACTTATATACTTTCCTATGTCTCTCCATTCATTTTCATACTCAGACTCATGAAATTTCTCATACTCATATATATGTGGAACATAGTCAACTAAATTCACATTCTTTATTAGATCACTTTCAAGATCATCATCAAATCTAGCTCTCGATAACATATCAACAACTGAATTGGAATTACCTGAAATATGAACTAACTCAGGATTTATGAACTTAATATATGAGATCCCTCTAAGCATGGCTATATCAGGAGATGAACAGTTGGCTATCATTCCAATGACAGGCAAACAATCAGTCTCAACTTTGACATTTGCACCAATGAAATATTCTTTGTCTGTTTTCAAAGCTGTTACCATACCCCATAGTTCTCGTTTGATATGTGGATATTTTCGTTGTGTTTCATGTAGAATTTTGGCACCAAACCTAATTGCATATCTATTCCCTTCACTTCATCTTGACTTATGACCCAACCTATACCAATAGGACTAGTATCAACATTCAATATAATAGGTCTGTTAGCAGAATAGTCTACACGCTTAAGGATGGGAGCTTCAAGCAATAATTTCTTCAATTTACGCATAGCTTGAGTGTGTTTGTCAGTCCAAATAAATTTTCATTTCTTCCTCAACAAGTCATAAAGACAATCAGCAACATGAGCAAAGTGTGGGATCCAAATAACATAAAAGATGCAAGCACCAAGAAATCTACGTACCTCACTCACGTTGTTACATGTTTCAAAAATTTTGCTAATGGCATCAACTTTTTGTGGGTATGGCTTTCGACCATAATGGCCACATAAATGTCCAACAATAAGAACCTCGTTAACACCAAAAACATATTTTTCTATGGAAAATGTGAGACCTACCTCTTCAAATCGTTGAAATATTCTTTCACAATGAGAGATATGGTCAAGAACAAATTTACGACATCGAGATGAATCTAACGTAATGTCCTTTACATGTTCCTCACTCCCTTTAATTGGAATATCA
This sequence comes from Ceratopteris richardii, assembly GCA_020310875.1. Lineage (NCBI taxonomy): Eukaryota > Viridiplantae > Streptophyta > Polypodiopsida > Polypodiales > Pteridaceae > Ceratopteris > Ceratopteris richardii. The sequence continues at coordinate 108,233,293 of CM035437.1, forward strand.
TCAATGAATGGCATAGTTATATGAGGGATAAAATCATGTAAGACCATATTCATAGCACTCATCATATGAGCCACAGAATTAGTCGCTCCTTGAGGTAAGGTACACATTCGCACTAAGCCTAAAGGAGTTTTCATTGTGGTTATGTCACGACTATCAATTGCTAATTGGAATTGGTCATATCCAGAATATAAATCACCCATTGAATAGATAGAATGTCCTTAAAATGATTCAGCAAACTCATCTACAATGGGTCTCGTTCCTACATTCCTTATGGTGACTTTATTGATGGGTTGGAGATCTTGAATAAAACGTAGTTTCCCATTCTTTTTAGGCACAGTGAACCATCGATTTGAGTAAGGTGCAGAAGATGGCTCTTAAATTCTCATGTTTATCTTCTCCTTAAGTAGTTTCATTAGCTCAGGTAAGTGAGCCTTTGGAACTGGTATAGGGCGAAGATTCCTGGAATATGTGGAATTGTAAAGATTATCATGGGTGCAACTAGCTTAGGATCTACACAACCAATCTCATGAGGATACATAGTAAAGGCTTTTCCATGACTTCGTATAACTCTCTCAAATTTATCTCTCTCTGCTGGCAAAAGAAAGTCATCATCTTTACCAATTTTCACCTGTTTGATTGTCTCATCCGTGAATGTATGTCCTATGTTTTTCTTATCCCGAAGAATTGGATCATTTTTCACATCAATAATTTTTTCATTACTTCCTTGAGGCAATGGTTGAGCTATGGGTTTGATTTTTTTGTCTACAGTTTTGTACTTTGTTTCAACTAAGGCATCATGTGTTTGGTTAAATTTTGAGCACTTGTCAAGACTGGGAGCATATTCCTGGATTAGAGCATACTCATCAAGGGAAGAAAGAAGAATAATATGGGAATTAGAATTTTGTTGAAGACAAAACTCTAACTCCTCAAGGGTAGAGAAACAATGAGATGTTTCAATCACATGCTCAATCTTCTCATCATGTTCCATGATTTTATTGTTTTTATAATTTTTTTTGGTGATTTGAGTAAAAGACTTGGACAATTGACTCTTATGAAGAAAATCTAATCTAGAATGTGGAGAAAAAAGTGACAAACTATTGTACATGTTGGTTGGATGCGAGATGTCAAACCAATATCCACTGTTGTCCTGCTCAACAATGGATTCTATCCAAAATTTTGATCATATGTAGCTCCAAACATGAATCGAGGTGCACAATCACTACAAGCATTCTCATGACTCTTTCTAATTGAAAATAGATTCCTAGGATGATTCACTCCTATTCATGACGTGATTGCATTCCATCCTTAGACTTAAATCTAGCATAGGTAGACCCATCATCCATGGCTTTAGTTTCCATACGAGTCTCACAAATAAAGGGTTGACCTAAGAGAACTTCATAGGAGCAATTACCTAGGAGAACTCTTCTGGGATTCCTCCTATGGATATGGGCACACTAGCACAAGCTCCATACACGGTACCTACACCATTATCAGTAGTTCTCATATGCCATCCACAATCTTTATCTATGGGCCATTGAAACTTATCATAGAATTCTCTTGAAATCACATTGATTTCGGAGCCAGAATCTACTAATGCATTTATAGTGATAGTGTTCTTATCGTTTCCTATTTTAACATGCATTTTTGATGTACCTCTAGACCAAAGTTTTCTTTTAAAGTGACTTTCAGGATTGTTTTCATGATTTTAATGGTCAGGCTGAATAGGTCCTAAGAAATTTTTATTAACATTTACTTCATCATCATCAAAGTCCTCTTCATCAGATTCATCAAAGTTTAAAGCTTCATTCATAGCTTGATCTTGATCTAGAGAATCTTGCATCTCAGTATCTAGATTAAGCGGAAACCTCTTCCTTTTAATTAGGCCGATAAAGTTATCTTTAAAAATAGGCTTTGCAATAGAGAAAACTTGTTCTAAATACATAGTCACTTGACTCTTAAGAAAAATGTCATCTAAAATCTCCATAGGATCTATTTTTCTCTCAATTTCTGAAATCAAGATGGCTTTAGGTTTTCTCTTTGGTTTCTTTTGTTTTTGCTCAAGATCTTGTTTTTGTTCATGTTCTCGTGTTTGTTCTTCAGATTGTTTTGATTGTTCTTGTTTATCTAAAGGCTTTGGTCGTGTTTTTCTTTGTGTTGTCTTCTTCCCTTTTTGTTTCTCCTCTTGATTTTGTTCATTGGGTTGTGATTCTTGTTTTTTATCTTTGGATTGTGATGTTTCTCCTTGCTCTATGATTGTTTCTATTCCCTCTGAGGTTTGTTTCCGAGTCACTCTTCTTTCACTAGGCTCAACTTCATCTCTTTTTCGTTTTTCTTCTACATTGGATATATGAGAAATAAGAGATTGATCTTCTATCGGTGAGTCCCAAGCCGTTATTCTCCTAATCTCATCTCGTGCTCTTACTAAAGCCTCTATGGAAAAATCACCTTCCTTTGTCGGTTTACTTGATTCTACTTGTTGCTCATCAAGAGCTTCTAGTTTCACTCCTCTAGTTCCTACATCCGTTATGGTTATATTTTCATAGTGTTTTTTCATTCCTCCCTTACCATAATTTCCTTGCAAAGGTAGCCTAGATCGATAGTCACACATTTTCTTGTCTATGTCTATTACTAGTCGTTGCTCCTTAGCAGCCTTCAATAGTTCACAATCTCTCAAAAAGTGCTCTAACGAATCACACCAAGGACACCTACGAGGGCCACATACAAAACCATTTTGATTTTGAGGATTTTGATTAACTTGTGGTGGGAAATTTTGAAATTGAGGATTTTGTTGATAAGGTATTGCTTGAACAGGATAATTAGAATTTTGAAAAGGCAATTGATGTATTTGAGGAGCTTGGGGAGCAACATGTGGTACTTGAGGTGCAAGAGGACCTTCCATATTATGCGGTTGATGATTCTGAAAATTTTGATTTTGAGGATTTTGAAAAGCTATTTGAGAAGCTTGAGGATACATGTTTTGATACATTTGAGGATTTTTCACATGAGGATGAGGATTTTGAATTGAAGGATTATGCATTAGAGGAACTTGATATGCTTGAGTAGGAGCTACTTGTGGATTTTGATTGGTAGCTATAACATGTTGATTAGGCTCTTGAAAAGACATTGGGCTCATTTGATTTTGGAAATTTTTGGTGTAATTAGATTGTAAAGCATCTATAGTCTTGGCCAAATTGGATTGTGTAGCAATAAGACTTTCCATTTGCTTAGTGAGAATTTCCACTTGAGATTGTTCAACTACACTTTTATTTGGCTCTACTTTAAAACCTTGAGTAGGCTCCATCATTTGAGGAATAGGAGTAGAGTCAAAAATCATAGCATGGTATTGTTCTCTAACTTTCTCCTTAGTTTGTGGAAGGCTAGCTTGAGGAAGACTAGTTTGCTCATAAAGCATGGATTGTCTTTGATGTCTATGGGCTACAACCTCTACTACTTTACACACTTTTTGCCAATTGTCAGTAAGACCATAACGCTTATCCGGTTCTTCTAATCACCGTTCAACTTCCCTATGAGTTTCAGGATGAAGAAGCTTAAGAAAATTGATCACAAGATCAAGTTCCAAAGTTATCTTATCCTCATCAGGAAGTTGTTCATAGCGTATAATATACTCATTTTGTTAGTGAGTAATAGAGCTACTAGGCTTTGGTGAATTGACCCATCGTAAGAATCCATCTCGATTATGTTGGCTATAATCTTCAAGATAGAATTCTTTGAGCATCTCCTTTCTAAAATCACTCCAAGGAAGACTATCATATTGAGTGACACGGTTTATGATAGAGCTATCAACAATTCGTTCAAAGAATGATATCAAAAGATCTTCGAAAAGACCAAAAATCATAGCTTTCTCTTCAAACAAATCTAAGTAGCTTATTATGTAGATGCCATTGAATTTTCCCTTCTCTCTCAACGTAGAAGAGACTATTCTTTGGCCTTGTTTCTCAGCAATAAGGGATTTGAATCCTTCCACCATCTTATGTGAATAAGCAAGTGATGCACGATGCTCTAGATCTCTCAAAAATGCGTTTACTTCATGATGAAGATGTGCACAATACTGTGAGAAATCCACTGCAACACGCAAGAGTGATGATGATGATATGATGAGGATGAAAAATATGAAACAAAGGATATGGATCACAACCTCCCAAAAAGATCAGAAGCAAATGCCACGGATCGTTTCACGTCGGGTTCAAATGTGGAGGTGATCACAATCCGGGTGGATCGGGTCCGGTCATGGCACACACACGGAGTATGGAGAAGAGAGAGATGTTGAAATGATTATGGGAATGGGAATGTAGGAGTGCAAGTTGCATTTATGAACATGAATGATAAGAATGAAAGAGAACCATACACACAAATCAAATTTGGAAGGAAGAATGGTCCATTGAAGGAGCTTCTTGAACACTTCCTAATTCTAATCCATATGCATAGTCTTCTTTGGATGATATGTATGCATGAGGAGAATAGATGGAATCCTTACACATAAATCAATTTTGAGAGGAAGAATGGTCCAATATTGGAGCTTCTTATACACTTTCAGAAACTAATCAATATGTATGGGTATGTATGGATTATATGCATGCAAGTGAATTATGATGATAGAGTTTAATCACAAGCTCATCTTCACTAGTTCAACGCAATATTGTGGAGCCTTCTCACACATAGAAGAAAATAGAAGACATGTAAAAATACTTAAGAGACTGAGAGACAAGAGACAAGAGACAAGTGACAAGTGACATGAATTAAAAGGATTTGAATTAATATCCATGTATAAGATCGGCGTGATACGTCAAGCTAAGCAGTCTACTGATCAAAGGCGGTTCCGACCTCAAACCATGACAGTTCAAGCGAATGTCACATGTAAGAAGATGAGTTCCACTTCATTGACCCTATGTATGTCTAGGCTCGTAACGTCTAACTAAAGAAGTCTAAGACTCATTAAAACCTGCTCTAACTCACTCACACGCTCCACTGAGGGTGAGTCAAGATAGAGATGCTGGTTTCAAGAGCCTATCTTAGATTAGAGTTCTAACTTAAATTTGAAACTAGGTAATATACTCATACTAGCCCACCTTGGATCCTCACTCGCTCAACCGAGGGTGATCATCTCAAGGGAACCTTAAGCTAGCAAGAGCCCTATGGATCCCTAAAAATGATGCTCTAGGAGTTTGGAGGGGGGTTTATATAGTTTTTTGAATGAATTTGGGCCCTTGGATATAGAGAAATCAACTCTCAACTCTAGGATCACTACTTTCAATTACAACCATTTGATTAATCAAATCAATGTCTGGGAATTGTTCTTTCTATCAAATCTAGTGTAAAGGAGTGAAATTTAGGCGCCTTTATTCTCCACCATTGGATCTGGGGATGATCTCGACCGTCGAATCAGTGCTGACATCAATTCGGATAGATAAGCCACTATTTTTGGAGAAACTTTGCATTATTGATCTTTAACTGTCAAAAAGTCTTCTTTGATGAAAAATCTCGTGGATCCTCCTTCCTTTATGCTTTAGTGCATCTCCGCCCTTGAATATGAGCTCATCTTGACCGTACAACATGGTTCAATCATATTTTTCCATGTGGCAATCCTTCAAGCCTTCAATTTTCTTATTCTAGAAAACTACGATGACCTTGAAAACTGGATTTTGTGCTCTTTGACCCTTCAAATATCCTTTGATGAAGATAAAAGTTTGTAGGACTATGTTTTGAAAGGCCTCCTTTAGGAATATGCAAAAAAACTCCCATCTGAATCTTCCTTGTACAAGTTTGACTACATTTGGAAGCTTGCAAGGTGGCATTAAGGTGACTAGGAAGCTCTTATAGCCTTGAAACTTTGTACAAATATGTATCCACATATTGTCTTTATACATGCCAAACCATATGGCTAACAAAAATTCCTATACAAAATTTTGTAGGGTCTAAGTGAAAAAATTACATTTTTTACAAAATGCAGATGGCATATCAATGTGCTAATGTGAAATTCGGGCTATAGACTGCCTTTGATAGGCTTTACAAGTATATGAATTTTCATGTGATTTGGAGACATTGAAATTTTTGCCCTAATTTCCAAAGTTTGACTAGCTTTGACTACTACCCTGGATTTGCTCGATTTCTTCCAAAGTTTGTATGTGAACTCCGTTTGACATCCTTGATGCATCTTGGACTTCTCAGGGAATTCTGGCTACCTTCACCGAATGTGTTTCCTGTAGGCCTTCATGAGTGAGAGAGGAGAGAAAATCTCGACGACATTAATGTGGAGGTGATCGCAATCCGGGTGGGTCGGGTCCGGTCGTGGCACACACAGGGTGTGTGAAGCTAATGAATGTTGGAAGGTTTAAGGACATTAAAGTGAAATTAATGTTGATTATGGAGAAGAGAGAGATGTTGAAATGATTATGGGAAATGGGAATGTAGGAGTGCAAGTTAGATTTATGAACATGACTGATAAGAATAAAAGAGAAGCATACACACGAATCAAATTTGGAAGGAAGAATGGTCCATTGAAGGAGCTTCTTAAACACTTCCTAATTCTAATCCATATGCATAGTCTTCTTTGGATGATATGTATGCATAACGAGAATAGATGGAATCCTTACACATAAATCAGTTTCGAAAGGAAAATGGTCCAATATTGGAGCTTCTTATACACTTTCAGAAACTAATCAATATGTATGGGTATGTATGGATTATATGCATGCAAGTGAATTATGATGATAGAGTTTAATCACAAGATCAATGAAAGATCCTCACTCGTTCAACGCAATACTGCAAAGCCTTCTCACACTAGAAGAAAATAGAAGACATGTAAAAAAACTTAAGAGACTAAGAGACAAGAGACAAGTGACAAGTGACATGAATTAAAAGGATTTGAATTAAGATACATGTATAAGATCGTCGTGATACGTCAAGCTAAGCAGTCTATTGATCAAAGGCGGTTCCGACCTTCAAACCATGACAGTTCAACCCAATGTCACACGTAAGAAGATGAGTTCCACTTCATTGACCCTATGTATGTCTAGGCTCGTAACGTCTAACTAAAGAAGTCTAAGACTCATTAAAACCAGCTCTAACTCACTCACACGCTCCACCAAGGGTGAGTCAAAATAGATATGCTGGTTTCAAGAGCCTATCCTAGATTGGAGTTCTAACTTAAATTTGAAACTAGATACTATACTCATACTAGCCCACCTTGGATCCTCACTCGCTCAACCGAGGGTGATCGTCTCAAGGAAACGTTAACCTAGCAAGAGCCCTATGGATGCCTAAAAATGATGCTCTATGAGTTGGAGGGGGGTTTATATAGTTTTTTGAATGAATTTGGTCCCTTGGATCTAGAGAAATCAACTCTCAAGTCTAGGATTACTACTTTCGATTACAACCGTTTGATTAATCAAATCAATGGCTTGGAATTTTTCTTTCTATCAAATCTAGTGTAAAGGAGTGAAATTTAGGCACCTTCATTCTCCACCATTGGATCTGGGGATGATCTGGACCGTCGGATCAGTGCTTACATCAATTCGGATAAGATATGCCACTATTTTTAGAGAAAAGCTGCATTATTGATCTTTAACTGTCAAAAAACTCTTCTTTGATGAAAAAACTCGTGGATTCTCCTTGCTTTAAGCATAAGTTTATCTCCACCCTTGAATATGAGCTCATCTTGATCGTACAACATGGCTCAATCAGCTTTCACCATGTGGCAGCCCTTCAACCCTTCAATTTGCTTAAACTAGAAAACTGTGGTGACCTTGAAAACTGGACTTTGTGCTCTTTGACCCTCCAAAAGGGCTTTGATGAAGATGAAACTTTGTAGGACTATGTTTCCAAAGATCTCCTTTAGGAATATGCAGAAAAAACTTCTATCTAAGTCTCCCTTATATAAGTTTGACTACATTTAGAAGCTTGAAGGGTGGCATTAAGGTGTCTACGAAACTCTGATAGCCTTGAAACATTGTACAAATATGTAGGCACATATGGCCTTTATACATGCCAAACCATATGGCTAACAAAAATTCCCATACAAGATTTTGTAGGGTCTAAAAGGAAAAATTACATTTTTTTACAGAATGCACATGGCATATCAATGTGCTAGAAAATTCATTTACATGTTAAATTTGGGCTATACATTGCCTTTGATAGGCTTTACAAGTATATGAATTTTCATGTGATTTGGAGACATTGAAGTTTTTGCCCTAATTTCCAAAGTTTGACCAGCTTTGACCGCTACCCTGGATTTGCTCGATTTCTTCCAAAGTTTGCATGTGAACTCCCTTTGACATCCTTGATGCATCTTAGACTTCTCAGGGAATTCTGGCTACCTTCACTGAATGTGTTTCCTATAGGTCTTCATGAGTGAGAGAGGAGAGAAAATCTCGACGACATTCGCCCCCACTAAACCTGCGATTCCTCCGGAAGCGCCACTCTAGTATCTGTGAAAAACAAAATGTTCCACGCATCAGATTCTTTTATAGGCAACATAAGAAACATGGAAGGAAAAATTGATCATATGCATGAATGAGTAGGCAACGTGACATGAAGCAAAATTTGCATGAAAGAAAGAATTGAAACATGCAACATGAATATGCATGAACAAATAGGCAACATGTATGCAAATGAACAAGCAACATTGACAACAAGAAAGAAAACAAACAAGCATCAATATGAAGTGGAAGTGGATGTATTGAGTCATTTTAAGCATCAGTTCCTCTCATCTTGAAAAAAAATTTGTACTTTTTTCATAAAGCAATCTACCTTAAATACGAGTATAAACAAAGATTTAGGATTTTCAAGAGACATCTTTCATCTTTAGCTTATTTTAGATCAATTTCTTTCCTACATAAATATAAATATGCTCTTTCTCTAATAACATGCAAGGAAATCTAACTAAACTCCACTAATGCATAAATCTACCTATATAGCCCGTGATTTATTCTACTATGCCTCTTTATCTTCCTTTGGCTTGATTTTTTTTTCTTTTTCTTTTTTTTGATGATGATGATGATGATTTGGCAACTTTATGGTTACAATCACTTTTTTGGGGTAGAAGAAAGTGTAAAATTCTTGGTAACATGTAGCAACTTTTTTTTTATGACGGGGAAAAATTAAACCCCGATACAAGGTACAACCATTTTTTATGACGGAGAACAGTCGTTTAAACTCCGATAGAAGTGCTGTGAGATGGACTAAGGATGTAGAAACATGCAATAGCAAGAGCTAGGATTTCAACAATTATGCTTTTGATACAGGATACATATGCATGTTTATATATGAAAGTCATGTCACCATAAACCTCCAAATCTACATGCCCTATGTTTCCACAATCCTAGATTATAATCAATTTCTTAGTAGATAAGTTACTACTTAAGATACAATTTTACACAAGTAGAGAAATCATCATTTTCCTTTTTTTTTTTGACTCAAGTGATGTGGATATGCAATGCAAAGACTGAAAACAAACATGCATGAAACAAGAACGAAAAAAAAATAGAATGAAAAAAATAAAGTAACATGAACTTGAAAAATTAATCATAGTTTTATATGTTTTTTATTTTTTTATTTTTTCATATGTTCCAAAAAATCCTTTATGACCTGCCCATAATGTCTCATGCATTTCCTTCATTAGTTGCAATTGAAGCCCTCGTTTTCCTAGGACTCGTTGTGGATTCTTAACCTTACCCTTAGCATGTCTCCAAAGATAACTATTACATAGGAAAAAATTATAAGCTCGTTTCCTAATGTTACGGAATCTATTCATAGTCTAGGTAGGTAATGGTTGTAGTGTACTTAGATACTTTCCTATGTCTCTCCATTCATTTTCATACTCAGACTCATGAAATTTCTCATACTCATATATATGTGGAACATAGTCAACTAAATTCACATTCTTTATTAGATCACTTTCAAGATCATCATCAAATCTAGCTCTCGATGACATATTAGCAATTGAGTTTGACTTACCTGAAATATGAAATAACTCAAGATTTATGAACTTAATATATGAGATCCATCTAAGCATGGCTATATCAGGAGATGAACAATTGGCTATCATTCCAATGAGAGGCAAACAATCAGTCTTAACTTTGACATTTGCACCAATGAAATATTCTTTGTCTATTTTCAAAGTTGTTACCATACCCCATAGTTCTCGTTTGATCTGTGGATATTTTCGTTGTGTTTCATGTAGAATTTTGGCACCAAACCTAATTGCATATCTATTCCCTTCACTATCATCTTGACTTATGACCCAACCTATACCAATAGGACTAGTATCAACTAATAGGTTTGTTAGCAGAATAGTCTACATGCTTAAGGATGGGAGCTTCAAGCAATAATTTCTTCAATTTACGCATAGCTTGAGTGTGTTTGTCAGTCCAAATAAATTTTCATTTCTTCCTCAACAAGTAATATAGACAATGAGCAACATGAGCAAAGTGTGGGATCCAAATAACATAAAAGATGCAAGCACCAAGAAATCTACGTACCTCACTCACGTTGTTACATGTTTCAGAAATCTTGCTAATGGCATCAATGTTTTGTGGGTATGGCTTTTGACCATAATGGCCACATAAATGTCCAACAATAAGGACCTTGTTAACACCAAAAACAGATTTTTCTATGGAAAATGTGAGACCTACCTCTTCAAATCGTTGAAATATTCTTTCACAATAAGAGATATAGTCAAGAAAAAATTTACGACATCGAGATGAATCTAACGTAATGTCCTTTACACGTTCTTCACTCCCTTTAATTGGAATATCATCAATGAATGGCATACTTATATGAGGGATAAAATCATGTAAGACCATATTCATAGCACTCATCATATGAGCCACAGAATTAGTCGCTCGTTGGCCTTCTCAGAGGCATGATGGCCACATGGTAGTAGTCTACATCATTCCAAATCATTGCTATTTTTAGAATACAAGAGGATATAAAGGATGGGAGGAGAGTTGCACACACATCATTCACAAGTCCTTCTTTGCATGAGTTAGTTCTCACAAGAATGACCATTTTGGTCATCTAAGCTTCAATACTTTGCTTTACTTTCAAAAAAATGATATGCTTATTGGTTTTCTTGTAAGAAACTACTCACAATATGATATTGAGAAATATGCAATAGAAGAAAAGAACACAAATATTGCAAAAATTCAAAATTTCATTACTAGTAGTAATACAAAGTGCTAGCATCATCTACGCATTGCACTCTAAAGGTAGAGCTTCAATGACGATCTAAACAATTGTAGATGGGGAAATACAAGATAGCATATTGAATGTCCACCTTGGGCTTTAACACAAGCTCCTTAAATAGGCCATGAACCGAGAAGACCTTCTGAGGGAAACTAAGCATGGGTGGTTGTATGTGGGCCCTACAAATGGGACACCACCCATTCGTGGCCTCCAAGCGGGATCCACTAACCTAAGGAAAATCATGTTTTACAAATTGACTTCACAAATCACAAAAGCCAAAAAAAAGATCTCTATCGGCCTTCAACTCCAGATTTGAGCTTAGATTAAGAATTCAAGGTCATCCAGATCATGAAATGGGGGCCGCAAGTCAAATCATTCACAACTTTAACTTCCATTGCATACCAAAACTAGCTAATATTCAACTTGGAATATACAAAGTCTATCAAAGCCATCTATTAACCATCAATGGTCCAACATGACCTTCTTCTAGCATGTAAGCTAGGGTTCCCACCAATGGGGTTATGCACAATTGGCTCCTCCTCATAATGGGGGTGGGATGTAACATGTGTGCACCAAGATACAATAATGGGAGGTACACATTGTTCATATACTAGCATTAGTAACACTTGCATTCATTGAAAATCATGCATGTGAAGGTTGAATGGTTGGAACAATGCATCGTGCTTCTTTTTCCAAAAATGTTACGACACATACTCCTTGAAAATTGCATTTTGTCCATATTGATGTATGTGGTCAAGTCAAGAATCCTCTTTTGGAAATTATGTGCACCTTATTACCTTCATTGATAATGCAACATGCATTACTTGGCAGCATCATATGAAACCAAAGAATGAGGTATCCTCTTAATTTAAGATATTTTTAGCTATGAATTAAAATTTTTGTGGTACTAAGCTTTGAAACTTCACATGATCATGGCAATGAATACATGTCACATGAACTTGATTCTTTTCTCTGTGAAATAGGTATTCCTCAGGAACAAACAATGTCATATAAACCTCAAGAAGTTGGTGTTGCAGAGCGCTATAATAGAACACTTGTTGTAATAACATGATGTAAGCATCTTCTAGTTACTTTTTGGTTGGAAGTGATCATGTGCATAAACCTATGTGTTGAAGTTGACCTACAAATGCAAGTCATTACACCTTGTGAAGCTTAGAATGGGTGGAAGACAATGATAGTAGTGAGAGTAAAGGCTATCAATTAGAACATCTATTCATAGAACAAATTATTATTCGCATTAGTATCCATGTAAAAGGCCAAATAGCCATAGGGACATTCGTATATGTTCTTTGATAGAAAATATAGTGGGTTTGAAAGCCTTGGACTCTAAGTTAGATCGCATTTGTAAACCTAGGACATCTTTGTTCAGAGTCTTTATGTATTGTGTAGTTTCTACATATTCTACATGTCTATAGAAAGTACCATGTGTCTCATATAGATTTTGGTTTTCTACTCTGAGAGCATAGTCATAAAGCCCATGTAAAGAAAATCAATCATGGTGCATCACTTCATTGGTATAAGAGAAAATTGTAGCAAAAAGCTTTTCACTTTTGTGTGAGTGCAGTGAGCATCGTCAATTCTTTGCACTTTTTGGCTTGGAGTGGCTTTCTCAAAGGCATACAAATATTTCTATGACCAAGGCATAGTCCTTGGCATACGTTTTCATCCGAGCCATTGAAGCACCATAGGCTCCATCAGAGGCACCATTGGTTGCACACGAGGAAGGAGGTGACCCATTCCAGTATTATTTGCCCCAAGGTTGACGTAACTGGTAGGTTTCCTTATCACTAAGCCCTAGTTGCTTGGTAATTTTAGGAGTGAAGATACTTAAGGTTAACATTACTTTGGAGACTTCAAAGTGTCTTCTTGGCCTGTCTGCATCAATTTTCTATGAGCTTCTTTCAATGCAAAATTAAGGAAAGTTAGAAACTGATTTAACAATTTGGGAAGACTACAAAGATGGAAAGATTGGTCCAAATATCAAACTTGGAACTAGAGGCACTTGCAATTGTTTCTCCTTAGTAGTATACATTCAAATTTTATCATGGAATTCTCAACTCTTGAGTTTCTTATAGTTTTCTTGGAAGTCTTTCAATTTTGGTGGGAGTAGCCATTGCAAGTTTATGAACTTTTTTGGGTCTTATTCGTTGTATATGTGGTTACCTAAAAGAACTAGAGTTTGGGGAGTTGGGGTTAATAATAAAAAAACAAGTTCAGATGCTTCTATTCCCACGTTGTAAAAGACTAGATTTAAGAGCATACATCTCCACCCATAGACAACGTACTCTCTTAGTTTTCAAAAAAAAATACATGGTAAAATTTGTAGCCACAGTTACACCGAAAAAATATGACTTGTATTTCTAAGAGTTGATTTACAAGTTCATCTGAGTATATGGCTATACAATAGTGCATTTATCTCTAAAGCAAGGATAATTCTGTCTTCTTAAGTTCACTATTTTTAATAAATGAATAATTGCATAAAGTTAAGTTTAAGGTCTGCATCGATGGCATGCTAAAATTGACATGCACAATGGACATAACCCACAAAACCCAATTTTTGAGATCATTATCCCTTCCAAAGGAAGATGCATGAATCTGTTCAAATCAGAACGAAATTCTTCAAACATAGATCTTAGGTAAGAGGAAACTAGCTCAACTACATACTCGAACTCCTCTTCAAAACATTCTGCAGTCCCCCACCACCTTCAAAGCTCCTTCCACCACCTTGGCCTTTGCATAATCCAAAGATACTTATTGAAGGAATTTTTATTGGTTGTGGTAACTTCCATAAGTTGAGACCACAATAGTTGGGATTGTTCTTCTTTCTGCACCCAGTCCACATCCTTGGCTTCAATCCACTATCTCAACTCACTATAAATGTATACGTGTTTCCTATTTGAACTTTTTTATCTCCCAAAATGATACTCTTTTCTAAAACTATCTATTTTGCATCTTGTAATTGCCATTATAATTATGAAATACTATTAAGCTTAGATAAGGAAGCTTGTAAATTATTAATTCATGACAAAAGTTGTAAATTATTAATTCATGACAAAATTTGTGTACTGAGGCTTCCCTTATGTGTTTCCAATCCATTTACTACATTCTACAAATTACAATAATGTGTTTGGATCCCTTTCATGCGCTCCTTTTCATCGTGTGATTGCTTGCATAAAATTGTTTGTTCTTCTTGGCTTTCTTTAATGAGGTCAGCTGTTAAATTAACAATGGCATGCTATATTGCATGTATCTGTTCATGGAGATTTGGCATGTCCCACCACACTATTCTCAAGCTTGTGTATTTTGTATTAAAGTTTATCGTTTTTTTCCATCATTCATTGTTTCTCTACATCCTACTATTGAGAATTACTTTCTTTGTTTTCCAATTATAGGGAGTAGAGAGATAATATTCGAGCAGCATCTGCTACACTTTTTGTTGTCATCTAGTAATCCTTCATGAACTAAGGAAAAATGTGGGATGAATAAGAAAGTATGGAAAATTGAATTTGGCCTTGCTCATTGCATGGGGGAGATTTAATGTCATCATTAAATGAAGAGAGTTGCACCCAAACCTTCATCTATTGTTCCTTACTTTGCTCAACCTAGGATTTTTTATGTATATCAATCCAAATCATATCTATAGTATGAAGATTGATTTATGTTTGATGCTAATTGAGTTGTTCCTACAAACAAGATTCCTCTTACTATTAAATCAATTAAAGTTCTTATCATATTTCCTCTTGTTGTCATCGGTTGACTTTGTCCTACTCTAGTAGGTGTCATTCCATGTTGGCTTGAGTCGCTTGCCATTGCTGCTCTGTTGCAAGTTTTGATGCCTCTTCCAGTTGCTAACATTGAAAGCTTGAGTAGACATATATCAGCCATTGCTTGAGCTTTTCCAAATGCTTCCTACTCAACCCAAAAAAATGCTTGTCTCACAATTTCAGCTTTTGTTCTCTTCTTTTCCCTCTCCTCCTCCATATCCACAATAGTCGCACTTAGCTTCTCATGTTGTCATTGAAAGGTCTTGGAGAAAATCCTCTTTTGACAATTCTTCCACTTGTCAAAAAATAGGTAGGGGTGTTGCCAGAATCAAAAGGCTGAAGAAAATATTGATTTTTTTTTATCAAGATCTGTGACTTCTTTGACACGATATAATCACTATACGTCTTTGCAAAGCTTCTTGAATAGAATTTCCACCCAATTGACATTTTTTTCCCTCTGTGATAGTTTGAATAGCAAAGAGTATAGAATTATTCACAACCCATATGGAGCTTTCTTTATAGGTCTAGGGATAAGATTGCCAAGAACAACCCCATCTTCCATGGCAATATATCTTGGACCCATGCATACTTCCTCAAAGCAAGCCTTGTTGAATAATTTCTCCATGTCATCTATAGTCACGAGGGTAGTCGGATCTACTACAACTTCATTGTTGAGGTGTAGCTAATGTGCAATATGTGCCGCATCGAGTAGTATCCTTGTATCTACATTGATAATACCTAAATTTTCTCGAAAAGGCTCTTTGCAATGCATTGTATCTCACAAATGGTTTGGAGCAAACTCGGTCAACCATTTGATCATTTCACACCAACTGTAGCTTGGAACACTTGGCATTCTTGAGCATTATCATGCCTGCATTCCAATAGGCCACATTATGTATCAAACAACTAAACATGGACATTCAAATCATTGTCCACCTTACCGCTAAAAGTGTAAACTACATTCCACTCATTCAATGTTGAGGAGTTTCCGTCTCACCCAAAATCTTTCAACACTGCCAGTCCTCATTTGTAGGTATCAAGGAGGAAAATTCCTTCTCCAAATTCTCTTTGTATTTAGCCTCCATCCCAATCACTAGTGTAGACCTTTCTCCTTGATATAATAGTCAAGATTTTGAATAAATTTTTTGATATTGATAAAGAGGGCCATGGTGAGGTTTTCTTAACTAGGAGACATTCAAATGTTGGGGCCTCTTTCTTGATGCATGTCAAAGACTTACCCAGCCTCTCGATAGGAGATGTATGCTAGTTGTTAATATGTGCTGGATCAACTTATTTACTTTCTTTTAGTTAAGGGCTTATTTTCAATGGAGTCATTTATTCATTGTGGGGGTCTACATGTCAATACTCACATTTTCATGATTTTTCTACATTGCTCATATGCTCATTTGTAGAGGAGACTCTAGCAAATGTTCTTGAGATTTTAAATTTTCAACTATACATTGGTTGAGTTTAATCCTTGAGACACTATTAGTGTGAATACATTCATTCTCACATAGTCTCTTTGGTTGGAAATTGATTCCCATATCCAATTTTCTTAGAAGAATCTACTAACATTTTTCCAAAATAAGATACTTGGTCACCTTTTTTGAGCCCTAAAGCTTTTTGGACTACTCTACCTCCATTATGATTCTAATCCATTCCCTATAATAATGGCATCAGAGGCATCATGCACATCTAATGGATCGGCTTCTAGTGCTAGTATTCCCAAGAGGAGCTTTGGACGATCATTGGGATGAGTTGGATAAAATGGCTAGATATACCATTTGATTGCACCTAACAAATAATAATTACTTTAAAATATTGGATGATGAAAGTGTAAAGGAGCTTTGGATGAAGTTATGCAACATTTATGAAAATGAAACAGCATAAAAAAACGTGAAACTAATGAGAAATTTATATCACCTTCGCATGAAAGATAAAGATAGTGCTTTTTCTCATCTATATGAGTTTGATTTTGTATTTTCTTAGTTGTAGGGTCAGAAAATGGATATGAATAATGAAATGAAAGTAGTCTTGTTGTTATGTCGCTTGTAATCATCATGGGATATGTTTTGCACAACTATTAGAAATAGTGCACCTTATGGTAAACTGATCTACAATGACATATGTGGAGCACTCTTTAGGGAAGAGATCCATAGAAAGTCTTTGGTTGACACTCAATGTGGAGATTCATATAATGCTCGTGGAAAGGATTAACAACATGGCAAGAGCAAGAACAAAGAAAAGAATGGTCCATGGAATAAGGATATAAAGTAAATCAAGGAAGAGGGATATTGCGTGCCATTATTTTCATGAGAAAGGAGATATGAGGACCATTGTCTCTACACTAAGATATGCTTAGATGGAAGCTTGATATGCTTGATACTTTAAATGGTTAATATATTGATTGTTGGGAAGTCCTTTAATGAGTTTTCACTTCTCAACAAGAAGTTGAGTAAAATGTTTGATATGAAGGATTTGGGGGATGAAAGACTTATTGTTGGCATGCACATTACTCATAATAGAAGTAACATATGCATATAATTGTCTCAACGTGATTACATATGCAAAGTAATTCATAGGAACAACATGTAGGGTCAAAAGCCATTGAGTACAACTTTACCTACATGTGAAGTGGAGCAAGGATGATTTGCCCAAATCAGATATATTGGCCTTGAGTGGGAGATTTTTATGATTAGTTTCCATGTGAAAGGCCAAATGAACATTGGAAACTTTTGTACATGTTTTTAATAAAATTTATAGTAGCATGGTTAGCCACAAACTCTATTCTCAATTGCATTTTTAGACCCAAGACATTCATGGTCGAATTTTGTGTGTATTGTGTAGTTTTTGTGTATTCTATGACTTTGTTCATAGTACCATGCATGTCATACAAAGTTCAGTTTCTTGCTATGAGATCATCTTTGTGAAGCTCTTGTAAAGGGGAATCAATCATGATGGATCCTGATCTGATAACTTCTATTATTCTAAATTGAGATGTGGTATTTGTTGAAAATTAAGCGTATCCTTTACTTGGATGCAAATTTCAGCAAACCATTATTCCACAAGATGCATTTGATACACTCATGCGTTTGTTTCATAGTGGGGCACTTGACTATGGCCATGCACACCATCCAAATGAGGTTCAAAGAGTTTCAAATTTTCAGCTAAATATGGTTGAGAAATTCTAGACAAATATGGCACATAATTCCCAAAATTTCTAGTGACTAAAGAAATCTAGCTATGAACAATTGAAAATGTCCAACCAAACATGGTTGAAAACTTAGAAAATTTGTAGCAACATATGGCTATAATTCAACATCATATTCAAACCACTTATGATGTACATTCGGATGAAGTATTAGATGAGGAATGCAAGTCTATCATGGATACCGATTCTATGACAAAATGGTTGCAACAGACATTTCAAGATAGCAAGTTGAGTGCTCCTTCACTTGATAAAGCAAGATCAAGATCTTGCCATGCAGCAAGTGACTTTCTAGATGTAGCTCTTATTGCAACTTTATGTAATGAAAAGCCACACATTTTCAAAGATGCATGTGATGATTCAAATTGGATGAGTAGAATGCAATTGGAATTGGATTCTATTCACAAAATTTGTACTTGAGAGTTATGTGAATAGCCAAAAGGTAAAGATGCCATTGATACTAAGTGATTTTACAAGATCAGAAGAAAGTCAGATGGTAGCATTAATCGCCACAAAGCTACATAAGTTGCAAAAAATCATGTGCAGAAATATGGCATTGATTATGAAGAGACATTTTCACCTACTTCATCCATGAATACCATTCGTACCATGATTGTAGTGGCTTCTAGTTGTGTTTGGAAAGTGCACAAGTTGGATATAAAATCAGCTTTCTTGAATGGTAATTTGCAAGATGATGTCTATGTCAAGCGACCTTTTGGATTTTCCATGAAAGGTTAAGAGCATATGGTTTTTTTGCTTGGACAAGTCTTCGTATGTGTTGATATATTTTGATAATGATGTGTGTGAACACACTAGGACCCTCAAGGCACTTTTTTCCCTCTTCAGGAGGTTTTTTTCCTCAGCTTGTTTATATGCCTATAACCCTAACAAGTCACTTACCTTTGTACATTCACTTGGTAATACATTCTCAATTGTGTGTTGTGCTCCAAGATTCTTCTTCTCCCTTGTGTTGTTCTCATGCTTCCACAACCCACAATTGGTATTAGAATAGCTCACTGCTTCATCTAGGGCATCATCAACACCCCTCTGGTCATAGTCTCTGAATCGCACAAAGATTGGTCATCATACTTTGAGCTCAGTTCGGCCTCCAAATGCACTATCCTAGTGCCTGTACATGCAACTTCATCCTTTTGTGCTAAACATATATACAAGTTTTGGTTTTGCAATACAAGTGCATCAAAGTCTCCTATAGATCTAGCAAAGCTCGATAGGGTAGTTATGTTCAACTTTTTGAGATGCAATCATTTTTTTGCCTGAAGGTATTTTAGTTAGTGGCCATGGCTAAAAGCAATGATGTACTTGTATGTTGGCTATTGAGGATAGATTGGATGATACTAATTGCCCATTATGGGCATATATGATGCATCATGTATTGGTTGCAAAAGGACTATGGAATATTGCACAGGGTGTTGAAAAACGAGCTACTTGCAAATGGCATTGAAGATGATAATTTTCAAATTCCTATTCATGTTGTGGTTCCTCCTGCACCTACTGTAGAGCAAGTTCCTTGGGATGGAAAAGATGCTCAAGCACATGCATTGATAGCTTTGTATGTCAAATGTGCCATTATCCCTCACATTCTCTCTTGGAAAACAAAAAGGATGCTTGGAATACACTTACCACTTTGTATGAGGCAAGAAATGAGGCTCACATTGCTTACCTTTGAAAACAATTCGAGAGTGAGCATATGAATTTAGGAGATTCTATGGATAATTTTTTGACAAAGATCAAATTCTTGAAGAAATAGTTAATTTATATTGATGAATTCTTATGAGATAGCTCACTTGTGCAGACTATTTTGAATGTCTTCTAGACTCATATCATATTTTTGCTTCTACTCTTTGGTTGGTGATGAAAGGCAATCCAAATTCCTTAACATTCGAGGAGTTAGTCTCTATTTTCTTGCAGGATAATCAATACAGCAATAATAGGTTGATCATGCATGTTGCAGATCAAGCTTTCTTAGCTAGTCATAAGGGCAAGGGGAAATGGAGATCATCTATTAGCAAGCAGAAATCCACTAATGTTGCACAATCAAAGAAGGAAGACTGAGATGAGAAGAAAATAGAAAAGCAATTGCAGTTTTGCAATGAAGGAATTGATCATGTCATAAACAGTTGTTCAAAATTGGCTGCAAAAGAGCCAAAGAAAGAAGAGGCTGGAATGGTTGTTGTAGAGGCCTCTACACTAAAAACAGAGTCTGTTAATCTTGTCCACAATGAAGAATGGGTGTTTACTACTATATGCAGTTATGACGCATCCTCTCATGAGCAGTGCATGTCTATGGTATACTCAAATATTTGGTACTTTCATAGTGGGGCAACCAAACATATTACCTCACAATGTAATTTCTTCAATTCACTAGAGCCTGCCCCTACAAGCAATATTGTCACATGTGCTAACAAATCCTTTTATACTATAATGGGAGTTGGTAAAATCATTCTGACTACTACTGATGGTAGTGTTCTCACATTGTTGAATGCTTTGTATATGCAAAGGATCAAGAAAAATCTATTGTTAGTTTTAGCATTAGCCAGGATTGGCTTGGTTGTCAAATTCGTTGATGACAAATGTATAGTTCATGATCTTTCAAATCGCAATGTGATTACTGCTTCTAGAATTTTATGTTGTGGGCTATATAAGCTCATAGACTATGCAAAATCTATCATTGATTCAATATGTTTAGTTCAAGATTCTCAGGCTATCTCATATGAAAAGCTTTGGCATGCACACTTTGTTCATCTAAATTTTGCTAGTTTGCTATGCCTATAGAAATATGAAATGGTGTCATCTTTACCCAAACTTGATGCACCTGGTAAAAATGTCTATGAAGGTTGTATTTTGGGAAAAATGTAGTATTCCTCATTCCCAAAAGATGGTTTAGCTCTATCTACTCAAAAATTTCAGTTTGTTCATAGTGATGTATGTGGTCCTATGTAGACACCCTCTTTTTGGAACTACCTTTACTTCATGAATTTCATTGATGATTTTTCCAGGCATGCATGGATGTATCCATTGAAAACAAAGTCCGAAGAGTATATGTGCTTCAAATAGTTTCTAGTTTTGACTGAAAATTTTTCAACATGTAAAATGGGCACCCTCCATTCTAATCAAGGGGGGGAATATATGTCCGATTTTAGTGCATTTCTGGTTGAATGTGGGATAAAACATCAGTGCACAGTGTCATATACACCTCAATAGAACGGAATTGCTAAAAGAAAGAGCAGGTCACGCATGGAGATGGCGAGGTGTATGGTCAAGTATCTGACTTTACCACATAATTTCTATCTTGAGACTCTTATGTGTGCAACATATGTACTTAATAATTGTCCTACCAAAGCACTACAATCTATCACTCCATATCAGGCTTGGCATGGTCACAAGCCATCTATTGCTCATCTGCATGTTTTTGGTTGTTTGGCATATGCATTAGTGCCTAAACAACAACACAAAAAATTTGATGATAAAGTAGTAAAATGTATTTTTGTTGGGTACAAATATGAAACCAAAGGCTATCTTCTGCATCATTTATAGGCTAAATGCATTTTGGTTAGTCGTGATGTTTTTGTAGAAGATGCAATTTAGCCATTACTTTCATGTACCAAGAAGACTTCTATTAGCTCTAGAGATGTGTATGATACTTTGCTACCTCTTTTTACAGGTGCATAGTCAAGTAGTTGTCTGAATGAGGCAATTTCCCAACCTTTACAAGTTTCATGTAATGAAACAGATCATTCCATTTCCGATGTAGATTTACATAATGCACTTGTTGATGAGAGGGCTGATATAGAGGAGGCAAAAACTATGCCAAAATGACTGGTGCAAATGTTTCAGTATTGGAAGATACAACACGTACTGCACCTAAAATATTGTTTTGATAGATGTAGAAAATTCAAAATGGTGTTGAATCAGTTCAAGAGCATCATTGCAGTGAAGAACGGTATTTTATTGGGCCATGTTATTTCACAAGAGGGGATGGCGATTGACATCTAGAAATTGAATCCATAAGGATAGAAAAAGCTCCACTAAATATAAAGGAAGTAATGAGGTTTGTTGGACAAATCAAGTGGCATGCTAGGTATTTGAGGTACTTGGCTAATATCTCATTACCTTTGACATATTTAACAAAGAAAGATGTTCCCTTTGTAGGGGCTGAAGCCCAAGAGAAGGCTTTTTAGTTATTAAAAAAGATGTTTTTCATCGCACCAATTTTGAATGTGCTATATTGTTCTTTACCCTTTCACATATTTGTAGACGCATTGGATGTAGTAGTAGGAGCAGTGTTGATGCAACAAAAAGAGAGAGGATGGTATAGACTTGTTTATTATGTTAGTAGCGTGTTGTGCTCAGCTGAAAGGAATTATCCGGTGACTAAACATGAGACATTGGCAATGGTATATGCTCTTAGTAACTTCAGACATTATTTGTTGGGTAATAAAGTGGTTTTTCATGTAGACATCAAATGCATCTCTAGCATCATGAAGACTCAATTGTAAACCTATCTCCATAGGAGTGGCTAATAGGTTTACAATCTTCAAGGAGAAAATGTTGTAATAATGTGTTAGTATATTTGTTTGACAAAAAACTATTCCACCATTAACTTGCATAAACTAAATGCCCAAATAATGATGAAAATGCCCCAAATCACACATATCAAATGAGGCTTAAAATCAACAATATGCTTCTCATGAGAACCAATGAGCAACATGTCATAAACATACACAACAATGATCAGCAGCAAATCAATGGCACACTTAACATATAAGATGCTCGCAGTTGGACTCTTCTCAAAACCATGTGCAATCAGATAGGCATGTATCTTTTCATACCAAGCACGTGTTGCTTGCTTTTAACCATATAATGCCTTCTTCGACCTGCACACTTGGCTCTCATGCCCTTTCTGCACAAAGCCATAGGGCTAAAAAACATACACTTCTTTACGCAAGTCATCATTCAGAAACCCCGTTTTAATGTTCGTGATATACATTCCAACCATGATGAGCTAAAAGTGCAAAAATGCTAGAAAGAGTAGTCATTCGGGATGTAGGTGCAAAGGTCTCATCAAAATCAATGCCTCTTTGTTGTGCATAACCCTTTGCAACAAGCATAGCCTTATACCTATCAACTATTCCATCAGGCTTACACTTCAGCTTGTATACCCACTCAGTGCCAATGGCCTTCTTGTCAAGAGGCTAGTCACATAAGGAATTGGTACCATTTTTCATGATAACATCATATTTGGATCGCATAGCAGCCATCCTTTTTTTAGAATTTTGGGCTTCATCAAACGAAACAGGCTCATTCTCGTCAGAGAGACTAGAGGCAACCATAGCATACCAATCTGATGCAAAAGAGGCACTATGAGAGCCTGAACGAGTATGATATGATAGAATTGTATCTAATTTTTTATCACGCAAAGTCTGCAATAGCCATTTTGGCATATTTTTTGCCTCTTCAATATCAGCTCTCTCATCAACAAGTGCATCAAGTAAATCTGCATTAGAAATGGAATGGTCTGCATCATCACACAAAACCTTTAAAGGCTAAAAAGTTACCTCATTAGGACCAGCACTAGAGTTTCCCCCTGCAAAAAAAGGCAAAAAAGTATCATACATGTCTTTGGAGCTAACATATGTCTCCTTAGTACATGAAAGTAATGGCTAAATAGCATTTTCCACAAAAAGAACATCAGGGCTAACCAAAATGTGTTTAGTATGTGGATGATATAGATGATAGCCTTTTATTTCATAATTGTACTCAATCAAAATACATTTCATTGCTTTATCATCCAATTTTTTGTGTTGTTGTTTAAGGCACTAATGCATATGCGAAACAACCAAAAACACGCAGATGAGCAACAAATGGTGTCCGACCATGCAAAGACTTATATGGAGTGATATAATTCAGTGCTTTAGTGGGGCACTTCTTAAGTACATATGTTGCACACATAATAGCCTCAAGCTAGAAACTATGTGGTAAATCCATACTCTTGACCATAGACCTCACCATCTCCATGAGTCATTTGTTCTTTCTTTCAGCAACTCCATTCTGTTGGGATGTATAAAGTAATGTACACTGATGTTTTATTGCATGTCAACCACAAATGCATTAAAATATGAAGACATATATCCCCCCCTCGATCGGAATAGAGGTTGCCCATTTTACATGCTGATAGATTTTCAGCCAAAACAAGAAACTTTTTGAAGCCCATAAACACTTTGGACTTTTCTTTCAGTGGATACATGCATGCATGCCTAGAAAAATCATTGATCAAAGTCACAAAGAAAGATAGTTTCCAAAAGAGGGTGTCTGACTATGAACAAGTTGCAATTTCTGAGTAGCTCAAACTCAACCATCTTTGGAAAAGGAGGAATGCTACATTTTGCCCAAAATACAGCCGTTAGAGACATGTTTATTGGGTGTGCCTCAAGGGCAAAGAGGACACCATTTCAGATTTTTGTAGGCATAACAAACTACTAAAATTTCAATGACCAAAGCTTTGCATATGACAAAGCCTGAGAATCATGTACTGCACGTGCTGAATCATTCACATATTTTTCATAGTCTATGAGCTTATACATCCCACGACATAAAATGCGAGAAGCAATAATCATGTTGTCATTTGAGAGATCATGAACTATACATCTAACATCAACAAATTTCACAACCATGCCAATCTTGGATAAAGCTAAAACTGATAACACATTCTTTTTTATCCCTAGCACAAATAAAGCATCCGACAATGTAAAAGAACTATCATCAACAGTAGTTAGAATGATTCTACTAACACCCATGACAGGATAAAAGGAGTTGTTGGCGCATGTGATAGTATTTCCTATAGGGGTAGGCGTGAGTGAAGTGAAGAAACTCTGCTACAAGGTAATATGTTTGGTTGCCCCACTATCAAAGTACCAAACATCTGAGTCTACTGCAGACATACACTATTCATGAGAAGATGTGTGTCAAAACTACAAATAGCAGTAAATGGCCATTCTTCACATGATCATTTGCTTTACAGTACTTGCAAAACAATTTTTGCTTTTCTAATTTCTTGTCATCTCAATCATCTTCTTTTATTATGCAGAATTAGCATATTTTTGGTTACTAGTAGAAGAGCTCCATTTACCTTTGCCCTTCTGACTAGCCGAGAAAGCTTCATCTGCAACACGCATAATGGACCTATTCTACCTATACTGATCTTCCTGCAATAGAATAGAGACTAACTCCTCAAATGTTAAGCCATTTGGATTGTCAAATGAAGAGTAGAAGTAAAACTCTAATATGAATTGGGAAGACCATTTAGAACACTCTAGACAAGTGAACTGTCAAGTAGCACTTCATGAGTAACAATCAATTGTTCTTTCAAATCTTTGATCTTTATCAGAAACTGTCCATGGAATTACCTTCATTCATGTACTCACTCTCCAACTCTTTTCAAAAGTAAGCAACACGAGCCTCATTCCTTGCCTAGTACAAAGTGGTAAGTGTATCCCAAGCATCCTTAGCTATTCTACAAGAGCAAATGTGAGGAATAATGGCACGTTTGATAGAAATGGCTATCAATGCATGTGCTTGAGCATCTCTGCCATTCGAACGAGTTTTCTCTACAATAGGTGCAGTAGAAATCGTAACACGAATAGGAATCTATAGAATATGACCATCTTCGATGCCATTTGCATCTGCTTCAATAGCTATATTTGCATGTCTAATAGGATGTTTTTTAACACCTTGCACAATATTCCACAGTCCTTTTGTGACCAATACATGATGCATCATATAAGCCTATAGTAGGTAATTTGTACCATCCAACTTATCCTCAATAGCCAATGTACTGAATACATCATTGCTTTCAACCATGGCCATTGACTAAAATACCCTGATCCAAAAAGTTACTCTATCTAAAAAAGTTAAAAGAAATTACCTTGATGAAAAAATAGCCTGCACAAGTGCTATGATAGTGCGTTTGAAGGCCAAAATGAGCTTAGATTGTGATTCCAACACCAAAAAGCAAATCCATTTTGATCTCCCAGTTACCTTGAGTATGCTCACCAAATTTTGTGTGATTTTAAGACTGTGATCGGAGGGGTGTTGATGACACGCTAGATGAAGTGGAGACCTGCTTTGATACCAAATGTTGAAGTTTGAGGTCTATGTAAGCATGTGAATAGCACAACGAGCAAGAAGAAGCTTGGAGCACAACCCACAATACCGAATGTATTACCACTAGAATGTACATAGATATGTGACCCATTAGGGCAATAGGTGTATATACAAGCCAGGGGTAAAAAAACCTCCTAAAGAGGGAAGAAGTGCCCCCTGTGGTCCTAGTATGCTCACACACATCACTACCTAAATATATCAACAAAGTCGATGGCATTTTTTACTTATTTTTAGATGCCTTATATGTACCACAGATGAAGAAAAATATGTTATAAGTTATAGCATTGTCCAAAACTTGATTGGTTATTTATGACAATTGTACAATTCATGATCTCTCGAATGATGATGTTATTATTACTCTACAATTTTATATCATGGGTTGTATAAGCTCATGATTATGCAATATTCGTAAGTTATTTTCCTGTGGATTTTATGAATCTCAAGCTATCCAAGATGGAAAGCTTTGGCATGCACTCTTTGATCATATAAATTTGAAATGAAGTCTTCTTTACACAAATTGAGGAAACTTCTAAAATTGTGTGTGATGGCTATATTTTGGAAAAAATATAGCATTCGTCCATCCCAAAAGATGGTTCAATTAGAGTTGCACATAAATAAAGCTTCTTTATAGTGGTCAATGGTCCTATGCAAACACCGTTAGTTGGAAATTACCTAAACTTAGTCACTTTCATTGATGATTTTTCTAGGCATGTATGGGCTTATCCATTGAAAGCAAAGTCCAAGTTCTTTATGTGCTTTAAACATTTTGTGATCATGGCTAAAAATTTATCAATATGTAAAGAGGCTTCCTGTATTTAAATCGAGGGGGATTATAGAGTTTACTGCATAGTAGGTGTCCCACCAAAGCATTGATGCCTATCACTCCACATGAGGTTTTACATGATCACAAGCCATGTGTCACTCATCTGCATGTTTTTGGTTATCTAATATAAGCATTTGTGCTTGAATAACACCACAAAAAACTAGATGATAAACTAGTGAAATGTATTTTTATGAGGTACAAGTCTAAAAGAAAAGGCAATCATTTGTACCACCCATAAACTAAACACATTCTAGTTATCTGTGATGTTATTTTTGTGGAAGATGCAATTCAACCATTACTTTCATGTACCAAAGAGACATTAGTTAGCTTGAAGAATGTGTATGACACATCGCTATATCTTTTTATAATTGTATAGTCAAGTGCTAATCCAAATGAGGCAATTTATTAGTCTTTATAGGTTTCTAATCCATTTTTCGTGCAGATTTAAATGATGCACTTGCTGATTAGATGGATGACAAAGAAGAGGAAAAAACTATGTCTAAGTGATTGGTGTGGACTTTGAGAGATAGAAAATTAGATGCACCTTTGCCATATTATACTCATCCTAGATTTCATATCAAATGTCTAACTCAACTTCTTTTTTAGAATTGACAATTCATAAGGGTACTTCCCAATAATCAACATATCATTGACATAAAGTATCAAGCATATCAAGATGCCATCTGAGCATCTTTTTGTGTAGAGACAATGATCCTCAATGTTTCTGGAATAGCCTTGAGACTTCATAAAAGCATCAAACTTTTGGTAGCATTGTCTAGGGGATTGTTTAATTCCATATAAGCTCTTCTTCAACTCACAAACTAGACTTTCTTTGCCATGAACTACATAACCCTCTAGTTGTTCCATATAGATCTCATTTGTAAGATCTCCATGCAAGAAAGCAATTTTCACATCCATTTGGATTAGCTCTAAGTCCTCCATCACAATGAATCCAAGCAACATTCGCAAGGTAGTCATATTGAGCACTAGAGATAAGATTTCCTCAAAATCAACACCATGTTGTTGCTTAAAAACCTTTGCAATGAATCATGCTTTATACTTTGGAGAAGCACTATCTTATGTGAATTTCATTTTATATACCCATTTAAATGGTAAAGCTTTCCTATCCTTTGGCAATAGAACATATCTATCAGGTGGATGTTAGACATGTGGAGACCATCTCAATGGTTGCTAAAATAGAACATTTGCATCTTGATTTGATCGGACATTCTCTTGAACATCCCTATGTGCAGCATTTTTATGCATGCTAACTAGAGGACTAGTATCCTCCAACAACACTCTTCTCACTTCAACTCGTTAGTGGATTGTTTATGCATCTTAGACTCATTGAAAATGACATCACTACTTTTGATCACTAAACATGTTTTAGGATCCCATAAGCAATATCGTAATTGGCCTATTCGACTATATCCAAGAAAAATGCATTTCTTTGACTTATGGTCCAACTTTTGACTAAGGTTCTTGGGGATATGAACATATGCTTCGCACACAAAAACTCAAAGATGATCATAATATGGTGGCTTCCTTGTCCATAACTCTTCTGCCACTTTCAAACCTTTGGCACTACTAGGTGAAAGATTAATCACATGAACTGCAGTTAATACTTCTTCTAGCTAAAAGCCTTGTGAAAGGTTTGCACGATATAACATAGAAACTACTCTATCCTGAATAATTCTATTCATCCTTCCAGCTACATCATTTTGTACTGGGGTATAAGGAGCTATAAACTCTCTTTGTGAATTCCTCTAGATTGATAGAAAAGGTTGAGTTCATGTGAGGTATACTCACTCCCATTATCTCCACGTAAAGCCTTAAGCTTAGTTCCTTTTTTAGTCTTGACTAAAGCAAGCCATTTTTTCAAAGTAGGGAATACCTCATCCTTTGCTTTGATAGGATATACCTAGACTTTTCTAGTAGCATCATCTATGAAAGCAATACATTAAAGAGAACCACCTAATGACCTTGTAGGCATAGGACCACACATGTGTATGAACGAGACCTAAAGGGTGAATTGAAGAGTCAATGTGCATCTTTTGCACCTTCCTAGTTATTGATAATGCTCACAAAATGAAAAATCAGAGAAAGATGACACAAGTAAGTAGCCAGAACAAGAAAGATTTTCCACTACACTATGTGATATATGGCCCAAACGGCCATGCCAAATAAAATCCATTGGCTGTTCATTAATAGCTAACAAGTGTTCTTTGTGTGATACAAATAAAGGATAAAGTGAGCCAAATTTGCTTCCTTTTGCACTAACCATATTGCCCATTGATATGTAAAAGGACTGAGCATAGAAGACCACTTTGTAACCAAGGTCATCAAATTGACCAACTAACATCAAACTATGTGATAACTAAGGTACATGACATACATTATGCATAGTAAATTTTGAACCATCAATGAGTTGCCCAACCACATCTCCAATCGTGAAAATTTCACACTGATAAGAATCTCCAAGTCTCGCAGTACCAAGAGGCTTTGCTACATAACTAAACAACCATTCTCTATGTGGTGTCACATGGAAAGAAGCACCATAATCTAATAGCCATGTGTGGGAAAGGGAAATAGCCAAAAGAGCCTCAGTAACTATGGTACTATCAAGTTTCAACATATCAACATCATCAAAAATAGCATTGATTTCTTCAATCTTCACACCCAAAGTAGATGGTGCAAGTACCTATTTAACATGCCCATCAACATTTTGCCCTTTACCTTTAGCATTCTTTAATGTATAGCAGTCTTTACTCATATGTCCTTTCTTATGAAAATAATGGCATGTGCTATCCCTCTTTGTTGATTTACTTCTACTCCTATGTTGTTGACCATTATTTTCCTTGTTCTTGCTCCTGCCACATTGCTATGCCTATAGAAATCTGAAATGGTGTCCTCTTTGCCCAAACTTGAGGCACCCAGTAAACATGTATGTGAAGGATGTATTTTAGGCAAACTGCAGCATTCCTCATTTCCAAAAGATGGTTCAGTTTTGGCTACTAAAAAATTGCAGCTTGTTCATAGTGATGTGTGCGGTCCTATGCAAAAACCCACTTTTGGAAATTATCTTTACTTCGTGACTTTCATTGATGATCTTTCGAGGCATGCATGGGTATATCTGTTGAACGCAAAGTCCGAAGTGTTCATGTGCTTCAAACATATTTTGGTTTTGGCTGAAAATATGTCAGTATGTAAAATGGGCACCCTCCATTCTGATCGAGGGGGAGAATATATGTCTTCTGATTTTAATGCATTTTTGGATGAACATGTGATAAAACATCAGTGTACAGTGTCATATACACCTCAACAGAATGGATTTGTTGAATGGAAGAACACATCACTCATGGAGATGGCAAGGTGTATGGTCAAGAGTCAGGCTTTACCACATAATTTCTGGCTTGAGGTTGTCATGTGTGCCACATATGTACTCAATAGGTGTCCCATTAAAGCACTGTAGTCTATCACTCCATATGAGGCTTGGCATTATTGCAAGCCGTTTGTTGCTCATCTACATGTTTTTGGTTGTCTGGCATATGCATTAGTGCCTGAACAACATCACAGAAAATTGGATGATAAAGCAATAAAATGTATTTTTGTTGGGTACAGTTCTGAAAGTAGAGGCTTTCATCTATATCATCCATAGACTAAACACATTTTGGTTAGCCATGATGTTGTCTTTGTGGAAGATGTTATTCAGCCATCGCTTTCATGTACTAAGGAGACATCTATTAGCTCCAAAGACATGTATGATTTACTACCTCTTTTTACAGGTCGACAGTCTAGTGGTGGTCCTAATGAGGCAACTTCGCAACCCTTGCAAGCTTCATGTGATGATGAAGATCATCCCATTTCTGATGCAGTTTTACATGATGCACTTGTTGATGAGAGAAAAGAGATTGAGGAGGCAAAAACTATGCCAAAATGGTTGGTGCAGACTTTGCGTGACAGCAAATTAGATGCACCTCTGTCATATCATACTCGATCAAGCTCTCATAGAGCCTTTTTTGCATCATATTGCTATGCTTTGGTTGCATCTAGTCTCTATGATGAAAATGAGCCTGTTTTGTTTGATAAAGCACAAGATTCAAAAAATTGGATGGCTACTATGCAATTTGAATATGATGCTATAATGAAGAATGGTACTTGGTCTTTATGTGACTTGCCTCATGGCAAGAAGGCCATTGGGACTAAGTGGGTTTACAAATTGAAGCATAATCTTGATGGAACAGTGGACAGGTATAAGGCTAGGCTTGTTGCAAAGCATTATGCACATGAAAGAGGCATTGATTTGATGAAACGTTTGCACCTACATGCCGTATGACTACTGTTCGTAGCATCTCCGCACTTGCAGCTCATCGTGGTTGGAATGTACATCAATTGGACATTAAAACAACATTTTTGAATGGTGACTTGCTTGAAGAAGTGTATGTTTTTCAGCATCATGGATTTGTGCAAAAAGGGCATGAAAACCAGGTGTGCAAGTTAAAGAAAGCATTATATGGTTTAAAGCAAGCACCACGTGCTTGGTATGAAAAGATACATGCCTATTTGATTGCACATGGTTTTGAGAACACTCCAACTAAAAGTACATTATATGTTAAGCATGCTAATGATGTGCTTCTGATCATTGTGGTGTAGGTTGATGACATGCTGCTCATTGGTCCTCATGACATGCATATTGCTGATTTTAAGGCTAATTTTCATGCCTCAATTGAGATGTCTGATTTGGGGCATTTGCATCACTATTTGGGCATTCAGTTTATGCAAGTTGATGGTGGAATGGCTTTGTGTCAAATGTAATGTATTCACACATTATTACAGCGTTTTGGCCTTGAAGACTGCAAGCCTATTGACTTTCCTATGGAGATAGGTTTACGTTTGAGTCTTCATGATGCTGAAGATGCATTTGATTTTGTTCTCGATTAGCAGGCTATTGGATGCTTGATTTACTTATGCATTACTCGGCCAATATTCAATTTGCTATGTCACTGATGAGAAGGTTTATGCATTGTCCAGGAGTCAAGCATTGGCAGGCGGTTAAGCACATCTTTCGCTACTTGAGTGGTACCCGGCTACTTGGATTGTTTTATCCCAAGGGGTGATCATGACCGCTAGATTTGCATGCTTTTTTTGACAGTGATTGGGCTGGTTGCTATGACACTCCTGTGTCCACTACAGGTTTTTGCTTCATGCTTAGTAGCTCATGCATATCTTGGCTGAGCAAGAAGCAACCTACTCTGGCCACTTCCAATTGTGAGGCTGAGTATAGAGCAACTTTCACGGTGATTGTTGAGTGTGTGTGCCCAGACGCCTTATGGCTGATTTGGGTGGTAGTCACTCTTCTGCCACCACCATCTTCACTGATAGTCAGAGCTCATTG
Organism: Ceratopteris richardii; assembly: GCA_020310875.1. Classification (NCBI taxonomy): domain Eukaryota; kingdom Viridiplantae; phylum Streptophyta; class Polypodiopsida; order Polypodiales; family Pteridaceae; genus Ceratopteris; species Ceratopteris richardii. The sequence continues at coordinate 108,265,887 of CM035437.1, forward strand.
GCAGTTGCGAGGAACCCAATGTTCCATGCTCGTGCTAAGCACATTGAGGTGCATTATCATTATGTCATGGAGAGGTTCTCTGCTGGGGAGATCAGCTTGGCATATGTGCCCATGTAGGAGAACATTGCAGACCTTTTCACGAAGGCTCTGCCTAGGGAGAAGATTGAAGCTTTCCGCAAAGCTTTGGGCTTACTTCCTTTTATGGATGATTTTACATAGCTTGGCACTTGCTTATACATGAGTGCGAGTTCCTTGTTCACTGCATCACTCTCAGAGTGGGATTTGTTGATATATTTAGGTAGTGATGTGTGTGAACACTCTAGGACCGTTGGGGCACGTTTTTCCCTTTTTAGGAGGTTTTTTTCCCTCGGCTTGTTTATATTCCTATTTCCCTAACGGGCTACTTATCTTAGTACGTTCTAGTGAATATACATTCAGTATTGTGTGTTGTGCTCCAAGCTTCTTCTTCTTCCTTGTGCTATTCACGTGCTTCCGTAGATGTCTAACTGCAACACCTGATCCGCAAGGTGTGCCTAAGATCTATGATGCTATGATGATCAAGAAGAGACCATAATGATAATGGAGCTAAAAGATTCGAAACACCGTTAAGGCTCAAAAAGGATGACTATGTCAAATTCTAGAAAAAATAAATAGAGTCTTCCTAGAGAAATAGATTAATGCCTAGTAATGACCAACCAAAAGGATTTTGTGAGAATATATGTGCTCATACTAATAACTATATCACGGAGTAAATTGACCACTGTATAGTTGATAGAACAAAAAACTGGAAAAATTGTGCCAGAGTCTCCTCTACAAAATGAGCATATGACCAGAGTGAAATGCTAATAAAAGTACAAGTACTGACATGTAAACCTACATGGTCAATCACTGACTCTACTAAATATAATCACTTAATCAGTGAAGCGGGCTCTGGGGGGAACAAACTAGGATGGGTGACCTCTCAAGAAGTGTCGGGAACCTCCTTCTTCCTTGATCACAGAGGTCCTCCTTCGTGCACAGCCAATGGCAACAATGGTGACTTTGGTGACTTGGATGACAAGGTCTGCCAAGTTCCATGCCTTGGTGCCCACCTTAGTCATAAGCCTTGGAGAAAGCCTTGGGTGGGTGGGTGAATGCTTGCTTTGCTTGCACAAAAGAAACAAAGCTTTTGCATCAAAATGCTCTAATACCAGTGAAGTATTTTGATGGCAATGCACCATGCTAAACTCTCCTTCTCAAGAGCTCCACGATGATTAGTAGAAAATTGAGCTGCAGGCACCACACACACTAGTCCGTAGAGAGGCTACAGTATATGCAAAAAAACATAGTACACAGGGAGTAGAGAGATAGATTTCGTAGATGTAAGAAATCCAATCGAATTTCTAGTATGTGGCTGACTAGGCCACTATATGTTTTATTAAGGAACATATACAAAAGTTTCAGGTGGCCATTTGGCCTTTCACATGGATACTAACGATAACAAGTTGATCGGGAAATAGCTTTGTGTTAAATAAAATACATTGAAATATTATTGCAATGTTTTGGCCTTGAAGATTCCAAACCTATTGCCACTCCAAAGGAAACAAGTTTATGATTGAGTCTCCATAATGCTCGAGATGCATATGTTGTTCTCTATGAGAAAGATTTGGATGTTTGATTTACTTATGCATAACCCAACATGATATTGAGTTTGATTTCTCTTAGATGTGTGGGTTTATGCATTATCCAAGTTTCAAGCATTGATAGGTAGTTGATCTTTTGCTACTTGAGTTATCCCGGACTACTTGGATTATTTTATCCGAAGAGAAACATCATTACCATGTAATCTATTGTGGCCACTTCTAGTTGTAAGGCTCAGTATAGAGTAGCTTTCATAGTGCCTATTGAGTGTATGTGCTTGATACAATTTTTAGTTGATTTGGGTATTGTGAGTCTTTTGCCACCGCCATCTTTATCGAGAGTTAGACACCATGGATAGTTGCGGGAAACTTTGTGTTCCATGCTCCCACAAAGCACATTGAGATGTACTATCATTATGTTAGGGAGAGAATCTTTGCTCCATAAATGAATTTGGCATGTGTACCCACATAGGATAATGTTATAGACCTTTTCAGAAAGGCTCTGCCTACGAAGAAGTTTGAAGCTTTTTGCAAAGCTTTGGACTTACTTCCTTTAGTGGTTTGATTTCTAGCTTCACACTTCGTGATACATGAGACCATCTCTTTGTTCATTGCATCACTACCAAGGGGCATTTGATAATATATTTTGGTAGTGATGTATATGAATACACTTAGGACCATCGAAACACTTTTTCCCTCTTTAAGAGCTTCTTTTCTTGGCTTGTATATACAACCATAACCCTAAGGGATCACTTATCTTTGTACAATCATTGCTAATAGATTGAGTGTTGTGTTGAATCAGAGAGATGACAATCATGCTCCTTATTTTGGATCATGGGCTCATGTGAAAAGCTATTGTATATTTATACCATGAAACATATTTTTGAGGACAAAATAGTTCTTTAAGGGAAATAAAGTAGCTTGGACAAGATTCAAAGTTATCATTACAATAGGTACTTTTTTAGAGTATTAGACAATCCATGCGCTTATTTTAGTGGTTAAGTCTCAAGGATAGGAAGGATGAGGTCTTGGATTCAATTCCCATGGGGAGGATATGAAGAGAGTTTTTCCCAAAGAGTTCTAGAGCCTTGTCGAAGCGTCTATTCAAGTTAACGTGAGTTAAGTTGAAGTTGGAATGTCTCAACTCAAGTGATGAGTACATCTAACAGTAGTAGATTATAAGGGAAGGTGCCAAAGTAGTGGTCGAGATCGCACGTGCATCTTTGGACTTCAATTACTCCAAAAGTCATAATTAGACTCCAAAAACAACTCAAGTGGTGAGTACATCTAAAACTTGTAGATTATAATGGAAGGTGCTAAAGTCAGAGTGGTGGGGGATTGCACATGCATCTTTGGACTTCAAGTACTCCAAAAGTAAGAATCAGTCTCCAAAACCCTTACATAGCCCAAAGATAGCCATAACATTGGCAAAAGATATATGTATGAATGTATAGCCTCTCTCTCTCTTTATATTTAAAGAAGAAAGACCATAAAGAAGCTCCATTTTCATAGTGTAGTGTGTAGGGAACTGATTAGCAAACTTTTGTTTGTATCCCAATCTGTCTATGTTCTCCGCAAACGCAATTTGCTTAACGTCCTTTGAGCGGTTTCTCTTCGTTCGTCGTAGAACCAATCAGGCGAGAATAGTCATGGATGCTATCAAATTCGCTGTTTTTTTTAATAGAAAAACAGATTTCAATTAAAATACGAAATATACAAGGGCCTCATCGCTGAAAAAATGAGGAGATTTATCAGATACGTGGTGGGGGAGATTTTGTTGGGTCTGCTTTGCACGTAAACAAGCTTGCCGTTTATTTCACTATCTTACACTGGAGAGAGAGAGAGAGAGTATCATCAGGCTGGTTGTATGCGTGGTAGTCAGAGAGAGAGAGAGCTGGCTGAAGGGTCCGCAAAGGTTTACTCTGACTTTCAGTTTCGCCTGAAATCCGCATCTCCTATTTCTGCACGTTCGCATGATAAAAGATTCCACATGATGGTTCGTCTTGTTGTGGGAGATGTTCAGAAGACTACCGCGTGATTGTGAACATGGTTTCCGACATTTTTGTATGATGTTGCATAAGACGGATACAAAAAAGGAAACAGGAACGTGGGTTTGCGCCTGCTCCATAACAGCTTCTCATTGAAAATGGCTTTTCTGTTACATATAAAACCCGGCAAGTTGGAATCTCGCGAGTCGCGACTCGAGCATACAGAAAACTTAGACGTATGGGCTATGCGTAGAAATACAGAGGCAACAAGATGTGGGTATATTACAGACAATCTCTCTCTCTCTCTGACTACCACGCATACAACCAGCCTGATGATACACCCTCTCTCTCTCTCTTCTCTCTCTCTGACTACCACGCCTGCAACCACGCATACAACCAGCCTGATCATACACCCCCCCGGCCCGCCCCCAGTCTAGCTCCCTCCGAGAGACACACATAAGCCATCTACGTGGCTTTGGATCAATGTCTCGATCTTAAATCTAAGAAAATGCATACATTATCTTCGTGGATTCAGTTACTCGTCGAGTTTCAACTTTGAAAGAACAATTGTACAGGTGAATAGGGGCGAGGGTTCAATTCAAAGTTAACTTTAAGTGAATTGATTGGGCAATTTTGTAGGTAACTACAGCCTAAGTGAATTTGTTGGGCCGTTTATACCTTGAATTAGGGGTGGAGGGTTTGATTCTTTGTGGCTGCGAATGCTTACCATGTATAGAAGGCTGGGACATTCTAAGTGAAGTTCTGTAGATACATAACTGCATCCTAAGTGAATTGGTTGGGCTGTTTGGGACATTCTAAGTGAATTGGCTGAGCAGTTTTGTAGATACATAATCGCATCCTTAGTGAATTGGTTGGGCCGTTTGGGACATTCTAAGTGAATTGGTTGAGTGTTGGAGTTAGACATCGGCGAAAGCACGCGAATAGCACAAGGAAGAAGAAGAAGCTTGGAGCACAACACACAATACTGAATGTATACCACTAAAATATACAAAGATAAGTGACCCATTTGGGCAATATGCGTATATACAAGCGGAGGGAAAAAAACCTCCTAAAGAGGGAAAAGAAATGCCCCGACGGTCCTAGAGTGTTCACATATATCACTACCTAAATATATCAACAAATCCCCCCTGGGAGTGATGCGGTGAACAAGGAGCAGGCACTCATGTATAAGGAAGTGCCAAGCTATGTGGAATCATTCCATAAAAGGAAGTAAACCCAAAGCTTTGTCGAAAGCTTCTAACTTCTCCCTAGGCAGAGCCTTTGTGAAAAGGTCTACAATGTTCACCTGTGTTGTCACATATGCAAAGCTGATCTCTCCAGTAGAGAACCTCTCCCTAACATAATGATAATGCACCTCAATGTGCTTAGTGCGAGCATGGAACATAGGGTTCCTCGCAATTGCCAATGCACTCTGGCTATCAGTGAAGATGGTGGTGGAAGAAGACTGACCAACACCAAATCATCCATAAGGCGTCTGAGCCACACACACTCAATAGTTGTTGTGAAAGTTGCCCTATACTCAGCCTCACAATTGGAAGTGGCCACAGTAGGCTGCTTCTTGCTCAACCAAGATATACATGAGCTACCAAGCATGAAGCAAAAGCTAGTAGTGGACACATGAGTCTCATAGCAACCAGCCCCATCACTATCAAAAAAAGCATGCAAATCTGGCGGTAATGATCCCCCCTTAGGATAAAACAATCCAAGTATCTAGGTACCACTTAAGTAGCAAAAGATGCGCTTAACCTCCTACCAATGCTTGATACCTGGCAATGTATAAACCTACTCATCTGTGAGACAACAAACTGAATATCTGACCGATTAACGCATAAGAAAATCAAGCATCCAACAGCCTGCTGGTAGAGAACAACATCAAATGCATCTCTAGCATCATGAAGATTCAATCGTAAACCTGTCTCCATAGGAGTGGCAATAGGCTTACAATCTTCAAGGCCAAAATGCTACAATAATATGTCAATATATTTCGTTTGATACAAATCTATTCCACCATCAACTTGCATAAAGTGAATGCCCAAATAATGATGCAAATGCCCCAAATCAAACATCTCAAATGACGCATGCAAATCAGCTTTAAAATTAGAAATTTTCTTTTTATGAGGACCACTGAGCAGCATGTCATCAACATACACAACAATGATCAGAAGCACATCATTGGCACGCTTGATATATAAGGTTCTCTCAGTTGGACTATTCTCAAAACCATGTGTAATCAGATAGGCATGTATCTTTTCATACTAAGCACGTGGTGCTTGCTTTAAACCATATAATGCCTTCTTTAACCTGCATACCTGGTTTTCATGCCCTTTCTGCACAAAGCCACAGGGCTGAAAAACATACAATTCTTCATGCAAGTCACCATTCAGAAATGTTTTTTTAATGTCCAACTGATGTACATTCTAACCATGATGAGCTGCAAGTGCACAGATGCTACGAACAATAGTCATTCGGCATGTAGGTGCAAAGGTCTCATCAAAATCAGTGACTCTTTCTTGTGCATAACCCTTTGCAATAAGCCTAGCCTTATACCTGTCAATTGTTCTGTCAGGCTTATGCTTCAGCTTGTATACCCACTTAGTGCAAACGGCTTGCCAAGAGGCAATTCACATAAAGACCACGTACCATTTTTCATGATAGCATCATATTTTGATTGCATTGCAGCCATCGAATTTTCTATGCTTCATCAGACGAAACAGGCTCATTCTCATCACAGAGACTAGAAGCATCCATAGCATAGAAATCGGATGCAAAAGGGGCACTATGAGAGCCTGATCGAGTATGATATGACAAAGGTGCATCTAATTTTTTATCACGCAAAGTCTGCACTAGCCATTTTGGCATAATTTTTGCCTCCTCAATATCAGCTCTCTCATCAACAAGTGCATCATGTAAATCTACATCAGAAATGGAATGATCTGAATCATCACATGAAACATACCAAGGTTGACAAGTTGCCCCATTAGGACCATCACTACACTTTCCACTTGTAAAAAGAGGCAACAAAGTATCATACATGTCTTTGGAGCTAACAGATGTCTCCTTAGTACATGAAAGTAATGCCTGAATAGCATCTTCAACAAAAACAACATCGTGGCTAACCAAAATGTGTTTAGTCTATGGATGGTAAAGACAATAGCCTTTGCTTGTAGAACTGTACCCAACAAAAATACATTTCACTGCTTTATCATCCAATTTTCTACGATGTTCTTTAGGCGCTAATGCATATGCTAGACAACCAAAAACATGCAAATAAGCACTAGATGGCTTGCGACCATGCCAAGCCTCATATGGAGTGATAGACTCTAGTGCTTTAGTGGGACACCTGTTAAATAAATTTGTTGCACACATGATAGTCTCAAGCCAAAAACTATGTGGTAAAGCCTGACTCTTGACCATACACCTCGCCATCTCCATGAGTGACCTCTTCTTACGTTTAGCAACTCCATTCTGTTGTGGTGTAAACATCACTATACACTGATGTTTTATCCCACATTCATTCACAAATGCATTAAAGTCAGAAGACATGTATTCCCCCCAATGAGAATGGAGGGTGCCCATTTTACAAACTGACAAATTTTTAGCCAAAACCAAAAATTGTTTGAAGCACATAAAAACTTTGGACTTTTCTTTCAATGGATATACCCATACATGCCCAGAAAAATCATTAATGAAAGTCATGAAGTAAAGATAATTTCCAAAAGAGGGTGTCTCAATGGACCACAACAATCACTATGAAGAAGCTGTAATTTTTGAGTAGCTTGAATTGAACCATCTTTTGGAAAGGAGGAACACTGCATTTTGCCCAAAATATAGCCTTTGCAGACATGTTTTCTAGTGCCTCAAGTTTGGGGAAAGACGACACCATTTCAAATTTCTATAGGCATAGCAAACTAGTAAAATTTAGATGAGCAAAGCGTGCATGCCAAAGATTTGAATCTGATATAGCCTAACAATCAGGTATTGCACATGTTGAATTATTCACAGATCTTTCATAGTCTATGAGCTTATACATCCCACGATATAAAATGCAAGAAGCAATAATGACATCGCCATTTTATAGATCATGAACTATACATCTGTCATCAATAAATTTCAGAACCAAGCCAATCTTCGCTAAAGCTGAAATTGATGACAAATTCTTCTTGATCCCTACCACAAATAGAGCATCCAACAATGTGAAAGATTTAACATCAGAAGTAGTCAGAATGATCTTACCAACTCCCATGACAGGATAAGAGGAGTTGTTGGCGCATGTGACAATATTCCTTGTAGGGGCAAGCTCGAGGGAAGTGAAGAAACTACATAGCAAGGTAATATGTTTGGTTGCCCCACTATCAAAATACCAAACATCTGAGTCTACTGTAGACATACACTGCTCATGAGAAGATGCGTCAAAACTACAAATAATAGTATATGCTGATTATTCATTCTGCACAAGATTAGGAGACTCTGTTTTTGGTGTAGACGCCTCTGCAACAACCATTCCAACCTCTTTTTTCTTTGCCTCTTTAGCAACCAATTCTCGATAGCTCTTAATGACATGATCATTTCCTTTATAATATTTGCAAAACAATTTCTACTTTTCTGATTTCTTCTCATCTTTGTCTGCCTTCTTCAAATGTGCAGCATTTGTAGATTTTTTCTTACTAGTAGATGAGCTCCATTTACCTTTTCCCTTCTGACTAGTGAGGAAAGCTTGATCTAGAACATGCATAATAGACATGTTCTAACTAGATTGATCTTCTTGCAACATAACAAAAACTAACTCTTCAAATGTCAAGGCATTTGGATTGCCTTTCATCATCGACCCAGGAGTAGAAGCAAAACTCTGATATGAGTCAGGAAGACCATTCAAAATAGTTTGCACAGGTGAATTGTCAGGAAGGACTTCATGAGTACAAATCAATTATTCCTTCAAATCATTGATCTTTGTATAAAACCTTCCATAGAATCACCTTCATTCATATGCTCACTCTCCAACTGTTTTCAGAGGTAAGCAACAAGAGCCTCATTCCTAGCCTGGTACAATGTGGTAAGTGTATCCCAAGCATCCTTAGATGTTCTATATGTAAGAGTGAATGTGAGGAATAATGTCATGTTTGACAGACAAGGCTATCAATGCATGTGTGTGAGCATCTCTGCCATCCCAACAAATTTTCTCTATAGTATGTGCAACAAGAATTGCAGCATGAACAAGAATCTGTAGAATATCACCATCTTCAACACCATCGGCATCAGCTTCAGTACCATTATTTGCAAGTGTAATAGGACGTTTTTCAACAACCTGCATAATATTCATGGTCCTTTTTCGACTAATACATGATGCATCAAATAAGAACACAATTGGTAATTCGGACCATCCAACTTGTCCGCAACAGCCAACATACAGAATACATCACTCCTTTCAGCCATGGCCACTAACTAAAATACCATGATGTAAAAAATTAACTGTATCTCAAAATGTTGAACAGAACTACCCTGTCGAGTTCTACTAAACCTGTAGGAGACTTTGAGATGCTTATATTGGAAAATCCAAACCTGTATATATCTTTAGCACAAAAAGATAAAATCGCTTGCACAAGCGCTACGATAGTGCATTTGGAGGGTTGTCAATGATGCCCTCGATGAAGTGGCAACCTAATCTGATACCAATTGTTGGAATTCAACGTCTACGAAAGCACACAAACAGCACAAGGAAGAAGACGAAGCTTTGAGCACAACACACAATACTAAATGTATTACCACTAGAATGTACAAAGATAAGTGACATGTTAGGGAAATAGGCGTATATACAAGTCGAGGGAAAAAAACTCCTAAAGAGGGTGCCCCGCCGGTCCTAGATTGTTCACACACATCACTACCTAAATATATCAACATTGAGGAGTTTCATAGATACATAATTACATCCTAAGTGAATTGGTTGGCCCATTTAACTCTAAAGTAGGGGTTTGATATTTTGTGGCTGCAAATGTTTACTATTGCTTTCATGGAAGGTTGGGAATCAGGATGTGTGCCTTCAGAATCAATAAAGGCTAAAGTGTATGCCTTCAGACTTGTTGATCTTAGTTGGCCTTGGAATAGTCTTGCTCATGAAATCAACCTTCATGCTCATTGTTCCCCTTCTCTCGTCTCTCCTTAGGGCCGTCCTTTCCTTAACTCTACCCTAGCCATGTCATAGGGCTCTGTTTTTGCGTAATGCCAAACATCTATGCCCTACCTTTGAAATAATTCAAACAAAATTAGGGAGATTAGGTCTCACACTTGACTTCCTTAAAGAAAACACACTTTTCTAGACATCTAAGCCCTGCTTTGTGAGATATGGGCAGTCCCATTGTGCCAAATATCACTCTCATCCTTGAATAAATTCAAGCATAATCTAGGAGACTTGGTCTCATACAAAAATTCTTAGAAAACAAAACCATGTTCTCCGAGAGACTAAAACAGGATAAAACGTGATAAACCATGTTCTCCGAGAGACTAAAACAGGATAACACGTATCACGTTTTCATTTCTCTGACATGTATAGTGGTCACACCAATATATGTTAGGGATACTTCATTGAGCTTTACTAGACTTATCTACTGAGAGTGATGGCACATTTGTTTCTTGCCAGCTCACTCATTCGTGGACATTAGGATTTTCCTTATGTACTCTTCTATATATTGCACTTGTTGTATTGTTGTTTTAGGTCATTCTTGTGAATTCCTTTTATTTAATAGAAGAAGAAGAAGAAGAAGATCATACTCTTCTTCCTTGCGTCAATCTATGTGTGTTCTCCTCTTTGATTGTGAGAGTGTGTGTGAGCTCTCTTCCTTATCTCCTTCCTCGTGACATGGTATCATAGCCAGTGTAACTATATTAGAAATCTCATTATCCAGTCATGTAGATGCTCGGATGATGGATCAAGTCATCCGCAAAAATCGATCAGCACATGTAGGGTGTTTAAAGCAAACTCAGGTGATTTAATCGTACTTGAAGAATAGGGTAATAGATGATGCAAACAATTTTAATTACCTATTTTATGAAAGGACTAATAATATTTTAAAGTCAACTAATGGGCAATACTTTCGGACACAAATAAAGCTCTGTGGACATCGGAATGTAGGTTAATGGAAAATATTAAATGAATTAATGAATGTGATAAGAATAATTTCCAGCAATAGGACTACTAATGCTAAACCTTTCTAAATGATAAACTTTGCTAAAATGATGTTGAATTCTAATGAATCCTATACAAATATAATGATGTAAATGGCTAATATAAATGTGAGCTTTAAATTGGATCTCGAAAGGTGGGTCAAGTTGTGAATGAGGAGCTCCTATTCCCTGATCATGTAATGGCTTGATACTCTTCTTCAATCTTTATCAACTCTTCCTTCAATACTCTTTTCTTCAATGTCTGCAAGAAAACATTAGGGAAACCATAAATAAAACTTACAAATCATAATTCATGTATCCATATAACATTCTCAAACATGCTTGATACACATGCATTTGCTCATGCATACATTCTCATATTTTTAATGCTCAAGCTAACATACATCAATTCTCATGTTAGCAAACATTTTTATGCAAATGCACATGAAAACACATATGCTCATGTATGCTAACTTAAACTTACTCTAATATGCATTCATATACACACATTCATGCATATACATCACACACATACACTGTTAATGCTCATGCTAATGTACATTCACACACTAACACTTACTTATACTTGCAAACACCTACTAACTTCCTTCTACATATTCATTCTCATATATGCTCATAACATACCCTCACTTATACATGCATCTTACATACATAAACATTCACATATAGGTTCAGCTTCCAATAACATGCATACATGCTCCTAATATGCATATGTATCCACTCTCATGCTCACATATATGCATACACATGCATTCATACTTAAATGCACTCATTCACATTCATATGTAATTACTCATTCTCATACACATTCAAGCTAGCATAAACTAATACAACATTCATATTTACATTACACCTTCATAACTTATACTTACTCTCATTCATTAATGCTAACACATATAGTTGATATATAAACATGCACATATACTCGTGTATTCATGCATTTATGCATTTTGAAATACATGCTCATACACTATGCAAAAATCATGCATACATACATTCAATTTAATACATTCATGAATATGCTCATGCATACTCTAATCATGCACATGTATTAACACTAATTGGTATGCACTAACACTCATTGTCATGCACACACATATCATATACACATATATGCTAACATCACATATGCATGTATATACTATAATGTAAATGTCTATTGCATACATTCATGTGCAATTTTACTTATATGCACTCATAAATATGTATAGGAAATAAATTAACTAATTATATAAAATAAAGTAAATGCTTTTAAAACTACTTCAATTAACTCTCTCTCTCTCTCTCTCCCTCTCTCTCTCTCTCTCTCTCTTTCTCTCTCTCTTTCTCTCTCTCTCTCTATCACGTTCTCTCTCTCCCGTTCTATCACGTTCTCTCTCTCTCTCTCTCTCTCTCTCTCTCTCTCTCTCTCTCTCTCTCTCTCCCTCTCTATCACGTTCTCTCTCTCTCTCTCTCTCTCTCTCTCTCTCTCTCTCTCCCTCTCTATCACGTTCTCTCTCTCTATCTCTCTCTCTCTCTCTCTCTCTCTCTCTCTCTCTCTCTCTCTCTCTCTCTTTGTGCATGAATATCTACAGCTAGAACCACTCTCTCTCTCTATCACGTTCTTTCTCTCCCTCTCTATCACATTCTCTCTCTCTCTCTCTCTCTCTCTCTCTCTCTCTCTCTCTCTCTCTCTCTCTCTCTCTCTCTCTCTCTCTCTCTCTCTCTCTCTCTCTCTCTCGTTGTCCACCGGTGCAGTCACCAGTTGTCAATGGGGAAAGAAAATCTCTTTTTCTCTCTCCCTCTTTCTCTCCCCGTGCGTGAGTTGCATGTGAGCGGCAACCCAGGCATCTCCTTATCTCTCTATGTGTAAGCACATCTACAGGCAAGAAGAGGGGGAAAATAACTCTTTTTCTCACTCTCTCTCTCTCTCTGAACCTCTACCTGCGCACTGCATCAAAAGCTCTCTGCATTGTGGTTCTCTCTCTAATGCTACTGCCACCATCACCGATGCGATGGCTATCTCTCTCCTCACACACATTTAATGCACAGTAGACAAAACTGCTCTCTCTCAGATCTGCACATGCCATCTCAGCAGCCAAGTCTCCGTACGTGGTTGCCACCTATCAAAGTGGGACACACACTCTCCATCTCTCTCTATGCCTCTCACTCTCTCACTCACTCTCTTAGTCATCTCCTTGTGCACCATCTATGTCTCTGCAGCTCTACTTTGCTAGGGTGGAGGGTAAAAGAAAATGAGTTTTCGCTCTCTAGCATGCACAAGAACCGAGGAGATTGGAAAGAAAGAAAAATAGAGATTTGATAATATTACTTGCAAGAAAACATTAGGAGAGAACAAAGCTCAACACACATATAAATAAATACACAAGTCAGGAGCTTACCACTCCTTTAATTTCTTACTTTTATTTCTCATCCACACTTTAACTCACTCCTACTCACCACTCTTTACCCACATACTTTCTGCACTTTAGATGCATAGTTTGGAGGGGGGGGGAGGGGGGGAAAGGGGGAGGAAGGAGGGGGGGGTAAGGGGGGGAAATGGGGGGTGGGGAGGGGAAGGGGTGGGGGGAAAAAAGGGGGGAAAGGGAAGGAGGGGGGGAGGTACAAGTACAGGAACAATTCATCCAAGGAATCCAAAAGGTGATAAAATGGAGAAAACATCAGCGAGAAAATGGACAAAATTTTTATATACAACCTGTCCAGATTTTGCAATCTAGGTAGTCTATGTCTGGTTCTATTATGTTGTTTGATGGTAGGCCTTAAGCGTAGAAATGTTTGTTAAGGGGAGCATCTGCCTCCTGCAGAGCCAGAACAGCAAAACTTTGGAAATGGAAATCGATCTTAAATTAATATGCAATCTCCCTGAGAAGTCGCTGGAATGGAAGCTTGCAAATAAGCAATTCGATGCTGTTTTGATACTTACGTATCTCCCTCAGAGCCACTGTGCCAGGTCCCCCTGCCTCCGCCCTCCGACCCCTCCGCCCCCTCCCCTTTCCCCCCACTCCCCCCCCCTTTCTGCCCTTCGCACCGTACCCCGCCCTTTGCCCCACACCCCGCCCCGCGCTTTGCAGTGCCCCTAGTCCCGCACTGCGCTGTCAGAAGGATTTCCTCACTTGATTTAATATATGGTAAAATATAAATATTTTTATTTCAAGTCGACTACTTGATATCTCTCTCGCATAAACTTCAATACATTGGTTAAGTTAAATTTTCTAGGTCCCATACAACCTGATGATGAGATGTTAAAGAGTGAAAGTAAATTAAATTCTACCTTCTGGGCACGAGGCACACCAGAAGTGAAAATTAGAATTGGAGATGAGAATGATTCCTGTTTAGCTCTGGCTCTTATTGATTCGGGGTCAGAGATAAACGTTATATCAAAGATGTTTTTTGACAAATTTAGATGGCCAATCGACAAAGAGCACGACTGCAGGATGAGAACAGCTCACAATGGCTCTGGCATTTTATTAGGTGCATGTGCGAATGTGCCTATAATGATAGGTGGCATTCGAGAAGAATTTCACTTCTTCGTTCAAGATAATGTTCGTATGAAGTAATTATCGGACAGCCATTTATAGCTGAGATGAGAATGGAAATAAAAGCAATGAACAATGGGTCAACATATGCAAGAATTTGATCCAAGTCAAGGATGGATTCTTTGCAAGTTATGATAGTATGCTCAAATCACACTACAAATAGAAAGAACTTAAGAAGAAACCCATTGATTCGATCAGGCATGTATGTGATGATCCACTGGCTGTAAGAGAATATGGGGCATATTATGATCAAAATTTCTGCTAGACTCCACTATTAAGTGGGACAATAGTGGACATTATTTTGATGTCTCACCTATTAATGAACATAAAATTGAAAATTATTTATTTTGTACTGCTACGACTAGCTTACATTATATTACTAAAGAAAGCCTGACAAAAACATTTAGAAAACAATTTAAAAAATATTTTAGGAAATCAGGATTAATTTCGAATGATGAGAAAATTGAGTGTATAATTGAACTCTCAAAAAGTTCTACTTTATTAGAAGAGCTAGAAAGTGTTTCTCAAGAAAATTTAGAGTCAAATCTGATTATTCTTAACTTTATTCAAGAATATGAGATTATTAGTGAATTCATCCTAGAACATGAAGTTAGCATATAAACTAAACACAAAACTGTAGAAAAGAAAATAAAGACTGTAGCTCAACCCGTACCCAAAGATAGTCATGATATATTTCGACGAGTATCAGATGACCCTATACTTAGAGATCGATCTAAGATAGGTCATATTTTTACACAGGAGATTAAGAAATATATTAAATTCGGTGATGACTTTCTTTCTCATATAGAAAAAGAGCAGTTTACCAAGATGATTGTTCGTCATGGTAAAGCTTTTTCTTTATTCCCAGATGAGATAGGATGTGCAGACCCAAAGTTAGTCGCTCTGATGATTATTTTCACTGTACCACATATTCCTTGGAATCTTCGTCCGATTCCAGTCCCAAAGGCTCATTTACCTGAGCTAATGAGACTGTTAAAGGAGAAGATTGCCATGAGAATCTTGGAACCATCCTCAGCACCATACTCCAATAGGTGGTTCACAGTACCGAAAAAGAGTGGGAAGTTATGCTTTATCCATGATCTGCAGCCTGTAAATAAAGTCACTATCAGGAATGTAGGAACGTGTCCCATTGTAGATGAGTTTGTCGAAGCAATTTCCGGTCATTCCATCTATTCAATGAGAGACCTGTATTCAGGGTATGATCAATTTCAATTAGCTATTGAGAGTCGAGATGTGACCACGATGAAGAATCCTTTGGGTTTAGTACGCATGTGTACTTTACCACAAGGAGAAATGAATTTTGTGGCACACATGATGAATGCTATGAATCTGGTCCTACATGACTTTATCCCAAAAGTGATGATGCCTTTTATTGATGACATTCCAATAAAAGGGTGTGTGGAAAAAGAAAAAGATGGAAGTTTAGACTCATCTGGTTGGTTGCAGAAAGTTTGTTTCTAGCCATATTTCTATTTGTGAAAAGATATTTGAAAGATTTGAAGAGGTTGGACTAACTTTCTCCCTAGAGAAATCTACTTTTGGTGTTAATGAAGTGCTGATAGTTGGACATTTATGTGGCCATTACTGTTGTAGACCCTATCCAGCAAAAGTTGATGCCATTAGAAGGATTTCTCAGC
The DNA here is from genome assembly GCA_020310875.1 of Ceratopteris richardii. Classification (NCBI taxonomy): domain Eukaryota; kingdom Viridiplantae; phylum Streptophyta; class Polypodiopsida; order Polypodiales; family Pteridaceae; genus Ceratopteris; species Ceratopteris richardii. The sequence continues at coordinate 108,281,885 of CM035437.1, forward strand.
GATGTCGCAATGTTAGTGAAGTAAGGAGATTCCTAGGTGCAGGTGTTTTCTATGTCATCTGGATCCCTCACTTTACTCATGCAGCGAACCCACTTTATGATTTATAAAGAAAAAGAAAGAAATTCTTTTGGACTGATGAGCATTCTAGAACGATGAGACGTCTAAAGCAGTTGCTTACCAATGCTCCTATTTTGAAGCATATTGACTATACAGGAAATAAGCCTGTAATCCTCACCATTGACACTAGTCCTATTGGTATAGGCCGGGTCATTGGGCAGGATGATGAGGAGGAGCAAAGGTACACAGTTCGCTTTGGAGCGAAGATTTTACATGATACACAAAGGAATTATCCTCAAATTTGTTGGAGTTAGACGTCTGCGGAAGCACGCAAACAGCACAAGGAAGAAGAAGAAGCTTGGAGCACAAACACACAATACTGAATGTAGTACTAGAGAATGTACAAAGATAAGTAGCCCATTAGGGCAATAGGCGTATATACAAGCTGGGGGAAAAAAACCTCCTGAAGAGGGAAAAAAGTGCCCCGGCGGTCCTAGTGTGTTCACACACATCACTACCTAAATATATCAACAAATCCCCCTTGGGAGTGATGTGGTGAACAAGGAGCTGGCACTCATGTATAAGGAAGTGGCAAGCTATGTGGAAATCACTCCACAAAAGGAAGTAAGCCCAAAGCTTTGCAGAAAGCTTCAAACTTCTCCCTAGGCAAAGCCTTCATGAAAAGGTGTGCAATGTTCTCCTGCGTGGGCACATATGCCAAGCTGATCTCCCCAGCAGAGAACCTCTCCCTGAGATAGTGATAATGCACCTCAATGTGCTTAGTGTGAGCATGGAACACAGGGTTCCTCACAACTGCCAATGTGCTCTGACTGTCAGTGAAGATGGTGGTGGCAGAAGACTGGCCAACACTCAAATCAGCCATAAGGCATCTGAGCCACACACACTCAACAGTCGCTGTGAAAGCTACCCTATACTTAGCCTCACAACTCGAAGTGGCCACAGTAGGGTGCTTCTTGCTCAACCAAGATATACATGAGCTACCAAGCGTTAAAGGAATGGTGAGTACCTCATTTATCTAAATAACCTTTATAGGATTTTCTAAATTTGTATTTTTGACTGTATGCATAGACCGAAATGATTTCTACTTCATATTTATGTAATTTTAGAAATTTTCTTTATTATCAGAAACATGATTAGAAATTAGAAGCTTTATAATATTATTTAAAGTTAAATTATAGATTTTACCAAAGAATTTGATACTGTTTTCAATTGAATTGCAGGTTGGCCCATCGAGGATGATGTGCAGGTTTGGTGGGGGCAGATGTCGGAAGGATTTCCTCACTTGATTCAATATATGGGAAAATAAAAATATTTTGATTTCAAGTCGATTACTTGATATCTCTCTCACATAAACTTCAATACATTGGTTAAAACATTAGGGCGAAAAACGGCCCAAAAAGGGCCGTGTAAGGATTTCAATTAGTTGTGCTTAATCGGGATTAAAGTTGTCAAATCCTTTAAGAAATTCCGTGTAAGTTCATTTAAAATGTATCTTATGCAAATTTTGAAGAGAGAGAAACTCGTATCATATAATCATGAAAAGTTTGTGTGATATCTTACGCCTCGAAGTTTGTGCTCACCGGGCGCTGATCAAAAGTCGAATTTTCCTGTTGTTCACGGACCTATATAATGTGTGCTAATGACATTTTGCGCTTTTTTTCTCTACTTTTCATAGCAAGCCTGTTTCTCCCTTTCACGTCATTTTAGACACTTGCCGATCATTTTTCATAGCAGACCATGGAGAACGTTAACCCAAATACTCTCGCTGAGCTTTCAAACAATCGAAATCATTGTGAAAAGTTCCATATCAACATTGCGGTTAGTCAGGAGTATGTGACGACAAGAAAAGTATTTCGAAGGGCTCTTCATCCTCCTGAAGTGGATGGATTGCGAAAGGAAGGCAAGAAACATATCGACATATGGACAGATGGATCTGTTTATCCAATTGATCCACAAACTAGAAGGTACCCCCCTTTTCATAATCTTCATTATCTGGTTAGATTTGTGGGAGATGGTGAGGATGGTTTACGAGGCTATTGTTCAAGGCTCTGGGATATTTCAAGGAATTATGTACAATACATAAACTGTTTACAAAACACACTACACCATAAGAATTTACATATGAGGGAGCTAGAAAACAAATTATCCACTTTATCTTCTCAGTTAGAGTCTTTTAAAAAAATGAAAGAAACTCCTATAGGTTTGAGAATGCGATCAAAACGAGTAAAACCTTTTTTAGATTTGACTGAAAAATCTGGCCAGAAAAAGAAAAGAATGAAAATTGTTAGAGATCATGTGACAAATGTGCTAGGTTTCAATATGTCGAGCAGTTTTGAGCGCATACATTTTTGTAATGAAATTTTGAGTCAAAATGATGTTTTAAGACTATTGAAACTAAATGAAAATACATGCTTGAAACACTTTGTTTTTCAGAAACTCATGACAGAAATGAATCTTTTACTAGAACCATCTCAAATTCAAAATATTTGTGATAGTGTCGGAGTGAGTAGGAAAGGTTATAGAGCAATTTCAAAAGTTTAGTGTGAATTTTTAAAATTTAACAAAGTTAGAAGTTTTGGATTGCCTAGACCCCATCATGTAGGAAAGTTTCGGCTCTGCTTGAATAAGGAGATCACATCAATATTTGGTGAATAAAAACATATTCACAGTAACATGCCTTACGAAGTAGGAAAACAAAAGTTACATTTCACTTACAATGCATTTAACAACATATGGATAGATGTTATAAAACTTCAAACATACATGGTTCAGTTCTATAATATAAAAGAGCATGAATGTTCTGGTCTATTGAAATTTGTAATCAAACTTGATGAAGTTGAGCTTTAAAAACATCAAAAGATGGAGAGAATAAGCATTGTACTGATGAGCAAAGCTTTGGACTATAGCCTTGGGAAATTGGATACTCCATCTCTCAAAGTACAATCAGAAATGGAGTTATGGTGGGTTGGCTGTGCTCAAGTTCCATTTGAGAGCCATAAAACACTTAAATGGTTATTCTCACAGACAAACATTCCAAATGTTATCCAAGGGCATCATGCAAGAGAATTGTTGAATGTCAAAGACTACAGGAACTTTCAAGTTGAGTGGCTAGGAGACCTAAAGACACTCAAATGCATGTTTGGTATAAGTGGGGGAGAAAATTCTAAGTACCCTTGCTTGTACTGCATGCAAAGCCCAGGCACAAATGGATGGATTGCTAGAGCTGAGGGTGAAGAGGCTCCTTCTAGACAAATATATTCTTCGTAACTACTCATCTTCTTCAATGATTTGGGATCCCATACTTCCAATAGCATTGACAAATGTACACATATGTACACTACATGCAGAGTTAAGAATCATTGACAAGTTGGTCCATCTTCACTTGGATTATGCATATTCTATCAAGCCTACAACTCTTGCAGATGAATGCATAAAAAAATGTGAATGTCTTCTTTCAGAAATGGGATTTCATGGTGGTGATGTTCATCTAAGAAAAGATCCAAAGCTTTCACAAAATACAGGTGATGTTTTACAGGATGTCTCAATGGGAGGTGCAAAAGCAAGGAGATTCTTCAGCAACCATGATGGCAAAAAACTTAATGCCATGTGGAATTCATGGAAAACATTTTGTGAGGTCACGACTAATGTAAAAAGCAAACCAGAAATAGCAAAAAAGAGAATGGAGGTGTGGGTCAAACTAGATAATCTTTTAAAGATCATGAGGCAGCAGGTAACATCAAAAAGTTATGTGACAGATTTCAGAAAGGCGACCACAGAGCTTATAGAAACCATCATAGAGGCATGGGGTGCCAAAGACATAACATACTACTTGGTGAGCTCCAAAGATATTTTATTCAATTTATTTATTTTTAATTGAAATAAAGATCTAATGAGATTCTTCTGCTTTCCAGCATATTCTTCTTGTGCATGGTGCATTCTTTGCAGAAAAAGAACCACTTGCCATGTGGAACACCCAAGGCATGGAAAAATCTCATTATCAAGCAAGGACAAGCTTCTTTAGGTGTACAAGGAAAGGAGGAGGAGTAACAAAGAGCAATGCCTTCAGAGAGCTTTTTGATTGGTTCTTTAGAAGACAATTACAAAGGACCTCATGCCAAATATAATCAGAAGGATATGGCTATCTCCAGACAAAATCATCATGTATCAATATCACAAACTGAAAAAGACCACATTTGAAACATTTAATATTTGCAATGTCTTTTATTTCTTTGAGAAATAAAAGATGTCATGTATGTACATTTCATGATGTATTATGCTTTGAAAAGAAATATGTCTACTACCATCAGATGACTTTGACCAGAGAATCAATAAGAATTAATATTAGGCCATGGATCAATTACACCAAAAAAATTTGCAATGTCTTATATCACATTGGGAAATTTCTGTATATGTACATTTGTTGAGATATAGAATTTGAAAAAATCAAGTCATTCCTTGAGCCTTTTTAAAGAGCTTGGCTCTAGCAAATCACCTCTATATCTGAGGAACTCTTTTCTCCTGTATCCAGCAATGCTTTTTAAATCTGACACCCCTGTAGCCATTGCATAGCTTGAATAACAAAGAAAGTACCCTGCCCTTGAAGCATTGAGTCCTGGGGCATATCCAAAAATTCTGAATGCAGTTGCTCTTTCAAACAGTAAAACTCTGAAAGCATTAAAGGGTATTGGAGTAAAACCCATGTATTTTGATAGAGTCCTCAAGCAGAACAATGCAAAGTCTGGCTCCTCACTATAGTGCTTGTGAATAACACAAAAAGTGTCTGGGTTCAAGTTTGGAAGATAGTGGATAATAGAATGAATATCCACCTTTGCTTTTCCTTTCTCTTCTATGGCTTTTCTTGTTCCCTTGCCCCTATCAAGGTAATTGTCTTCATCCAATAAAGTTAAATGTGGTAAAAATGAAAAACAAGGTTAGATGAAGTGCAAGCACACTTTAGGAAACATGTGAAGTAACTTGAAACTATTAGAAAGAAAAGCAAGAGACACGACTGATGCAAGCGATAAGGGTCTTCAGAGAAATTCAGACAATCGTTATCGCTTGCATCGGTCGTCATCAATATCTATTTGCAAACTGCGTAGAAACATCTAATGTTTGATAAATGAGGGGAATTCCCACAAGCAAGATATGTATTATCATTGCTGCGTGCAACTCCTAGACACGACCCATACAAGCGATAAGGCCCAACGGAAAATATCCGATGGGCCTAATCGCTTGCATCGGTCGTGATCGATTTCTGACACTTCTAATGGAGAACTTGGACAAATCTGATACAAGAAAGAGATTTTGCATTGGTCCCATCTCATATCCCTAACCTAAAGTTCTTGAGAATATAGTTAACTGTATACCTTGACGTCATCTTCCTCAAGTCCAAACACGATCGATGCACTTCAAGTCCGAACACGACCGATACAAGCGATAAGGCCCAACGAAAATTATCCGATAGGCTGTATCGCTTGCATCGGTCGTGGTCATTTTCTCATTAAAAAATCGAGATCTCGGACAAAAACTTTAATTCATACGAATATATCAAACAACATACCTTGACCTCATCTTCCTCCTCAATGAGCTCTTTTGAGTCAATACAAATTGTTCCTTTGTCCTCAGTGACATCCAAGAATGAATAGCCGCACCCAAATGAGTATATTCCAAGTTGCTTCTGATGCTCATCAAACTCTTCATCAGCAAGTTTTGGCTTTTCTGAGATAGCTTTCTCAAAGCATTTTGAAAGAGCTTGTGATGAATCTTTGAATTCTTCATTAGACAAATCCAAATCAAGACGCAAAAATTCCTCTCTTCTTTCTCCTTTCTTATTGATGAATCTCCTTGCAACTTCTTCTGCCTCAGCTATAGCTGCAAGGCAGTAGTCCTCCCTTAGATTGAAAAGTTCTTGAATGTAAAATAGAGGTATGAAGTCTTTCTCAGAGATAAAGTAAAAAGGTAGATTTGGGAGAAGTAGGGACTTCTCAGACACTTGAACTTCTTCAGTTGGCTCCCTTATTGCAGTCTCTGCTTTAAAAGTGGCCACATCAAAATCTTTGACCTGCTCTTCTTCTACTTGGAGATTGATCTCCTCAACAATCTCCATGACACCTTTCATAGTTTTTGAGCTACCCTCAAGTGTCAGCTCTAAGCAAGGCTCGTCTTCATCATGAACATTTTCCTCCCTTTCAACTGAGATATGATCAAGCCATATCAAGAAAGCAATGTTTAAAGGGAGCAAGCAACAGTCCTTTTCATGCTCTGGGCATAAATCAAGCTTCCCTGGCAAAGGGGATATCCTTTTGCATTTTCTTGTGATTTTAGCCCTATCTATTGGATCCTTCCCAAAGATGTGAGGATGGACATAGGTTTTCTGAGAAATAGAAAAGATCCTTCCATTGATCAACCCCAAGAAAATCTCCCACTCATCCTTAAGAAAACTTTTCGAGTTCTCTAAGAGTTTTTCAAAATCAATTTTGGGGTTGAATATCGTCATTGCATCAGGAAAATAATCTACATTTAAACCCTCTTGAACCAGGAAATCAAGAAGTTTCTCTGATGGAGAGACACTAAGGATCTCATTCATTCCCTCCATCTTAGCTGCAGCTTCTCCTGTATGCCTATTAGGAGAACACAACCGATGCAAGCGACTAGAGCGAGTCAACGTAGGTCAAACGGCAAAAATCGCTTGTATCGGTCGTGTCGGGGACGAAAGAAAAATACGCATGTAAGTGAGACTAATTCTCTGAAGGTTGAAAGTTTGAGTTTGTGAAGGAAGTAGCTATTTATAGGCGAGGAGGGAAGAAACGAACGAATGATGTGGACCAATCACAGAGTGCCACGTGGCAAAGTGTACATTGCCCGATGCAACCGATAGATGACATGGACCAATCAAATCATGCCACATGGCAAAAGACGTTGGAATTCGCAACGGCTATATGACATGGACCAATCGGGGCATGCCACGTGGCACAACGGTCAACTCAGTTCTCGGACCTATTTAAGCTTCCCTATTCATTTGCTTCATTTTTTTCTGTCAACACTTGCCAAGCGTCGAGGTTCCATAGCCACCAAGTTTTTTGGCTACTTCACAATTTCTATAGAGAGCGCTCTCTCTGTAAGGTAATGTGGACACGATCGATGCAAGCGATTAGGGACATCCGAGATTTTTGGATAACCCTAATCGCTTGGATCGGTCATGTTTTTTAAATAGCATCGAGTCCTTGATCATACCTTGCAAATTTTGGTTTCCTTTGTGTTGCTTGAGTATAATGCATTGTTACCTTTATTTTAACTTCTATTTATTGAAATATGATGATGAATTCAGGGACGACCGATGCAAGCGATGAGGGACATCCGGGCATTTACGGATGACTCTTATCACTTGGATCGGTCGTGTCTCTCAGACAAATTCTCTGAAGGTTGAAAGTTTGAGTTTGTGAAGGAAGTAGCTATCTATAGGCGAGGAGGGAAGAAACGGTCGAATGACATGGACCAATCACAAAGTGCCACGTGGTAAAGTGTACGTTGCCCGATCCAATGGGTAGATGATGTGGACCAATCAAATCATGCCATGTGGCAAAAGACGTTGGAATTCACAATGGCTATATGATGTGGACCAATCGGGGCATGCCACATGGCACAATGGTCAACTCAATTCTGGTACCTATTTAAGCTTCCCTATTCATTTCCTTCATTTTTTTCTGTCAACACTTGCCAAGCGTCGAGGTTCCATCGCCACCACGTTTTTAGGCTACTTCACAATTTCTATAGAGAGCGCTCTCTCCATAAGGTAATGTGGACACGACCGATGCAAGCGATTAGGGACATCCGAGATTTTTGGATAACCCTAATCGCTTGGATCGGTCATGTTTTTTAAATAGCAAATTTTGGTTTGCTTTGTGATGCTTGAGTATAACGCATTGTTACCTTTATTTTAACTTCTATTTATTGAAATATGATGATGAATTTAGGGACGACCGATGCAAGCGATGAGGGACGTCCGGGCATTTACGAATGACTCTTATCGCTTGGACTCAGATAGTGTGGTCAACATTTCACTCAGGTATATCTAGAGGCCTTAAAATGCTTTTATTTTGCATAATTTCATAGTTCCTTAACTGCATTTTTATTTCTTGATTTGTAGGGTTCTTCTTCAACAATGTGAGGAAGCGGTTCAAAGAAAAGTATTTATTTTAGATCCTCTGGTGACACACTGTTTTTGCATAAACAGGGAGATGCCAAGTCCTTTCTACAGGATTTTACAGAAGAGGTTGAATGTGTTATTTACCCATGTATTGAAAAGTAAGTATTCATCTTCATTTTGGAAACATATTTGTTTCATTTAAGAAAGTATATTTACATGCAACTCATTGACAGGGGCCATTGGAGTTTGATTATTGTGGACTTCAATGCATATCAAGCTCTTTTCCTCAATTCTCTTCCATCACAGCATGGGAATTGCAAAGTGTAAGTTACTATACATTTTGTTGTTCTCTATTTCAAAGCCATGCCATCCATTCTGATTTTCACTTTACAATGCAGTGCTACAAAGCTTCTCAAGATGCATATTGATCAGAATTTTCCTGGAATTGCTAAAATGAATGAACAAAAGCAATTTGGATATAGCCAAATTCATGTGCCATTGCAGAGAGACTCAACATCATGTGGCTGGAGAGTGATTGCAAATGCTGTAAGATTCTTGGAAAGAAGGTTCTACAGTCCTGAATTGAATTTATCAAACTACCCAGATGCATGGATCATCTTGATCAGAGAGAGAGCAATAAATAGTATCATGAAACATGCAATCTGCCCACATGATCCAGACTCACCTCCACCCCCTCCACCTGATAAAAAACAGTCTGAAGATAAAAAGAAAGGGCTTCCTCTTCACTCACCATTAAAGCATGGGAACAACAAAAAGAGTCAAGCTGAAAGCTCCAAAAAGGGACATAAGCAACAGAGAAACAGGGCTCCAAAAAGGATAGGAAGGGTTAAATCATTTTTGAGTCTTAGATTGAAATCAATTGTAAAACCAACCAAGGTTGGAAGATTTATTTATGTACAAACTGTATGTACTTATGCCAATCTTCATCTGGAAGATGGTCACTGTAACCATATTTATTTGCCTTTACAATATTTATATATTTGAGAAATATACAGTTGTATTGAACCTCTTGAGAGTTAAACAAAAGTTCATTGCATGGTCCAATTAAATTTGTTCATGTCACAAATATGAATGCATTGTGGGTTTCTTACTTCATTCTTGTTGGAAAGTTTAAATTGGAGAATTTGCAGAAGGACATAAAGAATTAAGAGGACACGACCGATACAAGCGATATGGGGAATCAGAGAATTTTGGATTGCCCCTATCGCTTGCATCGGTCGTATTATCCATTTCATCGCTGTTGCTAGTTGTTTTTATACTCTTGAGTCAAATCTTTAGGCAAGGTCACTTCTTGAAGTCTCTCGTGGTAGGTTGCTAACACGACCGATCTAAGCGATAAGGGCCATCCGACAATTTCAGATTGCACTAGTCGCTTGCATCGGTCGTCTTCACTTATCTCGTCTCCTCTGTTTTATGCCTTAAGACATGCTCTTCTAATATTGAAATACCAAACCTTGGATTGGAATTTGCACTAGGTTCTCCACACTCTCTTATATTACTTGTTATGTGTACCATGATAATTTCTCTTGCATTACTTGAGGACAGAAAAGTTGGATAGAATCAAATTATTTAACTGAGACTAATGTGCACCTTTGATAGACTATAATTATTAAATTGAAATTAGATATTGAATTCTAGATCTCTTGTTCATCTAGAATTAACTTATGCAAGTTCCTGTATAATTATTTCTTAGTTGGAACCTCATCAGAATGTTAAGATTAAACAAATAAATGCCAATATGAGTTTAGATGAAGGGGGATAATTGAAGTCATCAATTCACTCCTACAAAAGAAAATCAATGGAAATATGAAATTAAGGACCTAAAAAATATCTAAGGATGTCTTGGTTTATATTCTTATCATTCCTCATCAAAATCTTGAAAGTAAATTTAAAAATGCAAATATGACTATAGACATTTAAAATTAATAATTTAACACACATTGTTTGTAACCATCCTGCAAAGAAAATTCAATGGAAGTATCAATAGAAGCTTCTATTAGATGAAGATACATTATGTAAGAATGTCAGGGTTAACTTGCTACAATCTTAAAGGTTGGAACTTAATCACCCTTGGTGGCAGGCAACTTATGCAAGATAATGATTTCTTTGATCTAATGTTAACTATTGCATCATCAATTGAGAATCTACACTGAGATGATACCTCATCAAGGTATTCTAGAAGCTCCCTTACATTTTTGAGATTCCAATTTGCAGTGATAATTATTTTCCTTGATTGAAAATCTGGATGAATCAATACTTCTAACTCAAATTATGGACAGCTCTCCTCTGAGTCCAAGGCTATCCAAAGTCCAAGCTTTTTTTTCCACCTTCTATAGTCATATCCTAGAACCAGAGATTGTCTACATATATGATATGAGATTGAAAGAGAATTGGGACTAACTTTACATAAAATAATGTCACCTAGCTTTTGAATTTCTTTGCTATCCCATTCCCTACCTAAAACATCATCAATCTCTGAAATAGAGACTCTCCTATCGTGCATGGTTAAAAAAATGAGCCATCGGTGTTCGTCTTACTCTCTAAGTGTGTCCAACCGAAATGTCAGTGAGTCTTCCGGTAGCAGTTTCTAGGTAATGGCTACTCGTAAACTTGGTATAACCATCTCCATTGGTGCTATTGCTTCTAAGCCATAAGCTAATTTGAAAGGTGTCAATCCTGTTGTTACCTTGTAGGTAGTCCGGTATGCCCATAACACTGCAGGTAGTAGTTGATCCCATCTTTCCGGTGATTCCAGATGAATTTGCGAAGGATATTCAGCAGAGATTTGTTTGTACTTTCGGCCAATCCATTAGCACGAGGATAATAAGGAGAACTAAATTTATGTGTGACCTGGAACGAATGTGTAAGTGCCTTCATTAGATTGTTTACAAAATGAGTGCCTTGATCTGAGACAATTTCCACTGGTAAGCCAAAACGTGGAAAGACATCGGTTAGCAGACACTTTGCTACTGTAACGGCTGTAGCAGATTGTAAAGCCCAGGCTTCAGCCCATCTGGTTGCATAGTTTGTACAGGTCAGTATGTAACGGTTGTTACTGAAGACTGCTGGTGGTGTAATTGGACCGATAAGATCTAGACCCCACTTCTGGAAAGGTTCCATTGGTAAGATGGGTTGCAGAGGAAAAAAATGACGTTGCAAAGGCTGACCCGATCTTTGACAAGTATCACACTGTTTGAAAAACTGTAATATATCTTTGTACATCGTTGGCCACCAGAGACCACTCTGCAGAATTTTCCGGTGAGTTAAGTCTGTTGCAAAATGACCACCGGAAGGAATTGAGTGGGCCAGAGTAATAAGTGAATTAACTTCATGTGGTGGAATACAGCGAAGTAGGATTCCGGTGTGATCTACATAATATAGTTCTCCAGCAATTAACCGAAATCGGTGGCTAAAGACTGCAATTTTCCTGCGTACTGTTCTAGAAGTCTGAGATGGAAGGCAACCATTATTAAGAAAGGTCAGGATCTGATCATAATATGAAAATGGGATAGGTGGGTCTACAGAATCTTCATTAATTGGTTTTGATACATAAATCGCGGGTGTCGTGTCATCTATACCCACCGGAGCTTCACCGGAATCTACGCGGGATAAAAAATATGCTAAGGCATGTGAACTGCCTGGCCGGTGAATGACTTCATAATCAAATTCCTGCAAGAGTAAGACCCATCGCGCTAATCGACCACCTAGATGCTGCTGCCGAACTAGATAGACAAGTGCAGCGTGATCTACATGGAATGTGAATTTACGGCCTAACAAGTAATGTCTGAATTTCTTGACCGAATATACTAGCCCTAGACATTCTCTTTCTGTTACAGAGTAATTTTTCTCAGCAGGTGCTAATCTTCGACTTGCATAATACACTCGTTTGAACCATTTATCAATTTGTTGCATCAATACACTTCCTATTGCTATATCTGAAGCATCAACAGATATATGAAATGGGTGATCCCAGTCCGGCGGTTGTAAGATAGGAACTTGTGTTAATAAATGCTTTAAACGATCAAAGGCTATCTGGCATTCCTGGGTCCATTCAAATTGTCGAGGTGTTTTGCTGATTAGCTTGTTTAGTGGTATAGCCAAATGAGCAAGCCACCGTAAGTGCCTTCCATGCCACCGTACTTGGCCCATAAAGCGCATAACTTCTTTTGGAGAAGCTGGCACCGGAGCTTCTAATACTGCCGAAATCTTATTTGGATCTACTTGGATACCTTGTGCAGATACAATGTGGCCAAGTAACTTGCCACATGAGACCGAAAACACCAATTTGTTTGGATTCAAACAGAGTCTATATTCTCTGCATTTCTGAAAGCAGCACTGTAATTGAAACAGATGTGCTATCATCTTACCGAAAATTGAAAAATCGTCGAGATATACTTGCATAAATGAAGTGAGATAAGGAGAAAATATCTCATGCATACATCTTTAAAATGTGCTTGGTGCGTTTCAAAATCCAAACCACATTACCGTACAAGCAAAGACACCCCAATTGGTAATAAATGCAGTTTTCGGTATATCTTCTTCGGCCATTCTTACTTGGTTGTAGCCACTGTATCCATCTAGAAATGAATACATCTCGTGACCTGCTACTCTATCAAGCATGGTATCCAAAAAGGGAATTGGAAAGGGATCCGGTACGGTTGCTGCATTTAATTTCCGGTAATCTACACAGATTCTCAATTGCTTGTTTTTCTTAGGCACAATCACAATCGGAGAGATCCATTCAGCATGCTCTACTGGTACGATAAATCCAACTTTCAATAACCTATCAAGTTCTGCCTTTACCTGGGATGCATAATGGGGATTCATCCGGTAGCTGGTTTGCTTTATCGGCCTTGACTCTGGCTTCAGCATGACCCTGTGTTGGTAGATACGGGGGTCCAATCCTTTCATGTCTTTGTAGTCCCATGCAAAGACATCAGTGAATTCTTGGAGTAGCTGGATTAAATCTGCTTGAAATGTTTCCGATAAGTTTTGCTTTATCTTCACAGGACGCGGATGATCTTCATCTCCTAAATTGTAAGTAATCAGCTGATCTTCGGGGACATAGAACTGTTGATGTTTCTCTGTATTGTCTGTTGGTTTAAGAAGTTGCTGCAATTCATCGTCATGTGTCGAAACAGTGTCTTCCTTCTTAGCCTCTTCTGTGACGGGTATTACTGTACAGACTGAAGCATTCCAATTATCTACAACGTGCTGTAGATCAATAGTCCCTAAGGAAATTAAGTCAGCGTTACTCTTCAAAAACTCTTCTTCTTCATCATCTGACAATCCATCTAGCATATGGACTGGTTCAGCAAAATACGGTCTAGCATGTAACTCGCAAGGTTGTATAGCATCTAATTTTACCACATATCTACGATTGGCATCTTTAAACGTAAGCTCTTGTGCAGACCAGTCCTGTATTACCTTTGCATGTTTCAGCCAAGGTCGGCCAAAAAGAAGGTTGTAATCCAAAGTGGATTCTGGAAAATCTAGTATAACAAAGGTCATTTTAAAGGTCGTACCTTGCAAAGTGATGGGTACATTTTGCACAAGTCCTACAAGATGGACTCTTGATTGATCTGCCATTCTGACAAAAAATTGAACTGGTTCGATTTCGGTCCATCCTAATCTTTTGCATAATGTTCCTTCTTCCTTTGATCATACTCAACTGCATCCTTGCAAAATCTCCTAATATGTCCAAATTCACCACAAAAATGGCAACGTGGCGGTGGTAAATTGGGATTTTCCGGTGGTGGTCCGTTTTGCCAGCGCTTTGGATTATAATTGTTATTCCTCTGTCCTCAGTAATTTCGATATCCTTGCTGCTGGTTGTTCTCATTTGTGGAGGCACATAGTGATTGGCTGGCTGTCCTTGTTCCTGGATAATTGCATTGACAGTCGCTGTTCCTTGTACTCTAGCGTTGTATGCGCAGTTTTCGGTGGTGTGTCCAGCAATGTTGTAGATAGCGCAGAATGTTTGATTAAGTGTGCACTTGGCACTGGTATGTCCTGAATTTTTGCATATGTTGCAGTATACCTGTCTAGTCATATCTTCTGCAACATTCTTGTTTGCTTTTAACCATTCTAAATCTTCTGTAAATCCACCGACTTTGTGTTCCAGTTGCAAAGTCATTGCAATGACTGCATCGAGGGACATGGCTCCGACACATCTTATGATCATGATCTGCTTAAGTTATGGAACCAAGCCATTGATGAACCACTGAGTGATAACATCATCTGGTAAGTTAGCATGGGCCGGTGGTAGCTGCCTTAAGTGTGTTCTGAAGAGAGTAGCATACTCCTGTACAGTTTGATTTGGTTTCTGTCTATTATTCTGCAGATAATCAAAAATTTCGGCTGGATTCTTTTTTAGCCTGAATCGCTGCAGAAAAGCATCTCATACTGCTTCGTAGGTGCCGAAATGATTAATATCATATTCTGTAAGCCATCTAGCTGCTTCATTAACAAGTGTAGATTGGAAGACAATAGCTTTGTAGGCCTGATCCGGTGGATGATTGAGAACTGCGTAGCTTATCTCGAAGGTGCGTACGTGAGCATCCGGATCATCTCCTGGAAATCCACCAAACTTGGTGTACGTTACTCCCGTTGGAGGTGGCCTGGGTGGACATAACTGTTGTTGTCCATTCATTGTGAGCGTGTTATACTTTCCTTCTGAACTACCGGAATCTGTATCGTCGGATGACGCACTTTTCGGTGCGATTATCTTGTCTAATATGCTTCGAATCTCTGTTTCGAACAGCCTTCCTTCATCCTTGATGTCCAGTGTATGGGAACTCACTTCCAAGCACGACAGATGGGCTGAGGATTCAACAGAAAATGCTGAATCGTCACCGAAGTATTGTGATTCTCTTACCGAAATTCCACCAGAATGAATCGAAATTATGCCCGAATTTGACGTTTTTTTGCCTTCGCCGATTTCTTTGACCAAAGCGTTTCTAATCATAAATGAATCCGAATCTTTTTCCAAGAGTGTTAAACTAGATTCCAATTGCGTCTTGGTAGGTTCTGGAGTTACTATATTTTCGACAAACTGTGCCGAAATAGTACCGGAATGTACCAGAGGCGTACTAGATTCTACCGGAATATGACCGGAATCAGTTTTAACGTTCTTAACTTTCTTGACAACTGGGTCAGTCCTAGTTGTACTCCTACCTCCCAAAGTTGGCTTTAGTACTCCAGATTGATGGTTCTTGGGATACGTTTCACCGGATCGAATAACCGGCATGTATCATCTTTTGTACTAATTGCGTAGTATTACTAACGAGACAGTCTGCAACAATCTGGTCTGTTGCTACTGCCAATCGAACGATAATCTAATTCTGACAGATGACTCGCAATTTTGATGCCACCTTGCCACAGACTGCGCCAAGTGTTAAATGTTACACAGTTACGCTGTGTTAATAACTAGCCGAAATCGTTACCGAACAAATATTAAACGTAAAATAGTGATTCACCGTAAACTGTATTAAACTTTCTATTACCGAAAGACGTTATCAGACCAAGTGGGTTCTTGGGAGTGGTAGGGGTCTGTTAGACAGAGGCCCTGTACTCTTTTCCCAATTCTTAATCACAACATCAAAATGCTAATACACATCTTAGCTTAGTTACTTGCGGTAACTAGACAATATTGGGTTTCGTTACGCCTGCAAATCGAACTTCTTCAGACTATTCTGCTATTGGAATAGAGCAGTAGTCCATTCTACAGATTCGCTATTATACCGTAAATCAACCAAAGTGAAAACTACAGCTGACAGATTCATTCATCATCATACTTGCCAGTGATCTCAAAAATCCACGTTACCGAAGATACTAGTTTGTACTCATATTCGGGGTCACAGTTATTACGTCGAATGCAATAAGTCTGATAGAAACACACAGAACATACTCCGATAGGGCAACAGATTACTTATTCGATTCACATAGCCAGATAACTTACTTAAACTGACTCAAGGTACTTCAATAACTGAAGAATACGCAGCAATACAACACGATAACAGTACTCAGACACACAATGTGTTACTGAATCACCCGTTACGGTGAATTTCAATGCGAGCATACGATACAGAACTCAACATTCACAATACTCAGAACTCCACAACAGTGTAAACAGTACTCTGAGAAAAATTAGGCGAACAATCTGGCAATTCCAGAAAAGACGTCTCTCTCGAGCATTCTCCTTACATTGCTTTATATAGATTTACAAAGTGCGCGTACTAACTTTTGCGCGTAATTCAAGGAACTCCGTTACATCCGGCATACATTTGTCCTACTCCGGCGGCCGTCTAACAAGGGGATATATGTCTTTTGACTTTAATGCATTTCTGGCTGAGCATGGGATAAAACATCAGTGTACAGTGTCATATACACCTCAACTGAATGGATTTGCTGAATGGAAGAACAGGTCACTCATGGAGATGGCTAGGTGTATAGTCAAGAGTCACACGTTACCACATAGTTTCTGGCTTGAGCCTATCATGTGTGCAACATATGTATTTAACACGTGTCCCACTAAAGCACTGCAGTCTATCACTCCATATGAGGCTTGGCATGGTTGCAAGCCATTTATTTCTCATCTATGTGTTTTTGGTTGTTTGGCATATGCATTAGTGCCTAAACCACATCGCGGGAAATTGAATGATAAAGCGGTAAAATGTATTTTTCTTGGGAAGAGTTCTAAAAGCAAAGGCTATCATTTGTATCATCCACATAATAAACACATTTTGGTTAGCCGTGATGTTGTTTTTGTGGAAGATGCTATTTAGCATTTACTTTCATGTACGAAGGAGACGTTTGTTAGTTCTAAAGACATGTATGATACTTCACTGCCTCTTTTTACAACTTGACAGTCTAGTGCTAGTCCTATTGAGGCAACTTCTCAGCCTTTACACGTTTCATGTGATGATTCAAATCATTCCATTTTTGATGCAGTTTGCATGCACTTCTTGATGAGAAAGCTCATATTGAGGAGGCAAAAACTATGCCAAAATGGCTAGTGTAGACTTTGCGTGATAGCAAATTGGATGCTCTATCATATCGTACTTGTTCAGGCTCTCATAGTGCCTCTTTTGCATCAGATTGTTATGCTATGGCTATCTCTAGTCTCTATGATGAGACTAAGCCTTCCTTTGATAAAGCACAACTTTTTGAACATTGGATGGTCGCAATGGAATCTAAATATGATGCTATCATGAGAAATGGTACCTCGTCTTGACAAGAAGGACATTGGCATTAAGTCGGTATACAAGCTTAAGCGTAGACTTGATGGAACATTTGATAGGTATAAGGCTAGGCTTGTTGCAAAGGGTTTTGCGTAGAAAAGAGGCATTGATCATGCAGATGTTGCGGTAGTGATCCCTCCTTGGGATAAGACAACCCAATTAGTCGAGTACCACTCAAGTAGTGAAGGATGTGTTTAACCGCCTGCCAATGCTTGACTCTTGGGCAATGCATAAACTTGCTCATCTGTGAGATAGCAAACTGAATATCTGGCCGGGTAATGCATAAGTAAATCAAGCATCAAATAGCTTGCTAATAGAGAAAACCATAAATGCATCTCCAGCATCATGAAGACTCAATCATAAACCTGTTTCCATAGGAGTGGCAATAGGTTTATAGTCTTCAAGGCCAAAACATTGCAATAATGTGTCAATATATTTCGTTTGACACAAAGCCATTCCACCATCAACGTGCATAAACAAAATGCCCAAATAGTGATGCAAATGCCCCAAATCAGACATCTCAAATGAGGCATGCAAATCAGCCTTAAAATCAGCAATATGCTTCTCAATAGGACCACTGAGCAGCATGTCATCATCATAGACAACAAAGATCAGAAGCAAATCATCAGCACGCTTAACATAAAAGGTGGTTTCAGTTGGACCGTTCTTAAAACCATGTGCAATCAGATAGGCATGTATCTTCTCATACCAAGCACGCAGTGCTTGCTTTAAACCATATAATGCCTTCTTTAACCTGCACACCTGGTTTTTATGCCCTTTTCTTCACAAAGCCACAGGGCTAAAAACATACACTTGTTCATGCAAGTCACCATTCAGAAATGGAGTTTTGATGTGCAACTGATGTACATTCCAACCATGATGGACTGCAAGTGCATAGATGCTCTGAACAGTAGTCGTACGACAAAAATGTTTGAAGCACATGAACACTTCAGACTTTGCCTTCAATGGATATACCCATGCATGCCTGGAAAAATCATCGATGAAAGTCATGAAGTAAAGATAATTTTCAAGAGAACGTGTCTGCATAGGATCACATACCTCACTATGTACAAGCTTCAATTTTCGAGTAGCCCGAACTGAACCATCTTTTGGAAAGGAAGAATGCTGCATTTTGCCCAAAATATAGCCTTCACAAACATGTTTTCTGGGTGCCTCAAGTTTGGGCAAAGAGGAAACCACTTCATATTTCTGCAGGAATAGCAAACTAGGAAAATTCAGATGACCAAAGCATACATGCCAAAGCTTTGCATCTAACATAGCTTGAGAATCATGTACTGCACCAAGCGAATCATTTACATATCTATCATAGTCTATGATCTTATACAACCCACAACATAAAATGCCAGAACCAATAATCATGTCGCCATTTGACAGATCATGAACTATACACGTCATCAACAAATTTCACAACCAAGCCGATCTTGGCTAAAGCTAAAACTGATAACAGATTCTTCTTGATCCCTTGCAAAAATAAACCATTTGACAAAGTGAAAGAACTACCATCACCAGTAGTCAAAATGATCTTACCAACCCCCGTGACAGGATAAGAGGAGTTGTTGGCACATGTGATAGTATTCCCTGTAGGGGCAGGCTCGAGTGAAGTGAAGAAATTGCACTGTGAGGTGATATGTTTGCTCACCCCACTATCAAAGTACCAAATATATGAGTCTACTGCAGACATGCATTGCTCATGAGAAGATTGGTCAAAATTGCAAACATTAGTAAACACCCATTCTTCTTCTTGCACAAGATTAGCAGACCCTGTTTTTGGTGTAGAGGCTTCTGTAACTACCATTCCAACCTCTTTCTTCTTTGCTTCTTTAGAAGCCACTTCTAGACTGTTCTTTATGATATGATCATTTCCTTTACAATACTTGCAAAACAATTTGTGCTTTTTCTGATTTCTTTTCATCTTTGTCTTCCCTCTTCGATTGTGCAGAATTAGCAAATTTCTGCTCACTAGTTGAAGAGCTCCATTTCCCTTTGCCCTTCTGACTAGCCAAGAAAGCTTGATCTCCCAGATGCGAACATAATCGACCTGTTCTGCCTGGACTGACCTTCCTACAATAGAACAGAGACTAACTCCTCAAATGGCAAGGCATTTGGATTGCCTTTCATCATCAACCAAAGAGTAGAAGCAAAACTCTGATATGAATCAGGAAGACCATTCAAAATGGTCTGCACAAGTGAGCTATCTAGTATAACCTCATCAACAGAAATCAATTGTTCCTTCAAGTCTTTGATCTTTGTTAGGAAACTGTCCATAGAATCACCTTCATTCATGTGCTCACTCTCCAACTATTTTCGGAGGTAAGCAACATGAGCCTCATTCCTAGCTTGGTACAATGTGGTAAGTGCATCCCAAGCATCCTTAGCTATTTTGCAAGAGTGAATGTGAGGAATAATGGCACGTTTGACAGACAAAGCTATCAATGCATATGCCTGAGCATCTCTGCCATCCCAACAAATGTGCTCTACAGTAGGTGGAGCAAAAACCACATCACGAACAAGAATATGCAGAATATCATCATCTTCGACACCTTCTGCATCAGCTTCAGTACCTGTAGTTATAACAATTCTAGGTGTGATAGGACGTTTTTCAACACCCTACACAATGTTCCACAATCCTTTTGCAACCAATACATGTCACATCATATAAGCCCACAACGGGTAGTTGGTACCATCCAACTTATCCTCAAAAGCCAACATACGAAATACATCACTGCTTTCTGCCATGGCCGGTGACTAAAATACCTTGATGCAGAAAATTGATTGTATCTCAAAAAATTGAATGGAACTACCCACACGCGTTCTGCTAAACCTCTAGTAGACTTTGAGACGCTTATATTGGCGAACCAAAACAGGTATGCACCTTCGGCACAAAAAGATGAAATATCCTACACAAGCACTGCGATAGTGCGTTCGGAGGCCGAAACGAGCTCAGATCGCAATTTCAGCACCAGAGAGCAAAGCTATTTTGATCCCTGAAACACCCTAAGTATGCTCACCAAATTTTATGCAAATTTGAGGCTACAACCTGAGAGGTGTAGACGACGCACTAGATGAACTGGTGACCTGCTCTGATACCAATTGTTGGAGTTAGATGTCTGCAGAAGCACATGAACAACATAAGGAAGAAGAAGCTTGAAGCACAGCACAATATTGAATGTATTACTAGAGAATGTACAAAGATAAGTAGCCCATTAGGGCAATAGGCATATATACAAGTCGGGGGAAAAACCCCCTCCTAAAGAGGGAAAAAGTGCCCTGAGGGTCCTAGAGTCTTCACACACATCACTACTTAAATATGTCAACACAACTTACATATGAAAATGGAGGTATTGTTACTTTGAAAAATGCATTGTATGTACCCGATATCAAGAAAAAATTGAGTTCAATTCCTAGTATTGCTAGTGTGGGACTTTATATTTAATTTGGTGATAACAAATGTATGGTTCTTGGTTTTAGCAATGGAAATGTTATTTTGATATCGGGGATACTATGCAATGGCTTGTATTGCTTGGATACATATAAGAGAGTAGTCTCAAATTCCTTGCTTACTCATACTTACTCTATGCCTAAAGCAGAGCTATGGAATTGTCAAACATTGGCCTACAAAAACCACTCTATGTGTGTGTGGGACAAGGGCTAGCCATAGCCAAGGTCCCAAGCTCGGGGGATATCCTAATGTATTCAGTAGTAATGGGGATCAGTGTTGCATGATGGACACATGGCAACACTAGATCATTTGAGATCATTGTTATTTTTAGAATACAAGAGGATATAAAGGATGGGAGGAGAGCTCCACACACATCATTCAAAAGTCTTTCTTTGCATGAGTTAGTTCTCACACTTGGTATGAGAGCTAATTTTAGAGGAGAATTGGCCCGGACTCATTGCTAATCATGAATATGGAAATGCCTCAAGGTAAATCTGATGAGCATGTTTTCTACATAGATTCAGGTTGTTCCAATCATGTGGGAGGAAATGTGGCCGCCTATCAAATTTAGAAGATCCAAGGAACAAGCATGAAGTGCAAACAGGTGATGATACAAGGCATCTAGTGGAGAAGATAGGAAATGTAAAAGCACCTGATGGAAACATCAACCTACTTACCAAGGTACTCTATGTCCCTACCATCACAAAGAATTTGATAAGTGAAGGACAGATTGTGGAGAGAGGCCTACAAGTTAGGCTCACTAAAGTAGGAGCATTTGTTGAAGATCCAAGCCAAGGATTCAGGAGAATTGCAAAGGGTTAAAAGCCAGGTAGATTGTTTACATTTGAATTACAAGGCACTAGGAACATTGCTCTCTTTAATTACAGTAGTCAGACACTCATAGAATTGGAAGTATGGCACAAAAGTTTAGCACATATTGGTGAAAGATCATTAAAGAAAATCTGTAGGGACCAAAGAGTACTTGGACTCCCTAATTTGTCAAAACAACACATGATTTATAAGTGTAGTGCATGTCGATGTGGAAAGTCTCACAGGTTACCATTCATGAAGAAAGCATATATGCATGGAGATCTCTTGGATTTGGTTCATACAGATGTATGGGGACTGTTGTGGAAGGACTCCATAGCTTCCACACAAATTAAGAAGACTAACTAGCAATGCCACACACTAGGAAGAGAGATGTATTTCCACCCAACCAACCCCTCCAATATATAGCTCCATGTCCAAGGGGGTAAGTCCCTCTCAAGGGGACATGTGTACCTTCCATCACATGGGTCCCTAAGGTGGTCACATGGTTTCCAAGCTTAGGATATCACATGAAATCACATGGCTTCTAAAAGAAGAGTCTCCAAGCTCTCGCGTACAAACCAAGTGGCTAGGAGAAGCTTCCAATCAAGCCTAAGGTACTCAACCTTAGAGAATTAACCCTAAGGTTCAAGACCCATCTAAAAGGGGTAAATAAACCATAAATCCAAAGGGTTTCACACCTAGAAACCCAAGGGTTCTACCCCTTAGACCCATGTAATTATACAACATTCTCCCCCCCTTAAAAGCATTTCCATCCTCGGAAATGAGTGGAGATATATACCTTGGGGTATTCCCCCATGCTCCATGATCAATTCTCAGGCATCATGGCTTTCATCTCTCTAAGTTCGCCTCTTAATTCGAAAGGGGAATTCTACCCCGACTGAATCTAAAAAGAGGAGAATCCATGTGTGGTCTAATTCCCTGCCCCAATCATTCAAAGTTCCATCTAGTTTACATACGAAAAAGAACTGAGTCGAATGCAAAGTATGGAAAGAATGAAAAAGGGTGGAAGAGAACATCCCTGCCTATTTCCTTTGTTTAAGCTATGTGTCATCTGGGTCTCCATAGCTCAAACATTTGAATTAGGTGGATAACAAGTGACTTCAACTAAATTACTACCTTGATCCATTGCTTTGCATCACTTGTGCATGGACCTAGCAAAATAGATGAATGCTACTTAAGGTTTCTTTATCAGATTCATCTCTCAAGTTAGAATCCAACTTGTTCTAAAAGGAAGATGAATCTTTCATAATCCCTGCACAAATCACTCTCTTATAGTGAAATGGGTGGATTCTCTTGTTTGCAATTCGCCTCCAATAAATCTAATTAGAGGGGAATTTCATTATATAATCCCTACCTAACCAATAGAATGGTATAGGTGGATTATCTGGATATAACATCCTCTTTATCTTCAGAGAGAATTTGAATAGCTTACCAAAAGTGGATTCAATGTTCTTTCAAAACTTTACGTAGTTTTGAGAATCCACTTTAAGGGACTAGAATCCATAAGGGTTAATCTAACTATTGTAGCCTTTGATTGAAACCTATTTTACTTGTTCTTCCAAAAAGACAAGATCTTTATAACTACGTCCCAAGATGGGAACTCATAGTGTAAAAGATCGTGTTATCTTTAAGGTCATAAGTAGAAATAGATTATTCCAATCATTTCTTCAATGTTTAACCTTTACGGATCTTTTAATTAGATCTCAAACCTTAAGGGTCTTCTTGATCCTTCTAGAGTTCTCTCCCTTATATTCTCAATCTGTTAAAGATGTCCTATGTTGACATCTTTCTTATTCTTCAATTGATTTGGAATATCAAGTATCCAAAAGATGATCTTTCTGAGCTTTCTTTCAAGCTTGGTCTAAGATCATTTTTTATGTTCCTTGAATTTCAATTCATACTTTGGAATAAAGCTTTTAGAGCTTTATCCTTTGGAGTTTACCTTCAAACTCAAAAAAAGTTGATCCTCTCCTTATTTCTAACTCTCTATAAGAGATAGATACTTTCATATCTTGTTGGAAGAATTCTTCTTCCCTTTGAGAGGATAATTGAAGAAGATGCCTATTCCTAGACATTGGCTTCCTGATGTATTCCATTGGATCATGAGTCCCTTTTTCTTCTGGCCATCAAGAAAAAGTACTCAATGGGATTCAGTACCCACCGTCCCATACCAGTGGGTTCCTCATCCAATCCACATAACTTCTCTCTATACTTTCTCACCTTTTCTCTCCTTATAAATGCCCTTCATACAATGGTACCAAATTATAAGAGCAAGGACTAAGGTGCTTAGATACACCACTACTAATCTTACTTAAATAATTGGTTAACCATTTAATGTGGTGTGACTTATCTTATCAAACTTAAAGTTTGACTTGATCTTTGCCCTACTTGGGTCTTTTGGATTTCTTCTCTTCTTTAGCCAAAATAAGAGATGAGACTAGGTCTTTCTCAAATAGGTCCCTTCATGCTTCAAAGTTTTACCCATGGGTTTTACTTGGGGATCTAGCTATTATGCTTCATACAATAATTCATATTCCTTAGGTCTATATTACTGGAATCCATAATGTATGTTATGTCATCCCCATGAAGCATCAAAATACCTTTAGGTTTATACTTTATAGCTTATCCAACTTCTTTTCTTATCCCACTTAGGATTTATACAATCCTAATGGTATATGCAAGTCTACTCTTGCATTGGGGTTCTTTGAGAATTCCCAATCTCTGAGAACTTCAATTAGTTGGAAGATGTAATGAAAGATATATGAAGTACTAGAATACAAGGAAGTACTTCAACTTTTATCTCTTTCTTGCATATCTTTTACCTTTTAATACCCGATTCGGTCTTTTCAAGGCATAAGATGCAAGTTCCTGGGGACTTTTCCCCCTCCTTAAGAGTTTTCGTCGTCGAAAACTACCTGAGAGTAAATTGAAAATTGTGCTCTTTCAAAAATATTTGAAAGTGTTATTTTCAATCCTTTATTGTCCTTCCTGGTTAAAAGAACTATTCAGAGCTTTTTATGCTTTCTTTTCTCCAAGCATACATAACAAATGTCCCAAAGTTCAAGTTGACATTACCCACAAATTCGATGTCCCATACCACCGAATTTACTTCAGTGGTAGTGTAAACCTAGATGTCCCATACCATCCGGCTTACACTTCCACTTTAGTAAAGGTAAGTTTAGCTTGAGTTTTGGGATCAAACCTTCTTCTAATCAAGTCAGATCTATTACTTCTTGGACTTGTAAGTGTTATTTCTATTGCAGAGCATATGTATTGCCTATGCTACAATGGACTTTCCACTTACCAAGTCTCAATTGCAACTTAGTCTCAAAAAATTGGCTTCTCAATTATACCTTTATTCAGATATACTCTACAAGATCCCTTTCATGTCACTTGATGATAGAGCTAGTTTATATCTCAACTAGATATCATCTTTTATGACACAATGAGTAATCTGAAAAAGAATAATTGAATTGCCAATCAAATCTCTATGTTGAAGTAGATGGTAATTCCATTTCCTATAAAGTCCTTTATTTCTAGGACATTAGAAAATGGTACTTAGGGTTTATTACCACCCTTGAGTTTTACCTTTTCTTCATGCCTTGCATTTGCTTGGAAGAAAAATGTAAAGCTCCAAATAGTTCTATAGTTCTTTCAAACAAAGAACTTTTCTTGAAAAAAAAACATTAATACTTTCATCTTCCAAAACTAAGACCATATTTTCTCTGCCTTAGAGCTTTTGAGAAGATAATGCTCTAACTTACCACCATTTTATCGTGGTTTTAAGAGAGAAAATTTTTGTATTACTACCTTAAGTCTATGGCCTTGCTGATCAGGCATGCCATGGGCTTTTATGGAATTTAAACGTCCATAAGAGGGATTTTTAGTTTTAAGGTAGTTCAAGAAGTTAGGATTATTTGGACTAAGCCAAACTTAAAGGAATTAAATGGTTTATAGTCACCAATTGGCCTTATCACCATTCTTCCTAGAAACTAATAAAATCAAATTCTGCTTAACTTCAAGAACTTAATCTCCCTCTCTACTCAAAAACCCATGTAATATATTCCAAATGCATAGTTTAGTGTATACCAAAATATTTACACCTTTATTGGAAAAGGCGTTGCATGCATAAGGTTCAGAAGTTGAACCCCTCCTTAAAGCATGCAAAAGTTCTAATTTAGAACTTTGTTCATCCAACGGATGGTGCAAAATTTCCATGAAACTTAGTATATGCGAGTTTCAACAATGCATTTAGATGCATTCTTCCTAACCATGACCGTTTTTATGCACCTCCAACACTTCTTTTCAAAGCAATGAACTTGATGCATAGTGCAACTTATAGCCTTCACACAACTGAACTCAAGACTAACTAGCTAGGCCACACACTAGGAAGAGAGATGTATTTCCACCCAACCAACCCCTCCAATATATAGCTCCATGTCCAAGGGGGTAAGTCCCTCTCAAGGGGACATGTGTACCTTCCATCACATGGGTCCCTAAGGTGGTCACATGGTTTCCAAGCTTAGGATATCACATGAAATCACATGGCTTCTAAAAGAAGAGTCTCCAAGCTCTCGCATACAAACCAAGTGGCTAGGAGAAGCTTCCAATCAAGCCTAAGGTACTCAACCTTAGAGAATTAACCCTAAGGTTCAAGACCCATCTAAAAGGGGTAAATAAACCATAAATCCAAAGGGTTTCACACCTAGAAACCCAAGGGTTCTACCCCTTAGACCCATGTAATTATACAACAGGGACTAGCAAGGATGCTTCAATATTTGGATAAAGGTATTACGTCTCCTTCATTGATGATTGCAGTAGATGGACTACACTATACTTTATGAAACACAAGGATGAAGTCGTTTCATGCTCATGTTCCTTCACAAGTTACTTTTGGATGTATTCCTTATGCTCATGTTCTTTCATAGGTTAGAGGGAAGATGGATCCAAAAGCAAAAAGGTGTCTATTCATTGGATATGACAACAACCAAAAGGGCTACAGATTATACAACCCAACAACCAAAGGACTCTCGGTGAGTAGAGATGTAATGTTTGATGAGAATAGTTCTTGGTATGAAGATTCCTGTAGGAAGATCAACTTACCTTATGATCTTGAAGAAGATTTTCCAAAGCTTGTCAAGGACAACCCTCCTAAAATTGAAGAGTAGGATACCTCAGAAGATGATGAAGGAACTCAGATTGAAAAACTCAAAATGTGGGAGTCTAAAGGTAAAGCTAAAATGCACGAACTTGTACAAGAGGTAGAATCATCACATCATGGCCTAAGGAGGTCCATGAAGGAAAAAAGAAAACCAGAGAGGTATGGGTTTGATACTTCTCTACTTACTAAACATTCAATCTATCTAGCACAGGACATGAATCAAGAGGGACCCTACACATTTGAGGAAGCAAAGAAGAAATCAGAGTGGAGGCATGCAATGGAAGAAGAAATTGAAGCTTTTGAGGAAAATAACACTTGGGAATTAGTTCCTAAGTCTTCATCAATGAAAGTGATAGGTTCAAGATGGAATTACAAGTTGAAGAAGAACTTAGATGGCTCCATTAACACCTATAAGGTAAGGCTTGTGGCAAAAGGCTTTGCACAAACTCAGGGAATCCACTATGAGGAGACTTTCTCTACTCTAGCAAAGATGCCTACAATTAGAGTTCTGCTTAGTATTGCTTCTTCCAAGAATTGGAAGATACTTCAATTGGATGTAAAATTTGCATTTCTTAATAGATGGGATAAATAAGGTCAAGGAGCAGATGAAAGAAGAGTTCAAGATAAGTGAATTAAGATCACTTACATACTTCCTAGGATTGGAAGTGGTATACAAAGATCATGGTCTATTCCTTACTCAAAGGAAGTACATTGAAGACTTGTCGACAAAAGTTCAAGATGCAAGATTGCAAGATTGTAGGTTCTCCAATGGAGATTAATAATAAATTGAGCTCACATGAAGGTGAACACATAGAACATGTCACAAGTCATCAAAGGCTTGTCAGTAGTTTGAACTATGCCACATTGACAAGAGTAGATATGTTAAAGTGTGAGTGTCGTAAGTCAGTTTATGCACACACCCAAGAAACCTCACATGGAAGCTGCCAAGAGGAAACTTAGATATATCAAAGGGATCATGAATGAAGGATTATACTACCCTTATGTATCTAATTTAAGTTTAAAATTGTTCTCTGATGTAGATTGGGTTGGTTCCAAGGACGACAGAAGGAGCACCTAAGGATATCTTACCTTTACAGGATCAAAACTTGTCTCATGGTCATCCAAGAAGCAACCCACTATTGCTCTCTCATCTACTGAAGCTGAATACAGAGGTCTTGCCATAGCCACTTAAGAAGCAATACGGATGAAGACACTATTTATAGATCTTGGATTGGAGATCAAAACTCCAAGTATTCTTGGTGAAAACATGAGCTCCATTCACTTCGCTGCCAATCCAATTTTTCATGTAAGGACTAAGCATATTGAAGTCCACTACCACTATGTAAGAGACGAGACTGTGAGCAAGGAAATTTAGCTATCTTATGTGCCAACTCATCAACAATGTGCACACATTTTAACCAAGGCATTAGATGGAACAAAACTCTGTAAATTCAAAGGTATGATTGGTTCACGGGTAATCTTGGAAGATTGAAGACCTCAAGCTTACTTGACTTGAGGGGGAGCTGTTGGAACAAGTTCATGGCAAGCCAAATAGTTGGCTTGAGTCTTCAAATGACATAGAAACTTGAATCAACTGATAAAACTTTGAAGAGTTCACTTTCGAACTCACCCTTGTAACTTTTGAGTTTCTACTTGATGTAAAAGTAGAAGAATCTAAAGTGGTTGAATCCACTTTATGAGTGGGAAAGAGAAGCCATGAATTCGTGATTGAATTAGTTGGATAATCAATCACTAAAAGGTAGGAGATTTGTTTTAGGTGAGCAAGATTCAAATTCAAATCTTGGCGCCAATCATCAATATATATTCACATGGCTTAGTCACGGGATTTAGAACACCATTAGCATAGCTTCATGCCATATCACAGTGTGATCTGAAGGCACACACATGTACCAGTAAGTCCGTTGTACTTTACATTCAATATAAATTTATTTTCATGATCATGTGTGTCCATATCTTCATACCTATGTGAGTGTACTGTTCACTGCCATACTTCTCAGTTCTTTAGTCAGATTGCAGAGATGGTTTCTCTGAGCATGGTGCATCATTATCCGTGATCTAACTTGGTAAAGTTAGATCTCTAAGCTTTATACATACTCCCAAAATTTCATTGGATTTGGATATCACAATCATGAGATATAGTTATTTGAAGTCTCTTATATCCCTTCATCTTCTACCTCCTGGGATCACATACCTGACTTGCTAAACTTATTTCTCTTAGTATGGTCCATCCTTTTTTATGAATTAACTCCCTATAGGTTCCATTGCTTCCTAATTAGATTCCTCTAAAAGCTCTCTGGTCAATTGTAATCAGAGAATGAGCACTGAATGAAATACTGATGCATTCATAACCAAAATAAAAAGTTTCTTCATGTTCACTATTGGTCAAACTAGTCTGTTGTGATTCAACTTTTTAAGAGTGATCTTCCAAGGTCAATAGGATGTCCAATACATCCTTTGGCAAGCTAAAAGGGCCAACTACATATCCCTGGAGTTCATTTGGCTGTTCTATCGCACCACTTCATCTTCACCAAATACAAATCCATCTCTTCGCAATCAGAACCACTGTGCAGGCAAAGACTCCCTAGTTCTTGATAAATGTTGTGTTTGGTATATCTGCTTCCACCATTCGAACTTGGTTATATCCATTGAATCCATTGAGAAACGAATAAGTTTCCCTACCTACAACCTCATCGAGCATACTATCCAAAAATGTTAACGGAAAGGATCTGATATAGTAGCCGCATTTAATTTCTTGTAATCAACACAGATCCGTAATTGCTTATTTTTCTTCGGGACAATAATTATAGGTGAGACCCATTTTGGATTCTCAATAGGCTCAATATATCCTACTTTTATCAATCAATCCAGCTCGTGTTTGACCTGCTCTACAAAGCTGGGGTTCATCCTATACCACTGCTGCATAATTGGGGTGGCATCTGGCTTAAGCAAAATGCGGTGATGATAAAGCTTCATATCAAGGCCTTTCATGTCTGCATATGTCCAAGCAAAAACATCTTTGTACTATTGCAATAAAGCTATAAGTCCCATCCGGAATTTGGGAGCAAGCTCCAAACAAATGTGGACTGGCTTTGGCTCTTCCATAGTACCAAGATTTACCACTTCCAAAGAATCTTCTTCTACTCACATCTTTCTACTAGTTCGAAAGGTTCCATACAAACTGTGGCCACCATATTGTCCCAGCCTGGACTGATGACTGAATTCACATCAACCACACCAAAAGAGAGCAAATCCCTATTTGCTTCTAAAAACTATTGTTCTTCATCATCTTCGAGCCAATCCAGCATATGTGAAGGCTCTACTAATACTGGTTTATGATCAGGGAGGCAATGTTGCTCTTTCTCTAATGGAATAGAAAATTTTGCATGCCCTCTTTAAAATGTAATTTTCCTTTCATCCCAGTTCTATCCGACTTTAGCATTTTGCAACCAAGGATGGCCCAACAGAAAATTATAATCCAAATTCTGCCCCTTAAGCTCCATTACAACAAATGTAATATTAAACAAGACTTGAGGAATACGGATAGGGATGTCCTTAAATAGCCCCACTAGCTGCACCCGTGATTGATCTGCCATCTGAACAAAGAAGGGAATTCGATCTCTTCTGTTCTAGCCCATTCACTTACATGTGGTGGTAGATTACATGTTGATGCTAGGCCCTCCATCAATCAAAACCTTTGGAATGACTTTATTTTTGTACTGCATTGTGATCGTAGGGACCACATACACTATCATGTCAGACACATCCCTTACCATTGAGATTGAGGGTTATGGACTCAAAGAAGGTGAATATTTTTCATGTAGCTCTCTTAATAATTGCTTCCGAAAGGTTGGGACTAGCTCTAGTAAAGCTCCCAATGATAGTTTGATATGTGATTCTTGTAAAACTCACAATACTCATCATCCATCGATGTTCTGAGGTCTGTATTCCCTTGTTTCTGCTCCATTTGAACTTGCTGATTCCAAAATCTGCTAGTACTCTCCTGATCCGTAGGCACAACCTGCAACACTTTGGATATAGGTGAATATGTTAATGGTCTAGCATTCTCCGTTGTCTCCCAAATAATTTCATCAGCTTTCTTACCAACTATGTTATGTCACTTCTTTTTGGAGGGTTCCGTTGGAACTAATGGAGGCTCTACATAGTGTGTTGGGTACTCTGTACCCCATTGTACTACTTTCTTAAGTGTTTGCTTTTGCTCCACAGGTGCTAAATAATCCAATTACTATCCACTCAAATACTCTTTCTGGGATCTAGTAACCACTGAGGCTGAAGGCTCTAAATACTCTAAGGTCAGCAGATTGGCCATGGGTGCCTTAAGCTTAGCTTCTTGTTTTTGCTGATCATATTCTTTGGCCTCCTTGCATTCCCATCATCTGTGACCATATTGGAAACAAAACTAACATTAAATTGGTGGATTACCCAAATTTCCTGGCCCAGGTTGTTGAAACCTCCTATCTCTACTGAATTCTTGCCTATTTTGCCAAAAATCGCACCGTTGCTCCAAAAATTGCTATGAATCTAAATACTCGAATGATCTTGAAAATATAATGTCTTGACTATCCTGCCATTGTCCGGAAGAGACTTGAGGCTTATATTCGGTTGCATTACCTTTCCACGAAGGTACATCCACTTGTGTAGTAGTGACTAGTGTATTTCTCGCAGTAAAACGACATTCCTCTAAGCTACGATTAGTCTTTTTGCAAATTGGACAAAATACCTGGTTCAATGCGCATTCGACCGTGATATGTCCTGCATACCTACACTGTAAACAATACAACTACTTCTCTGGAGTCGTACTTTTCTTGAACACCAAATTAGTCTTCGCACAACCCTAGTTGGCAAATTGCATTTTTCGATCCATCCTTGTAGCTAAGTCAATGATCTGTTAAAGTGTGCGAGATTGATAAAAAATCTACATATAAATACTTTCTTTGATAAGTGGCTGAGGTCCATCGACAAAAAATTCTGTTAACATTTGTTTGGAAGGACATTTGTGTTGATATATTTAGGTAGTGATGTGTGTGAACACACTAGGACTGCCGGGGCACTTTTTTCCCTCTTTAGGAGGTTTTTTCCCCCGGCTTGTATATACGCCTATTGCCCTAATGGGCTACTTATCTTTGTACATTCTCTAGTAATACATACAGTATTGTGTGTTTGTGCTCCAAGCTTCTTCTTCTTCCTTGTGCTGTTCGCGTGCTTTCATAGACGTCTAACTCCAACAATTGGTATCAGAGTAGGTCGTCGCTTCATCTAGGGCGTCGTCGACACTCCTCCGTTTGTAGTCTCAGATTCGCACAAAATTTGGTGAGCATACTCAGGGTGTTTTAGAGATCAAAACTGCTTCGCTTTGTGGTGCCAAAATCGCGATCTGAGCTCGTTTCAACCTCCGAATGCACTATCACAGCGCTTGTGCAGGCTATTTCGTCTTTTTGTGCCAAAGGTATATACCAGTTTTTGTTTGCCAGTATAAGCATCTCAAGGTCTGCTACAGGTTTAGCAGAACTCGTTTGGGCAGTTCCGTTCAACTTTTTGAGATACAGTCAATTTTCTGCATCAAGGTATTTTAGTCACCGGCCATTGCTGAAAGCAGTGATGTATTCCGTATGTTGGCTGTTGAGGATAAGTTGGATGGTACCAACTACCCATTGTAGGCTTATATGATGCGACATGTATTGGTTGCAAAAGGATTGTGGAACATTTTGCAGGGTGTTGAAAGACGTCCTGTTACACCTGTAACAACAGGTACTGCAAATACAAGTGCTGGAGCTGATGAAGATGGTGTCGAAGATGATGTTGTGCAGATTCCTGTTCGTGCTGCTGTTTCAGTTGCACCTACTGCAGAGCAGATTCGTTGGGATGGTAGACATGCCCAGGCACATGCATTGATAGCTTTGTCTGTCAAACGTGTCATTATTCCTCATATTCGCTCTTGCAGAACAGCTAGGGATGCTTGGGATACACTTACCACATTGTACCAAGCTAGGAATGAGGCTCGTGTTGCTTACCTCCGAAAACAGTTGGAGAGTGAGCACATGAATGAAGGTGATTCTATGGACAGTTTCCTAACGAAGATCAAAGATTTGAAGGAACATTTGATTTTTGCTGATGAGGTTATACCAGATAGCTCACTTGTGCAGACCGTTCTGAATGGTCTTCCTGATTCATATCAGAGTTTTGCTTCTACTCTTCGGTTGATAATGAAAGGCAATCCGAATGCTTTATCGTTTGAGGAGTTAGTCTCTGTTCTATTGCAGGAAGATCAATCCAGGCAGAACAGGTCCATTATGCATGTTTCAGATCAAGCTTTCCTGGCTAGTCAGAAGGACAAAGGAAAATGGAGCTCTTCTACTAGTAAGCAGAAACCTGCAAATGCTGCACATTCGAAGAACCAGGATAAAGATGAGAAGCAATCAGAAAAGCAGAAATTGTTTTGCAAGTACTGTAAAGGGAATGATCATATCATAAAGAACTGTCCAAAACTGGCTGCAAAAGAGGCAAAGAAAAAGGAGGCTGGAATGGTTGTTGCAGAAGCCTCTACACCAAAAACAGAGTCTCCTAATCTTGTGCAGGAAGAAGAATGGGCGTTTACTACTGTTTGCAGTTTTGACCCATCTTCTCATGAGCAGTGCATGTCTGCAGTGGACTCAAATGTTTGGTACTTTGACAGTGGGGCGACCAAACATATTACCTCGCAGCGCAGTTTCTTCTCTTCACTGGAGTCTGCCCCTACAGGGAATACTGTCACATGCGCCAACAACTCCTCTTATCCTGTTATGGGAGTTGGTAAGATCATTCTGACTACTGCTGATGGTAGTTCTTTCACCTTGTCAGATGCTTTATTTGTGCCAAGGATCAAGAAGAATCTGTTATCAGTTTCTGCATTAGCCAAGATTGGCTTTGTTGTGAAATTCGTTGATGACAGGTGTACAGTTCATGATCTATCAAATGGCCATGTGATTATTGCTTCTGGCATTTTATGTCGTGGGCTGTATAAGCTCATAGACTATGAAAGATCTGTGAATGATTCGACATGTGCAGTTCATGATTCTCAGGCTATGTCAGATGCAAAGCTTTGGCATGCACGCTTTGGTCATCTGAATTTTGCTAGTTTGCTACGCCTGCAAAAATCTAATATGGTGTCTTCTTTGCCCAAGCTTGAGGCACCTGGAAAACATGTATGTGAAGGCTGTATTTTGGGCAAAATGCAGCATTCCTCCTTTCCAAAAGATGGTTCAGTTCGGGCTATGCAGAAATTGCAGCTTGTACATAATGATGTCTATGGTCCTATGCAGACACCCTCTTTTGGGAATTACCTCTACTTCGTGACTTTCATTGATGATTTTTCTAGGCATGCATGGGTATATCCACTCAAAGCAAAGTCCGAAGTGTTCATGTGCTTTAAACACTTTTTGGTTTTGGCTGAAAATCTGTCAGCATGTAAAATGGGCATCCTCCGTTCTGATCGAGGGGGGGAATATATGTCTTCTGATTTTAATGCATTTCTGGCTGAACGTGGGATAAAACACGTGTACAGTGCCGTATACACCTCAACAGAATGTAGTTGCTGAACGAAAGAACATGTCACTCATGGAGATGGCGAGGTGCATGGTCAAGAGTCAGGCTTTACCACATAGTTTCTGGCTTGAGGCTGTCATGTGTGCAGCATATGTACTGAACTGGTGTCCCACTAAAGTGCTGCAGTCTATCACTCCATATGAGGCTTGGCATGACCGCAAGCCATTTGTTGCTCATCTGCGTGTTTTTGGTTGTTTGGCATATGCACTAGTGCCTGAACAACATCGTAGAAAATTGGATGATAAGGCAGTAAAATGTATTTTTGTTGGGTACAGTTCTGAAAGTAAAGGCTATCGTCTGTATCATCCACAGACTAACTAAATGCATTCTGGTTAGCCGTGATGTTGTCTTTGTGGAAGATGCTATTCAGCCATTGCTTTCATGTATTAAGGAGACATCTGTTAGCTCCAAAGACATGTATGATATGTTGATGCCTCTTTTTACAAGTGGACAGTCTAATGCTGGTCCTAATGAGGCAACTTCTCAGCCTTTGCAGGTTTCATATGATGATGCAGAGCATTCTATTTCTGATGCAGATTTACATGATGCACTTGTTGATGAGAGAGCTGATATTGAGCAGGCAAAAACTATGCCAAAATGGCTAGTGCAGACTTTGCGTGACAGCAAATTAGATGCACCTTTGTCATATCGTACTCGTTCAGGCTCTCATAGTGCCTCCTTTGCATCAGATTGCTATGCTATGACTGCGTCTAGTCTCTGTGATGAGAATGAGGCTGTTTCTTTTGATGAAGCACAAAATTCAGAAAATTGGATGGCTGCCATGCAATCTGAATATGATGCTATAATGAAGAATGGTACATGGTCTTTATGTGACTTGTGTTGGAGATAGACGTCTGCGGAAGCACACGAACAGCACAAGGAAGAAGAAGAAGCTTGGAGCACAACACACAAGACTGAATGTATTACTAGAGAATGTACAAAGATAAGTAGCCCATTAGGGCAATAGGCGTATTACAAGCCGGGGGAAAAAAACCTCCTAAAGAGGGAAAAAAGTGCCCCGGCGGTCCTAGAGTGTTCACACACATCACTACCTAAATATATCAACAAATCCTCCCTGGGAGTGATGCGGTGAACAAGGAGCTGGCACTCATGTATAAGGAAGTGCCAAGCTATGTGGAAATCACTCCACAAAAGGAAGTAACCCCAAAGCTTTGCGGAAAGCTTCAAACTTCTCCCTAGGCAGAGCCTTCGTGAAAAGGTCTGCAATGTTCTCCTGCGTGGGCACATATGCCAAGCTGATCTCCCCAGCAAAGAACCTCTCCCTGACATAGTGATAATGCACCTCAATGTGCTTAGTGCGAGCATGGAACACAGGGTTCCTCACAACTGCCAATGCGCTCTGACTGTCAGTGAAGATGGTGGTGGCAAAAGACTGGCCAACACCCAAATCAGCCATA
This sequence comes from Ceratopteris richardii, assembly GCA_020310875.1. Taxonomy (NCBI): domain Eukaryota; kingdom Viridiplantae; phylum Streptophyta; class Polypodiopsida; order Polypodiales; family Pteridaceae; genus Ceratopteris; species Ceratopteris richardii. The sequence continues at coordinate 108,317,862 of CM035437.1, forward strand.
AGGCGTCTGAGCCACACACACTCAACAGTCACTGTGAAAGCTGCCCTATACTCAGCCTCACAACTGGAAGTGGCCACAGTAGGCTGCTTCTTGCTCAACCAAGATATACATGAGCTACCAAGCATGAAGCAAAAACCATTGGTGGACACACGAGTGTCATAGCAACTAGCCCAATCTGAGTCAGAAAAAGCATGCAAATCTGGCGGTAGTGATCCCCCCTTAGGATAAAACAACCCAAGTAGCCGAGTACCACTCAAGTAGCGAAAGATGCGCTTAACCGCTTTCCAATGCGTGACTCCTGGGCAATGCATAAACCTGCTCATCTGTGAGACAGCAAACTGAATATCTGGCCGAGTAATGCATAAGTAAATCAAGCATCCAACACCCTGTTGATAGAGAACAGCATCAAATGCATCTCCAACATCATGAAGACTCAATCGTAAACCCGTCTCCATAGGAGTGGCAATAGGCTTACAGTCTTCAAGGCCAAAACGCTGCAATAATGTGTCAATATATTTCGTTTGGCACAAAGCCATTCCACCATCAACATGCATAAACTGAATGCCCAAATAGTGATGCAAATGCCCCAAATCAGACATCTCAAATGAGGCATGCAAATCAGCCTTAAAATCAGCAATATGTGTCTCAATAGGACCAGTGAGCAGCATGTCATCAACATAGACAACAATGATCAGAAGCACATCATTAGCACGCTTAACATATAAGGTGCTTTCAGTTGGACTATTCTCAAAACCATGTGCAATCAGATAGGCATGTATCTTCTCATACCAAGCACGTGGTGCTTGCTTTAAACCATATAATGCCTTCTTTAACCTGCAAACCTGGTTTTCATGCCCTTTCTGCACAAAGCCACGGGGCTGAAAAACATACACTTCTTCATGCAAGTCACCATTGAGAAATGCTGTTTTAATGTCCAACTGATGTACATTCCAACCATGATGGGCTGCAAGTGCACAAATGCTACGAACAGTAGTCATACGGCATGTAGGTGCAAAGGTCTCATCAAAATCAATGCCTCTTTCCTGTGCATAACCCTTTGCAACAAGCCTAGCCTTATACATGTCAACTGTACCATCAGGTTTACGCTTCAGCTTGTATACCCATTTAGTGCCAATGGCCTTCTTTCCAGGAGGCACGTCACATAAAGACCATGTACCATTCTTCATTATAGCATCATATTCAGATTGCATAGCAGCCATCCAATTTTCTGAATTTTGTGCTTCATCAAAAGAAACAGGCTCATTCTCATCACAGAGACTAGATGCAGCCATAGCATAGCAATCTGATGCAAAGGAGGCACTATGAGACCCTGAACGAGTACGATATGACAAAGGTGCATCTAATTTGTTGTCACGCAAATTCTGCACCAGCCATTTTGGCATAGTTTTTGCCTGCTCAATATCAGCTCTCTCATCAACAAGTGCATCATGTAAATCTGCATCAAAAATGGAATGATCTGCATCATCATATGAAACCTGCAAAGGTTGAGAAGTTGCCTCATTAGGACCAGCACTAGCCTGTCCACCTGTAAAAAGAGGCATCAAAGTATCATACATGTCTTTGGAGCTAACAGATGTCTCCATAGTACATGAAAGCAATGGCTGAATAGCATCTTCCACAAAGACAACATCACGGCTAACCAGAATGCGTTTAGTCTGTGGATGATACAGACGATAGCCTTTACTTTCAGAACTGTACCCAACAAAAATACATTTTACTGCCTTATCATCCAATTTTCTGCGATGTTGTTCAGGCACTAATGCATATGCCAAACAACCAAAAACACGTAGATGAGCAACAGATGGCTTGCGGTCATGCCAAGCCTCATATGGAGTGATAGACTGCAACGCTTTAGTGGGACACCTGTTCAGTACATATGCTGCACACATGACAGCCTGAAGCTAGAAACTATGTGGTAAAGCCTGACTTTTGACCATGCACCTCGCCATCTCCATGAGTGACCTGTTCTTTCGTTCAGCAACTCCATTCTGTTGAGGTGTATACGGCACTGTACACTAGTGTTTTATCCCACGTTCAGCCAGAAATGCATTAAAATCTGAAGACATATATTCCCCCCCTCGATCAAAACGGAGGGTGCCCATTTTACATGCTGACAGATTTTCAGCCAAAACCAAAAACAGTTTGAAGCACATGAACAGTTCGGACTTAGCTTTGAGTGGATATACCCATGCATGCCTGGAAAAATCATCAATGAAAGTCACGAAGTAAAGGTAATTTCCAAAAGAGGGTGTCTGCATAGGACCACAGACATCACTATGTACAAGCTGCAATTTCTGCGTAGCCCGAACTGAACCATCTTTTGGAAAGAAAGAATGCTGCATTTTGCCCAAAATACAGCCTTCACAAACATGTTTTCCAGGTCCCTCAAGTTTGGGCAAAGAGGACACCATTTCAGATTTCTGCAGGCGTAACAAACTAGCAAAATTCAGATGACCAAATCGTGCATGCCAAAGCTTTGCATCTGACATAGCCTGAGAATCATGAACTGCACATGCCGAATCATTCACAGATCTTTCATAGTCTATGAGCTTATACAGCCCACGACATAAAATGCCAGAAGCAATAATCATATCGCCATTTGAGAGATCATGGACTGTACACCTGTCATCAACGAATTTCACAACCAAGCCAATCTTGGCTAATGCAAAAACTGATAACAGGTTCTTTTTTATCCGTGGCACAAATAAAGCATCTCACAAAGTGAAAGAACTACCATCAGCAGTAGTCAGAATGATCTTACCAACTCCCATAGCAGTATAAGAGGAGTTATTGGTGCATGTGACAGTATTCCCTGTAGGGGCAGGCTCGAGTGAAGAGAAGAAACTGCGCTGCGAGGTAATATGTTTGGTCGCCCCACTGTCAAAGTACCAAACATTTGAGTCTACTGCAGACATGCACTGATCATGAGAAGATGGATCAAAACTGCAGACAGTAGTAAACGCCCATTCTTCTTCCTGCACAAGATTTGCAGACTCTGTTTTTGGTGTAGAGGCCTCTGCAACAACCATTCCAGCCTCTTTCTTCTTTGCCTCTTTAGCAACCAGTTTTGGACAGTTCTTTATAATATGATCATTTCCTTTACAGTACTTGCAGAACAATTTCTGCTTTTCTGATTTCTTTTCATCTTTATCCTGGTTCTTCGATTATGCAGCATTTGCAGATCTCTGCTTACTAGTAGAAGAGCTCCATTTTCCTTTGCCCTTCTGACTAGCCAAGAAAGCTTGATCTGCAACACGCATAATGGACCTGTTCTGCCTGGACTGATCTTCCTGCAACAGAACAAAGACTAATTCCTCAAATGACAAGGCATTCGGAGGCAAAACTCTGATATGAATCAGGAAGAACATTCAGAACGGTCTGCACAAGTGAGCTATCTGGTATAACCTCATCAGCAGAAATCAATTGTTCCTTCAGGTCTTTGATCTTTGTAAGAAAACTGTCCATAGAATCACCTTCATTCATGTGCTCACTCTCCAACTGTTTTCGGAGGTAAGCAACACGAGCCTCATTCCTAGCCTGGTACAAAGTGGTAAGTGTATCCCAAGCATCCTTTGCTGTTCTGCAAGAGCGAATGTGAGGAATAATGGCACGTTTGACAGACAAGGCTATCAATGCATGTGCCTGGGCATCTCTGCCATCCCAACGAATCTGCTCTGCAGTAGGTGCAACAGAAACAGCAGCACGAACAGGAATCTGCGGAATATCATCTTCGACACCATCTTCATCAGCTCCAACACCTGTATTTGCAGTACCTGTTGTTACAGGTGTAACAGGACGTCTTTCAACACCCTGCACAATGTTCCACAATCCTTTTGCAACCAGTACATGTCGCATCATATAAGCCCATAATGGGTAGTTGGTACCATCCAACTTATCCTCAACAGCCAACATACGGAATACATCACTGCTTTCAGCCATGGCCGGTGACTAAAATACCTTGATGCAGAAAATTGACTGTATCTCAAAAAGTTGAACAGAACTGCCCAGACGAGTTCTGCTAGACTTGTAGCAGACTTCGAGACGCTTAAACTGGCGAACAGAAACTGGTATATACCTTTGGCACAAAAGGACAAAATAGCATGCACAAGCGCTATGATAGTGCGTTCGGAGGCCGAAACGAGCTCAGATCGCGATTTCGGCACCACAAAGCGAAGCAGTTTTGATCAGGGAAACACCCTGAGTATGCTCACCAAATTTCATGCGAATCTAAGATTGCAAATGGAGGAGTGTCGACGATGCCCTAGAAGAAGCGACGACCTGCTCTGATACCAATTGTTGGAGATAGACGTCTGCGGAAGCACGCGAACAGCACAAGGAAGAAGAAGAAGCTTGGAGCACAACACATAAGACTGAATGTATTACTAGAGAATGTACAAAGATAAGTAGCCCATTAGGGCAATAGGAGTATATACAAGCCGGGGGGAAAAAACCTCCTAAAGAGGGAAAAAAGTGCCCCGGCGGTCCTAGAGTGTTCACACACATCACTACCTAAATATATCAACAACTTGCCTCCTGGAAAGAAGGCCATTGGCACTAAATGGGTATACAAGCTGAAGCGTAAACCTGATGGTACAGTTGACAGGTATAAGGCTAGGCTTGTTGCAAAGGGTTATGTGTAGGAAAGAGGCATTGATTTTGATGAGACCTTTGCACCTACATGCCGTATGACTACTGTTCGGAGCATTTATGCACTTGCAACCCATCATGGTTGGAATGTACATCACTTGGACATTAAAACAACATTTCTGAATGGTGACTTGCATGAAGAAGTATATGTTTTTCAGCCCTGTGGCTTTGTGCAAAAAGGGCATGAAAACCAGGTGTGCAGGTTAAAGAAGGCATTATATGGTTTAAAGCAAGCACCACGTGCTTGGTATGAGAAGATACATGCCTATCTGGTTGCACATGGTTTTGTGAACAGTCCAATTGAAAGCACCTTATATGTTAAGCGTGCTAATGATGTGCTTCTGATCATTGTTGTCTATGTTGATGACATGCTGCTCATTGGTCCTATTGAGAAGCATATTGCTGATTTCAAGGCTGATTTGCATGCCTCATTTGAGATGTCTGATTTGGGGCATTTGCATCACTATTTGGGCATTCAGTTTATGCAAGTTGATGGTGGAATGGCATTGTGTCAAACGAAATATATTGACACATTATTGCAGTGTTTTGGCCTTGAAGACTGTAAGCCTATTGCCACTCCTATGGAGACAGGTTTACGCTTGAGTCTTCATGATGCTGGAGATGCATTTGATGTTGTTCTCTATCAGCAGGCTGTTGGATGCTTGATTTACTTATGCATTACTCGGCCAGATATTCAGTTTGTTGTCTCACAGATGAGTAGGTTTATGCATTGCCCAAGGGTCACACATTGGCTACTTGGGTTGTTTTATCCCAAGGGAGGATCACTACCGCCAGATTTGCATGCTTTTTCTGACTCAGATTGGGTTGGTTGCTATGACACTCGTGTGTCCACCAGTGGTTTTTGCTTCATGCTTGGTAGCTCATGTATATCTTGGTTGAGCAAGAAGCAGCCTACTGTGGCCACTTCCAATTCGGAGGCTGAGTATAGGGCAGCTTTCACAGCGACTGTGGAGTGTGTGTGGCTCAGACGCCTTATGGCTGATTTGGGTGTTGGCCAGTCTTCTACCACCACCATCTTCACTGACACGCAGAGCGCATTGGCAGTTGCGAGGAACCTTGTGTTCCATGCTCGCAATAAGCACATTGAGGTGCATTATCACTATGTCAGGGAGAGGTTCTCTGTTGGGGAGATCAGCTTGGCATATGTGCCCACGCAGGAGAACATTGCAGACCTTTTCACGAAGGCTCTGCCTAGGGAGAAGTTTGAAGCTTTCCGCAGAGCTTTGGGCTTACTTCCTTTTGTGGAGTGATTTCCACATAGCTTGGCACTTCCTTATACATGAGTGCCAGCTCCTTGTTCACCGCATCACTCCCAGGGGGGGTTTGTTGATATATTTAGGTAGTGATGTGTGTGAACACACTAGGACTGCCGGGGCACTTTTTTCCCTCTTTAGGAGGTTTTTTCCCCCGGCTTGTATATACGCCTATTGCCCTAATGGGCTACTTATCTTTGTACATTCTCTAGTAATACGTACAGTATTGTGTGTTTGTGCTCCAAGCTTCTTCTTCTTCCTTGTGCTGTTCGTGTGCTTCCGCTGTCGGAGAGAAATTGTTACTCTTAAAATATTACAAAAATTAAAAGATTAATTGATTGATATAAGTTTGGTTAAATTATGGAATTTTGACTAATGTTTGACTTTAATTTTGCAGGAAAAGAAGTTTGCTGACCAAAATCAAGATGGGAAGTATTCATTTAAGTTTATTCAAGGGTATTATAGATGTTAAATCAAGGGTTACTTAAGGGGTAAACTAAGTTTTGGATGAAAATATAAAGATAATTAAGGGTTAATTATAGGTTTTGATCATACTCTAGCTAAATTACAAGGGTAATTATGGGTTAAATGTATGTTCTAGCTAAATTGCAAGGATTAAATGTATGTTTTGAGCATGAATTATAGGGTTCTAGTTAAGTTTTAAGGTTAATTATGGGTTAAATATTCATCCTAGAGGGTTATGGAAGGTTAGAAAATAGGTTTATGGGTTAGTTGAAGTTATTTGATGTGGTTTAAAGTTAGTTGTAGGGTAAACCTAAGGTTAAATGATTAAATAAGTGGGTTATAGTCTATAAATAAATTATTCAATAGGTTAATTATATCATTTGGAACCTTAGCAAAATAATAGATAAATATATTATTTATTTATTTCCACTAAGCCTAATAATTAAAATGGGTTAAATTAAATCTTAGTCTAAGGTATAGTATTTATTCTAAAGTTTAGTATTTAATTAAATAAAAAAGAAGAAGTGAAAGGTTATTTAAATCCTAAAGTTTTTGGTCCATAGAATATTTAAATGGTTAGTTGAAATTGGGAAAATTCACATAAAGGAAAATTCCACGCCTTTTTTCTTGTTGAGTGTTGTTGGAGTGATGTGGAGTCAATTTAGGTAATTGGTTGAGTTATCTAAAGAGAATTGTAGGCTATGGTGGGCTACTCACATTTATTTAAGAAGGGAGTACGTGCTCACAAGTTCATGTGTTTTTTTCAGATTTGATTTATGAAGAATTGCAGCCTCTTGGTGAACTGAAGGCCTGTTGCCCTCTTTCATATATGTGTTTTTTTTTCAGCTATTGGCGAACTGGAGATACACATGTGACCTGAAGTTTGAAAAGCAGAGATTGTCCTTAGTTTGAAACTTTTATTAGCTTGTATAGGCTATCTTTTAGACTGTCATTTATAAACATCATCCTTGAGGTTGTATAGGACTTTGGTTATTAATTTAGTATCATCTTTTATGTCTAAAGAAAATTCTTCTAGTAACACCTTTCTACCTTCATCAACTTTTGAATTGTTGTTTCCAAAACCAATAGAAGATAAAGAATTAATCAAAGAAGTAATAGTAGAAGAATCTTTGTATGATCCTAGGACAACTATAACTTTACTTTCTACTGTTCCTCCTAGTGTTAGTGAAGAACCTTTTCCTCCAATTGTAGATAGAAACGAAGAAAACATCCAAGAAGAAACAAACGAAACTAGAAAAGATCAAATAGTTAGTGAAAAGATTATCCCACCTTCTTATTTTGACGCAATTGAACTTTATAGGAACGCTTCACCTTACGGACCCTAGGAAAACTTAAAACTTGTACCTGTCCTGCATAGTCACCCTACGTGCGCCGTTAGCGAGGCGACTGAATTGATCCGCCAGTCGTCAGAAATCGCACCCACACTTTGAACCCGACGTGAAACAAACGGCCTTGCAGCTCAGGTATAAATTTTAAATTTTGCATTGCATATACATTCATACGATTTTACATCAGTGCAGGTGCGTCTTCATCCTTGGAAGCTGTGGCATTTACGTGAGCTTGCAATCTTCTTGGTGTCGAGGGCTGGTCTTGTGACCTGAGCGCCTCCACGAAGATTGGCAAGTAGGAGAACCTCGTCACGCCACCCCTTTCATCAACAATTGAAGCACAAAACGTTTGCACCCATTTTAGCAAACTATGTATTTAGGTTTTGATTCAAATCAATAAATGTATTGAATTTCACAGAAAGCACTATTTTGAGCCTCATCTTCGAGCAGTTGGTATAATTTCTTTACCCTTACATTCTTGGGTACAAAATTTTATTTAAGGTTAAATTGCTAGTATAGTTTAAAGGCAACTGGTTGTTAAACATAGGTTAAGCGTTAATCATAGCTTTATTTGCAACATTTTTGCATGGTAAAAACTTATCAAACTGGACTCTAACGGAATTTCAGAATTAGTAGCTGAACATAAGGAAAGAGTAACAAAAGAAGTTCAGGATAAAGTTAGAATTGTTCAAGCTAGGTCAAAACAAACTTCAAAAATGGACGAGCTATTTCAAATTATGATGCACGAGACGCAAGGACAAAAGGTAGTTGAAACGTTATTAAAGGATAAAGGGAAATTTACTGGTATGAATGTTACAAATTATTTAGACACGTTTGAGGAATTAGCTAAGTTACACGGTTTATCTGAAACAAAGTGGAAATCCTATCTTGGACGTCTGGCCATAGGTACTGTAAAAGCTATTATGGATATACATGACAATAAGGAATGGGATGAGTTTAGAAAAGAGCTGCATAAGGAATTCTACTTAGAAGACTACAGTCAACATAGTCGAGAAGGATTTATGAAATGGATTAGTTCACCTAAGCCTCACATTTCGTTAACTCAACTCCATAGTGAATTTATGAAAAGATTCTCTCAATTACCTGAACAGGATAGAGTTGCCCTTACCCCATATATCATTTTATATTTCCTTAAAATCTTGACTCCAGATATAAGGGTAGAGGTTGAGCATAGGCTTGAAGAACCGGGAAAGAAATATGGGCTTACAGATGACTGGGGTGTAGTAAAAACTGTAGTTGAGGCGGTTGCTCACATGATCCAACGTAAAACACTCCTTTATGAATCGATTTCTCAACCATCTTCCAGTTTTCCTCCTATTCAGGCAACTAGGGATACACATATAGATTCAAAAGTTGAGCCTACAATATCCACATCTAGAGTACCAACCGAGTTACAATTTGAGATTTTGTTTAACAAGTTGGACAATATGATGCATATGCACGAGAATATGTCTAAAGAGGTAGCGGCTTTGCAGAATGTGGTGTATGCTTTAAACCTACAAGATAAACCTGCAATGCAAGCTCATCCGACTATTTATCCTCAACCAGTAAATGCTCCAAATCCACCATTAGTAGCTCCGAATCATCCATTAGTACCTCCTAATCCACCTTTTATACCTCCTAATCCTCCCGTTGTACCCCAACCAATTCCTCAACCGATTCCTCAAGCATTTAACCAAAGAAATTTCAATGAAAGGAGAAATGCCAATGTGAGGAGATGTATCTGGTGCGATGCCACAGATCATTTGACTTACACATGTGAAGCATTGAAAGATGCGAAAGAGAAAAGACTTGTAATTGATATTGACAAGCGATTGTGCGACTATAGAACACATTTACCCTTAGCTGCCAATTGGGGAAAGGGAGGGATGCAGAAGCTGTATGAAAACCTTTCTGAGTCTTCGAAATCTGCTTCTGCTGTTAAACTAGAATATGTTGATAGTGACTCTGAGACCGAACAAACAAGGGAAACGAGGAACTATTCAATTGAAGCTTTGATAAAGGCGAGAGATGATATTATGCAGAAAACTGCGTGGAACACTCCTGTCGATCAATTCTCGATATATTCGCATATTGCGAATGTTGAAGAGAAAAGAAAGAGGGATGATGAGCAAGATATAAATGATTCAGGTAGACGAATGACTAGAAGTAAGATGAGAGATGAGCCGAAGCCTAAGAAAGTGCAGTTTGAACAAGGCGAAAGTTCTAAAACAAATGAGGAGCGAAGAAAAGAAATTAGGGAGGGTAAACAACCTGTGTTTAGTGAGCCAATTCAAACATCAGACAAAGTAGAGCAAATTCCTAGAACTGAAACAAAACCTGAAGAGAAACCAGAAAAGAAACCAGAAAAGAAACCAAAACGAGTACCGAAAGCTATTCTTATTTCTGAACTTGAACAAAAAGTTGATTCGAAAGAAATATTGTATGACATCTTATTAAAAAGTGCAGTAACAATGACTTTAGAACAAATCTTTTCAATAGCAAAAATTGAATTTAAGGAAAATTTTATTAAACTAATTAAAAGGAAGAGATTCCCTCTGTCACAAGAGGTAGAGATGCAAGATGTTGCCGATGTAACTCACTTGATTCATGAATCTCTTTCTTTAGACTCAGAGGATGAAGAAGATAATACCTGTAATGTGAACAAAAATTTCTTAGGACCAATTGTACCAGATGACGAAACAAAAAACTCAGAGAGTGATTTTAGAAAAAGTTTTTGGGCGAGAGGCACACCGGAGATTAAAGTTAACTTAGGAGATCAGAAGAGATCATATTCTGCTTTAGCCCTAATTGACTCTGGGTCTGAAATCAATGTGATTTCGAAAGGATTATATGATAAGTTTAAATGGCCTATTGATAAAAATCACGGCTGGATAATGCGAACCGCGGACAATGGTTGTGGATCACTCTTAGGAGCATGTGCCAACATACCTCTAATGATAGGTGGAATCTCTGAGACATTCCACTTTTTCATTCAGGACAACTGCTCTTATGAAATTATCTTAGGTCAACCATTCATATGTGAAGCCAGAATGGAGACTAAAGTAATAGATGACGGCTCAGCATACGCAAGAATTAGATCTAAAGATGATCTACAATCGCTCCAAGTTATGATAGTTAGCCCAAACCATGTACGAAATAGGGAACAAATTAGGAAAACACCTATCAGATCACAAGAAAAAATGCACGAGAGTCATTTACCTCTTAGTGATTCTGGAACATACTTTGATCAAAATTTTTACTAGAGACCATTGTTGAGCGAGACAACAGTGGTAATTGGTTTGATATCTCGCATAAATGTGTAAATAAAATAGAAAATGTATCTGTTTATTTTTCATCTTCAACATTACAAATTCTGAATAATAAAGATATTCCTAGAAAAACAATAAAAAAATATGAAAAATATTTTGAAGATAAAAGATATATGTCTAAAACTTAGACCTTGTACTATAGAAGTAGATGACTGGGTTTTAGTTTATGATAGCACTTTTGATACTCAGTATGATGCTAGAAAAAAAATTAATTAAGAGATGGTTTGGACCATATGTAGTTGTGACTGTATTTGAAAATGGAACATTTAAGCTTAAAGAATTTGATGGTTCTTTATTGAAAAATTTGATTGCAGGAAAAAGAGTTAAGCTATTTAAAAAGAGAAATAATGAAAAATATGAAATTGAAGAAAATGATGCTGAAGATGATGCTGATGAAAATGAAGATGACGATTAAAAATCTATTTAAAAATCAAGTGAAACAGTTTTGATTAGAGATTCTTTAATTTTTTGTGTATATGCATAAGCATTACTGCATGGATTAAAAGGATATGTTTCAATTTATTTAAAAAAATCAAGTAGAATTAAGATATAGAAATATCTGAAATATTTATGATTGAAGCATAATAACTCGTATTTATATGAACTGAATCAGGAAGTTAAATAGAAATTTTGGAATTGGAAACTTGTAAAAGGAAAGGTAGTCTTAATTTGAATATATGTATATGCTTAAAAGAAATTTTATTCATTAGTAAATGGGATTTTGTATCTTGCTTTTATTTTTTATGAGATCTGACCTCTAAATAAAATAAAAATTAATTAAAAACTTCATACCCAACTAGTTTATATGTATGTGTCTGTTGTTAGTGTGCTATGTTGGGCTAGTAGGCGGGTGGAACAACCTTGGTCGGGTGATCAAGGCCACGAGCTGCAGCTAGTTTCATCATAGGCCTAACCTATATGTTGTCATGCGCCTGCATGGGTCGGTAGGCGGGTGGAGTTACTCTGGTCGGGCGATCAGAGCCACGAGCTGACGTCGATTTCATGTAGGGCTGACATAGTTTGTCGTGCGCTATACCGGGTTGGCAGACAAGTGGGGTAAACTTGGCCGGGTGGACAAGTCCAGGAGTCGCATCCAATTTCGGTATAGGCCGATTTGTTAAAAATTAAAGAAAAAGCTGACTTGGGATGAAGTAAGAAAAATGAAATGATTTAAGCAATAAAAGAGAGTCAGACCATAGGAAATAAAAGTAGAAGGCATATAATTCTGTTATCTGATGGGAAAAGTTTTCTTTCTGTATATGCTGTTATGAAGGATAAGTTACTTATTCTTAGCAAGTGACATGAACAGAAGGACTATAAGACTTATGATTTATTCTTATAAATAATTGTTTAAATGTGGATTCAAAAATATGACATGATATTTTATAACTTATTTCTATGTTGTTTTTTTTTTTTAAATGATTTGTACAAATCTTTTTAATTGCATAAAGTGTGAATGCATGATGTAATAAAATTTTGAAATGATTTAAAATTATTTTTCAAAAGAATTTGATTTGTTCCACTTGAAACTGCAGGTTGGCCCATCGGGACGATGTGCAGGTTTAGTGGGGGCGGATGTCGGAGAGAAATTGTTACTCTTAAAATATTACAAAAATTAAAAGATTAATTGATTGATATAAGTTTGGTTAAATTATGGAATTTTGACTAATGTTTGACTTTAATTTTGCAGGAAAAGAAGTTTGCTGACCAAAATCAAGATGGGAAGTATTCATTTAAGTTTATTCAAGGGTATTATAGATGTTAAATCAAGGGTTACTTAAGGGGTAAACTAAGTTTTGGATGAAAATATAAAGATAATTAAGGGTTAATTATAGGTTTTGATCATACTCTAGCTAAATTACAAGGGTAATTATGGGTTAAATGTATGTTCTAGCTAAATTTCAAGGATTAAATGTATGTTTTGAGCATGAATTAAAGGGTTCTAGTTAAGTTTTAAGGTTAATTATGGGTTAAATATTCATCCTAGAGGGTTATGGAAGGTTAGAAAATAGGTTTATGGGTTAGTTGAAGTTATTTGATGTGGTTTAAAGTTAGTTGTAGGGTAAACCTAAGGTTAAATGATTAAATAAGTGGGTTATAGTCTATAAATAAATTATTCAATAGGTTAATTATATCATTTGGAACCTTAGCAAAATAATAGATAAATATATTATTTATTTATTTCCACTAAGCCTAATAATTAAAATGGGTTAAATTAAATCTTAGTCTAAGGTATAGTATTTATTCTAAAGTTTAGTATTTAATTAAATAAAAAAGAAGAAGTGAAAGGTTATTTAAATCCTAAAGTTTTTGGTCCATAGAATATTTAAATGGTTAGTTGAAATTGGGAAAATTCACATAAAGGAAAATTCCACGCCTTTTTTCTTGTTGAGTGTTGTTGGAGTGATGTGGAGTCAATTTAGGTAATTGGTTGAGTTATCTAAAGAGAATTGTAGGCTATGGTGGGCTACTCACATCTATTTAAGAAGGGAGTACGTGCTCACAAGTTCATGTGTTTTTTTCAGATTTGATTTATGAAGAATTGCAGCCTCTTGGTGAACTGAAGGCCTATTGCCCTCTTTCATATATGTGTTTTTTTTTCAGCTATTGGCGAACTGGAGATACACATGTGACCTGAAGTTTGAAAAGCAGAGATTGTCCTTAGTTTGAAACTTTTATTAGCTTGTATAGGCTATCTTTTAGACTGTCATTTATAAACATCATCCTTGAGGTTGTATAGGACTTTGGTTATTAATTTAGTATCATCTTTTATGTCTAAAGAAAATTCTTCTAGTAACACCTTTCTACCTTCATCAACTTTTGAATTGTTGTTTCCAAAACCAATAGAAGATAAAGAATTAATCAAAGAAGTAATAGTAGAAGAATCTTTGTATGATCCTAGGACAACTATAACTTTACTTTCTACTGTTCCTCCTAGTGTTAGTGAAGAACCTTTTCCTCCAACTGTAGATAGAAACGAAGAAAACATCCAAGAAGAAACAAACGAAACTAGAAAAGATCAAATAGTTAGTGAAAAGATTATCCCACCTTCTTATTTTGACGCAATTGAACTTTATAGGAACGCTTCACCTTACGGACCCTAGGAAAACTTAAAACTTGTACCTGTCCTGCATAGTCACCCTGCGTGCGCCGTTAGCGAGGCGACTGAATTGATCCGCCAGTCGTCAGAAATCGCGCCCACACCGCAGACGTCTAACTCCAACAATTTGTCTCTCGGGAACTGTCGCATTATGGATCTCAAATGTGACGCATATTGTTCGATCCTTCTTTTCTGCATCATATACTGGAGTGAAGAATATAGCTCCGAAATTCTCTTAGCGGTCCAAAATTGCTCTAAGAAAGCCTCCTTCAACTCATTATAGGTTGAAAAATAGTATGAAGGGCACTCGATAAGCCATTTCACTACATCACTGGCCAACGTGGCTTGGAATACATGGAACTTATGCCTATCATCATGTAAGTTACGATGATTACATATGTATTGATTTTCAAATATGCGTACATGCACATCCATGTCCTCATCCACTCATCCATAAAAATGAGTATAATTTAGCTTGGGCAATTGATGTTTGTTTGCCATTAGGTTTCCAAGCATCTGTAAGGTACCGATTTGAGTCCAAGGCACTAGGGTTAACTGCAAGTCTGGCACGGGTTCGCTGCTGCTACTTTGGCCTACTTCAATAGGGTATTTCTCTTCCTGCAAGTGGCTCTGTTGGTCGATTCCACTGAATTCCCCTTGCCACAAGACTTTGGTTAGCTTGCCATCCCTCCACTCAAAGAGTAAGTCCTTCAAAATCCTAGGAGGTAAAACTCGAGTTTCCACCCAATACTGCATTTTCTCTGAAATGGTAATCGCATCTTCAAGAGGAAGATTTTTGAGTTTCAATGTTGCTAGGGTCTACTGCATGAATTCCTCTAGATAATGTAATGATAGGTCTTTTTCAAGTACTACTTTCCACTTCATACCGGCATCAATCCACTTGGTGCTGTGTTTTGTTACCCCATCCCATCATGGTCGCCATAATGTTTGGGTGTTCTGTTCAATGCAATTCATAGTACCCAATGCTAGGTTCGGGAACGGGGATTTACGAATATAGAGTATTTATAAACATGCATTTCTATTCTACATCAATCTTTCACACCACATAGTATAGACAAAATCGTAACACTGCAATAGAAAGTAGAATCTTTGATTATAGAGAGTATGATACTACGATACAATATCTTCTTACAAATGATTCTTTCATATTCTACAGACCACCAGTATGTGTACTCTGTGTATCTATGTTTCTTTGTACTTGTCACTTCTGGAATGCGCACTGTACTGGGCATCACTATACTTCTTTGTAATCATTACACACTGTTTTGAACTTCCGAAATACAAAATCACTAAAATTACACTTCTCTGGACACTCTTAGTATCTCCATAAATTCCCGTCCCATTACATTAGAATGATATATTACAAAGAAAGTGGTTGTCCACATCGGCGGCTAATAGTATATACCAGTTTCAATTTGCCAGTATAAGCATCTCGAAGTCTATTACAGATTTAGGAGAATTCGTCTAGGTAGTTCTTTTCAACTTTTTGAGATACAATCAATTTTTTGCATCAAGGTATTTTAGTCATTGGCCAGGGCTAAAAGCACTAATGCATTTCGTATGTTGGCTATTGAGGATAAGTTGGATGGTACCAACTACCCGTTATGGGCTTATATGATGCGACATGTATTGGTTGCAAAAGGACTGTGGAACATTGTGTAGGGTGTTGAAAAACATCCTATCACACCTACAACTGTTACAACTGGAGGTACTAAAGCTGATGCAGAAGGTGTCGATGGTGATATTCTGCAAATTCTTGTTCATGGTGTGGTTTTTGTTGCACCTACCATAAAGCAAATGTGTTTGGATGGCATAGATGCCCAAACACATGCATTGATAGCTTTGTCTATCAAATGTGCCATTATTCCTCACATTCAATCTTTCAAAATAGTTAAGGATGCTTGGGATATACTTACCACATTATACCAGGCTAGGAATGAGGCTTGTGTTGCCTACCTTCAAAGATCTATGGAGAGTAAGCACATGAATGAAGGTGATTCTATGGATAGTTTTTTGACAAAGATCAAGGATTTGAAGGAACAATTGATTTGTGATGATGAGGTCCTTCCTAACAGTTCATTTGTGCAGACTGTTCTGAATGGTCTTCCTGACTCATATCAGAGTTTGGCTTTTACTCTTCGTTTGATGATGAAAGGCAATCCAAATGCCTTAACATTTGAAGAGTTAGTTTCTGTTTTGTTGTAGGAAGACGAGTTTAGGCACAATAGGTCTATTATGCATGTTGCAGATCAAGCTTTCTTGGCTAGTCAAAAGGGCAAAGAAAAATGGAGCTCTTCTACTGGTAACTAGAAATCTGCAAATGCTGCATATTCGAAGAAGAAAGACAAAGAGAGAAGAAATCAGAAAAGTAGATTTTTTTTTTTGCAAATAATGTAAAGCATAAGAGCTATTCAAAACTGGTTGCTAAAGAGGCAAAGAAGAAAGCGGGTGGAATGGTTGTTGCAGAGGCCTCTACATCAAAAATAGAGTCTGCTAATCTTGTGTACGATGAAGAATGGGCGTTTACTACTGTTTGCAATTTTGACACATCTTCTCATGAGCAATGCATGTCTGCAGTAGACTCAGATGTTTGATAGTTTGATAGTGGGATGACCAATTATATTACCTCGCAGCACAGTTTCTTCTCTTCACTCCAGCCTGCCCTTACAGGGAATACTATTACATGCGCCAACAACTCCTCTTATCTTGTTCTGGGAGTTGGTAAGATCATTTTTTACTACTACTGATGGTATTTCTTTCACTTTTTTAAATGCTTTATTTGTCCCAAGGATCAAGAAGAATTATTTATCAGTTTGGACTTTAGCCAAGATTAGTTTGTTTGTGAAATTTGTTGATGACATATGTATAGTTCATGATTTGTCAAATGGTGATGTGATTATTCCTTCTGGCATTTTATCTTGTGGGTTGTATAAGCTCATAGATTATGAAAAATCTGTGAATGATTTAGATTGTGCAATACATGATTCTCATGCTATGTCAAATGCAAAGCTTTGGCATGCACGCTTTGGTCTTCTGCGTTTTACTAGTTTGCTACACCTGCAGAAATCTGAAATAGTGTCCTCTTTGCCCAAACTTGAGGCACCCAGCAAAAATGTATGTGAAGGCTGTATTTTGAGCAAAATGAAGCATTCCTCATTTCCAAAAGATGGTTCAATTCGAGCTACACAAAAATTGCAGCTTGTTCAGAGTGATGTCTATGGTCCTATGCAGACTCCCTCTTTTGGAAATTATCTGTAATTCAAGACTTTCATTGATGATTTTTCTAGGCATGCATGGGTGTATCCATTGAAAGCAAAGTTCGAAGTGTTTATGTGCTTCAAACAATTTTTGGTTTTGGCTGAAAATTTATCAACATGTAAAATGGGCACCCTCCATTTTGATCGAGGGGCAGAATATATGTCTTCTGACTTTAACACTAGTGTTGTACCAAAATAGGACACTATAGTGTCCTTTTTTCTAACAAATCGGGAAAAAACGCAAGTACTAATCAAAAACAATTTTGAAAAAACCTTCAAACCCCATAAAGGTCTATGCCTAGAGGTTGTATAGAAAATATATATTTTACAAAATCACCTTTTTTGATAACTCAAAATGTAGAAATGATTGAATATGGTTAAGAAGTTTTTTTTTGTAGACTTATATTGGGATGATTTTTCTAATGTTTATTGAAAGCCATATAATCATTTAAGACAAGTTTTGGGAATTAGAAAAATCAATTTTTTAATTAGAAATTCACAACAATATAGGGTGATCATTACATAGTTATACACTATAGGAGCCTTCTATATGATATTGATGCATAAAACACTAAAATGTAGGTGTTCTATTTCAAAAACCAACATATACTATCATAGAAATATGTTATATGTCTTCGAACCAATAGTTTTTATACCTATCTCACATACACTAACAATCTCAATATTTCATTGAATAGCCATATTGCACTTAGTTAAGAAAAAAAATTCATCCTAAAACATTAGCCTTTTTGAATGATATAAGTCTTATAAAACATTATAAACTAGTTTATATAGAAGAACCTAGCATATTAACTTTGATCATGTAGAATATGCGAACTTTGCTTATCAAATGACCTTTTCTTAGCATAGGAAAACAATAGTATTGTTTAATTTGAAGAAATGACATAGAAATTTGAGTCCTAAGGTTGCCAAAAAAATATTTCTAGCTTCAAGAATCTCAAGTAGTATTTTGATACTAAAAATTGATTCATATTCGTATCATGACTTTGCAAAATAATTCATAGATGATAACATTGTCATGATGCATATGAGATTAATTTTATGCCATAAATCTAGTAAAAATCATTAGAAATATCTAATTATGGATAGAATAATGTTTACAAATATAAAATAAAATATTTTATTGCATTTAAAATAATGAAAATTGCAAGATCATAATTTTAATGAAAAATAACCACTAACTGAGATCACTGTAATTTCTACACCAATACTAAAATTAGCATCATAAAATTAGTGATATAATCTTAATTTTTATATTCTTTAATGAAAACTATATTTTTTAAAAAATATTCAACCCTTATGCTAACATGTTGCATAGTTACATTTATGAATGGTTCCTATCAGTAGATTATTCGAGTGATTACATGATGGCTTCATTGTCAAACACTAGTCTTGGTGCTTCAACTAATGTTAATGCCGCACCTATTCGAATTCGTCCACCTGCATTCGCTGAAGGCAAGCTGGATGGATCCAACTATACACTCTAGAAGTTCAAAATTTCTACAATTTTGGACTCCTATGAATTACTTGACACTGTCATGGGACCGATGGGATTCGATCCAGAGCCTATACCAGTTGAAGATCCAGCTAATTCAAGATTGATGATTCAGCCAGATCCAGATCTTCTACGAGCTTGGAAGAGGCAGAATGTTGATACATTATGTGCAATTGTCACTAGTGTAAGTGATTCTGTGCTTACTTTAGTTCAACATACTACTAAAGCACATGAGGGTTGGGGCATATTGGCTCGACAATATGAGAGCAAGAACCACACTAGGATACAGAATTAGGAAAATCAGTTGGCAAATGAAAAGCATTCTGATTCTAAAAAGGCTAAAGATTTTATCAAACGGATAAAACATCTTCAAGACCAATTGGCTGCAGTTGGTGTTGTTATAACACCAGAAGAGCTGGCTCGAAGATGTGTACGTGTTCTTCCAACAAAGTATGATGGATTAGTAACAGCCCTTAACACTCAGATAAGACCAACTCCCCTCATATTTGAAGACTCTTAAGCTTTGCGTTTAGAAGAAGAGATGCGGTTGAGGAATCGGCA
This sequence comes from Ceratopteris richardii, assembly GCA_020310875.1. Lineage (NCBI taxonomy): Eukaryota > Viridiplantae > Streptophyta > Polypodiopsida > Polypodiales > Pteridaceae > Ceratopteris > Ceratopteris richardii. The sequence goes on from CM035437.1 coordinate 108,337,405, forward strand.
AAGTACAAGTGATGCTGCATTTTCAGCAAATGCAAAAGGCAAAGGCTCTTTTGATGTATCAAAGAAGAAGCCAAAGAAGAAAAAGTTCACAGGAAGTTGCTTCTATTGTGAAAAGAAAGGCCATGCCATCAAGGATTGCAGAAAGAAGCAAGCTGATGAATGGAATGGGACTGTAAAATCATCGTGGAAGAACAAAGAGTCTGCAAACAACACAAAGCTGGAACTTTGGGTAGCTATTCAAGAGGTATGTTCATCTGCTCAAGCTCATGTTGATGAACCATGGATTTTAGATAGTGGAGCTTCTCGCCATATGACCAGTAAAAAGGATTGGTTTCCTTGATATGTCAACACTCCCCCTCAAGCTCAACGTCATTTCCTATAATCCAAGCATCTTCCAAAACTTCTTTAGCTTCTCTACTCCAAGTGCTTTAGTGAACATATCAGCAACCTACTCATTTGTCCTCACATAAAAAAGATCAATATCACCTGATAATAGTTCTTCTCTAATGAAGTGATAATGTACCTCGATAGGCTTTGTTGTAGCATGAAAAATAGGATTTTGTGCTAGCTAGAGGTTGTTAAGATTATCACAATAAATGATGATAGGCTTTTTCACTTCCACACCTAAATCTACAAGTAACATCTCTAGCCATGATGCTTTGCACGTTACCATCCCAACATCTCTATACTTAGCCTATATACTCGACAAAGCAATAGTGGGTTGCTTCTTACTGCTCCATGTAACAGCTGCACTCCCAAGTGAGAATAGAAAGTCACTAGTGGATCTTCTATCTAGAATACTAACAACCTAATGTGCATCGGTGTATCCATGAATCTGCATTTTTGCACTAGCTTCATAAAACAATCCATAACCAAAAGTAGCACTCACATAACATAGAGCGCATCTCAGAGCATATAAATGTGGTTTCCTAGGATCCTGCATAAATTGACTTTGAATTCCTATAGTGTAGCTTATATCAGGTCTTGTAATTATGAGATATATAAAACTTCCCACAATGTTCTTGTACATTGTAGCATTTTCCAATGCTTCATCTCATGTAGTATCCGACTTCAAATTATGATATAATAGCATAGAAATTGGCTTACGATAAGACATACCTTACTTTTTGCAACATAATCAAGGCATATTCCCTTTGCAACATTCATATACATGTTTCTATATGTAGAAAATGCCCAGTTTTGAAAGGTTCGATGACACTCCACTTGACCCCTTCAATTGGAATTCAATCTGAAGTTCGAGTAAACATTATTGTTGTGACTTCCAAATATTGAGGTAAATAATTCAACATATTCTCAAGGATATATGGAAATAAAGCTAAGACATCAATTAGGCAATGTAATAAAGTGATAAGTAGGAGACGGTTGAACCACACCGTTCAGAGCTAGGATATGGTTAAATTATGAGGATGGATTAAGTAATTTTCAACCATGTATTTTGAGGCAAGTGGTTAGCCCATCACACTCCTAGCTAGGAGGTTGTGAGTTCAACTCTCCTATAGTTCATTACATTGTTACCAAAGCCTAGGAAGTAGGCTTGGGCAAGGTGGATTGACCCAATGGCCTCTAAAAAGGGTGCTTTGGCACTCTATCATGTGAAAATGTACTAAGAGAGAAGGCAAGACATTGAGAATTCTACACAACAAATGTTGGAGTGTATCTCTCAATCCAAATGTCCGATTGAGGCATGTAAGGTACTATTTGAAAGCTATCATAACACTTCCAAATATACTGAGGTAGATAGAAAATGTGAAGCCCTTGGAACACATTGGGTGGCACTTTATTGAGAACTCAAGATATCGAGCATGGGTGAGAATGAGGTTCAAGATACTAAGGTTGAGAACAAGGTTCAAGACACCAAGGTTGCAAACAAGGTTCATGAAAGTATGGAAGGTTAAGAAAATCAATTCAAGGGTACCTAAAGAGTTCAGGAATTGATCATGAAGGCTAGAGGGATACAAGAGTAGGTATTTGAGGACAATGATCAACCAAGGGGGGAAGAATGTAATAAACTTATAAGTAGGAGATGGTTGAACAACACCCTTGACAGATAGGAGATGGTTGAACTACACCCTAAATGGGAGGATTAGCAACTAATCATAGACCATGGCTTTTGCAACAAGTGGTTAGCCCATCACACTCCTAGCTGGGAGGTTATGAGTTCAAATATCATATATTATAGGCAATCCATCACATGTGTTTATCTTAAAAGATAGTGGCATCAATATAAATCATGTTACAAAGTTGATGGGGCTAATTGTGGAGGCGTGGAAACTGCATATGAGTTTTCTATTGAGATTTAAACTCTCATTTAGTGATAAGTCCATTTCTCATAGGCTGCTTACCAAAATTGTGTTGTTTTGAAATGTTGCAGAAATTGAGTATTGAGTCATGTCTATTGCGTTGGTGAAACCATCCATCACTAAGTTGGTAAAGCACAAGCTATCACCCAATGGTGAATTTGATTTTGGAATCAATTTCAACTTTCTCTTAAACAAAGAAACTATTGGTAAGCCTTAGGAAGTAGAAAAGGCCATACTCATTCAAGGAGCTTATATTCAACCCCATATATGAGTTTTCTTATAAACATTTTTAGAATAATTTTGAATGACTTCACATGAACTTGGTTTGTTCATCACATGTTGATGTAATTGTTGATATATTCTGGTGATGATGTGTGTGAACACATTTAGGATTGTTCGAAAACTCTTTTTCCATCTTTATGATGGTTTGTTCCTTTGCTTGTATATATTTCTATAACCCTAATGTGTCAATTATCTTTTGCTCATTCACTTGGTAATACACTCTATGTTATGTTGTTCTCCAAGCTGCTTCTTCTTCCTTGTGCTATTTGCATGCTTTTCTTGTCCTTGAATTCAACAATTTGTATACGAGTCGGGATATATTTTGGTACTGATGTATGTGAACACACCAAGTCCATTGGGGCATTTTTTCCTCATTAGGAGAGTTTTTTTTCTCTCGGCTTGTATATACGCCTATAACCCTAATGGGTCACTTATCTTTGTATTTTCACTAGGTAATACCTTCGATATTATGTGTTGTGCTCCAAGCTTATTCTTCTTCCTTGTGTTGTCGCATGCTTCTATAGAACTCAAACTCCAATAATTGGTATCAGAGCAGGTCACGGCTTCATCTAGGTGTTATCAACACCCCTCCAATCACAATCACAAAATCACACCAAAATTGGTGAGCATACTCAAGTGACTAGGAGTTCAATACATCTTCACTTGCTAGTGTCAAAATCACAATCTGAGCTCATTTCGGCTTCCAAAGGCACTATTGCAGCACCTATGTAGGTAATTTCATCTTTTTATGCCAAACATATATACAAGTTTTAGTTAGCTAGTATAAGCTTCTCGAAGTCTGCTACATGCTTAGCAAAATTCGATAGGGTAGTTCTATTCAAATTTTTGAGATACAGTCATTTTTTGCATTAGGGCATTTTAGTGAGTAGTGATGGCTAAAAGCAGTGATATATTCTATATGTTGATTGAGGATAAGTTGGATGGTACCAATTACCCATTATGGGCATATATGATGTCTCGTGTATTGGTCACAAAACGAATGTGAAATATTGTGTAGGGTGTTTAAAAATGTCCTACTACACCTGAAAAAAGAGTTACTGAACGTAATGTAGATGGCATTGAAGATGATGTTCTTCCGGTTCATGTTTGTGTTGTGGTTCCTACTACACCTATTGCAAAGCAACTTTGTTGGGATGGTAGAGATGCTCAAGTACATGCATTGATAGACTTGTCTATCAAATGTGCCAGTATTCCTCACATTCACTCTTGCAAAACAACAAAGGATGCTTGGGATACACTTACCACTTTATACCAGGAAAGGAATGAGGCTCATGTTACGTACCTCCAAAAGTAGTTGGAGAGTGAGCATATGATTGAAGGAGATTCCATGGATAATTTCTTGACAAAGATCAAAGATTTGAAGGAGTATTTGATTTTTGTTGATGAAGTCTTGCCAGAGATTCCACTTGTGTAGACTTTTTTGATGATGAATGGCAATCCAAATAAATTAATATTTGAGGAGTTTGTTTCTATTTTTTTGCAAGAAGATCCGTCTAGGTAGAACAAGTCTACATGTTGCAGATAAAGCTCGCCTAGCTAGTCAGAAGGGCAAAGGTAAACGGAGCTCATCCACTAGTAAGTAGAAATCTGCTAATTTTGCAAAATCAAAGAAGGATGACAAAGATGAGAAGAAAACAGAAAATGTAGAAATTGTTTTGTAAATACTATAAACAAAATGATCATGTTTTAAAATCTTGCCCAAAAGTGGTTGCAAAAGAGGCAAAGAAAAAAGAGGCTGGAATGGTTCTTCAAAGGCCTCTACACCCAAATTAGAGCCTGTAAATCTTGTGTAGAATGAAGAATAAGCCTTTACTATTGTTTGGAATTATGATCCATCTTCTCATGAACAGTGTATGTCTGAAATAGACTAAGATTTTTGGTATTTTGATAGTGGTGCAACCAAAGATATTACCTTGCAGCGCAATTTCTTCACTAACTTGAGCCTGTCCCTATAGAGAACATTGTCACATGTGCCAACAACTCTTCTTATCCTATCATGGGAGTTGGTAATATCATTATGAATATTTTTTATGGTAGTTCTTTTACATTGTCAGATGCTTTATTTGTGTTAGGGTTCAAGAAAAATTTATTATTAGTTTTAGCATTAGCCAATATCGACTTGGTTGTGAAATTTGTTGATGATAGATGTACAATTTATACTATATCGAATGGCAAAGTCAGTATTCCTTCCGTGATTTTATGTTGTGGGTTGTATAAGCTCATAGATTATGCAAAATCTATGAATGATTCAACATGTGCAGTTTAGCAATCGATCTCAAGCTCCTCTAGAGTTGGTACATGCTGATCTCTGCGATAAAATGTCTACACCTGCTTTAGGAGGATCTTTCTACTTTGTGTTGTTAGTCGATGATTATAGTAGAAAGATGTGAGTTTATTTCATTCGAGAGAAGGCTGATGCTTTTGAAAAATTTAAAATGTGGCATAAGTATGTAGAAAATGAATCAGGAAGGAAACTGAAGAAATTTAGAACAGATAGAGGAGGTGAATTCTTTTCAACAGAATTCAACAATTACTGTAAGGAGCATGGTGTGAAAAGGCAATTTACCACAGCTCATACACCTCAATGAAATGATGTTGTTGAGTGCAGGAATAGGACAGTAGTTGAAATGGCTCGTTGTATGTTAAAGGCTCAAGAATGCCTGATTCATTCTAGGCAGAAGCAGTCAATACAGCAATCTACATCCTCAATCAAAGCTACACAAAAGCATTGAAGGGGATGACTCCTCAAGAAGCATATTTTGGTAAAAATCCTTCAGTTTTGCATTTAAGAAATTTTGGTTGTTTCTGTTATGCACATATTCCTGATTCAACAAGATCAAAGTTGGATTCAAAAAGCAAAAAGTGTGTCTTCCTAGGATATAGTGAAGAGTCTAAAGCATACAGGTTATGGGATCGTGAGGCAAGGAAGATTTTTGTCAGCCGAGATGTGGTGTTTGATGAACGACCACACTTAGTAGAAGATAAAGGTAAATCTACTATCTCATCAAACGGAGAAATATCTCACCTGGTGTCTATCAAAAGACAGGTTAAAGTTGAGGAGGAAGAAACATCTGATGGAGAAATTTCCTCAATAAAAAGCCAACCAGTTGTAGCTGCACAACGTAAGCCACAACAGCTCTTTGATGATCACAATCCACATGTAGATGTACCAGAATCATCATCAGATGGATTACGAAGATCAAAGAGAATAGAGGAGCAAAGAAGAGCCTCAGAATACATTGTTAACATGGCTCTAATGGAAGATATCATGGGCTCGATAAAGGAACCTACCACCATTGAAGAAGCACGCATGACAACTATTCGGACGGTACTTGCAGTAGCTGCACAAAAGGCATGTTGCTTCTGCTTCAATGATGGACTCTTAATGGATGGTGCTTCTTCTCTGCCGAAAATTATGGCTCTTACATTAGAACCATAGAAATTACTCCTAGCCATGCGAGCACCTAAATGTTGCATGCATGGATGCTAGACCCCATACCTGCTCATACTCGTTCCCAAAGATTGCATTTCACCTTTGTCATTTGATGGAACAGGTTCGTTGATGGTAGCTTTCTCTCACGACTGACGAAGTCATGCGGACGTTCTGTGCTCCACAGGTGCAGACTCCATAGACTCGCCATCTTGTGGAGTACGTGAGGAATAATGACATTTACTATCGATGTTCTAGCCATGATACCCAGCGGGCCACCACATGAGTAGTGATCATACGCCTAGCAAATTGAGATTTTATGAATTTATTTTTTCTTTATTTAGAACGCTTTGAAATAGCTAAAAAGTGATGGGCTTAAAAGTGATAAATACTCCTAAAAAGTGTTCACATCAATATGATTTCACCCCAATCTTTTCTCATATTGACACCATACAAAAAATTCATAATTTTACCACACATTAGAAACCCATATTGACACCATACAAAAAATTCATAATTTTACCACACATTAGAAACCATAGAAACAGTTAGCACTCCTTTCCTCATATTGGAATCCAAAGAAATAGTTTTCACTCTATATTAGCATCCATACAAAGTGTTTGCAATTCTTGCTTATCTCAACTATTGAAACATGTAGAATTTGCTCCACTGAAAGTTATGGAGGTTGTGCAAGCTCCAATTTTGAGGCTTCGCACATACTGATCTCTCATCATTTACCTCATTCACCATTTATGTATTTATGTAAGACAATAGTTACGCAATATAACACAGGAGTAGTAGTAGAGAAGATAACAGATATAGGAGAATCTCAACAATTTTTTACTAACAGCAAGTACAAAGATGATGGCGTTGTCCACCCGTGCGCTCTCAAGGTAGAGCTTAAATGGAGATCTAGACAACTCTATATAGGGCGATACAAGGTAGAGGTATGCTGGCTCAATTCAATGTCTCAGGTAGTGCAGAAGTCATATATATATAGGATCATGGGTGGCCTTCCGTGGATGGCTATACATGGGTGGTAGAGCGTGGGCGGCCACTGCCCGCGTAATTGCCATACATGGCTTAGACCAGTTGAACCGGCCTAACAAATATAAATTATTTTTGACTCCGAGAGGGAATATTCCATGGGCCCGCTGGCCCCCTTGGACCCTCCAGTCGGGGGCTGCTCACCGCTGCCTCGGACCCCACAATTGGGGACCCTAGTAACTCCCTTTCCTTACAATACCTTACATGGTCCAATATGACCTTCATCCGACATGCAAGTTTGGATTCCCATCAATTGGGTAATGCACACTTGGCTTCTCTTCATAATGGGGCCCTTACAAAATGTGCATACAATCATGAGAGGTAGACATTGATCATATACTAACACCCCCCCTCAATGTTTACCGATGATAAATCAAGTAGTTCTTGGTCCTATGCCCATCTGTTGAAGATGCATGTTGAGCTACTCTCTTCCAAGTGCTTTAGTGAATATGTCAGCACAATTTGCCTCTATTGGGCAATATTCTAGCTCCACAATTTCATCTTCAATTAGCTCACGAATGTAATGGTACTGTACTTCTATGTGCTTGGTGCGAGCATGAAATAATGGGTTCTTTGCAATAGCCATACAACTTTGATTATCACACTTGAGTACAGTGGCCATATTTGATGGAAAGCCTAGATCTGCAAGAATTCTCCTTAACCAGACTGCCTCAAAGAAGCAAAACAAGCTGCTTTGTACTCTGCTTCAGTGGAGAAGAGTGCGAGAGTTGGTTGCTTCCTACTTACCCAAGAAAATATTCCTGAACCAAGTGAGAAACAATATCCAAAAACTGATTTTCTAGAATCACAATCTCCAACCCAATCTGAATCACAATATCCTTGAAGTGTATCACCTGTGGTATGCAAAATACCAAAATCCAAGGTTCCTGCAATGTACCTTGGAATTCGCATTCCAACATTCGAGTGACTCTCCTTAGGTTTGTTGGAAAACCTGCTTAATACTCCAACAGCATAGCAAATGTTTGGTCTAGTGTTGCACAAAAAATAAGACTTCCAACGAGCTTCTTATACTTCTTAGCATCTACATCAGGCATGTTAACATCCATAGATAGCTTATGATTTACCTCCATAGGTGTGCTAGTTGGTTTGCACTCCATCATTCCAAATGCCTTGAGAATTCCTTTGGCATATTTTTGTTGTGAGATGAAAATGCCATCCTTCCTTTGCCATACTTCAATTCCCAGACAAAAATGGAGAAGACCTAAGTCTGTCATTTCAAACTCAGTTCCCAAGCTGATCCGAGTTTGATTGATGAGTTCCTGATGATCTCCTGTAATGATCAAATCATCTACATATACAATGACAACAACTAGCATGCTATCCCTTTTCCTTACAAGTTAGCATCAGAAGTACTTCTTTCAAAACCCATATTTTTGAAAAAAATATCTATCTATTGGTACCAATCCCGTGGAGCTTGCTTAAGTCCATACAAAGCTTTCTTCAACCTGCAAACTTTATTTTCTGAATTGGGCACCTCAAAACCTGGTGGTTGAGATACATATACCTCCTCGAGGTGACCATTCAAAAATGTAGATTTGACATCCATCTGGAAAATAGGCCATGGACCTGGTAAGCTCCAAATCTGATACCAATTGGTGTGTCTAATGCTATGTAATTTAATAGGCTAGTTTTACAGCTAGTTAAATGGAAAGTAGCACCTGGTTCTCCAAGAATTAGACAGTAGTTGCATTGTCATCAACAAAAGCTGAATTTGTGGCCTTAGCTCTAACGGCAAAAGAAGGCTTGTGGATCCAAACGGTCATGCAAGAGCTCTTACCAACGACAGAGAAAACAAAACATGTTGATTTAAAGGTTGATTTTATATGTGATCTTGTAGAGCAAAAAAAACTTCATCTCTCATATGTATCAACTCTAATGTGGGCTGATATGCTTACAAAGCTTGTGGGAGCAGATAAGTTCATCTTCTACAGGAAACATCTTGGAATCATTGAAATCAAGTAACATCTATGTCACATTCCAATACTCTAGTTACAAGGGAGTGTTGAAGCGGCTTAACTACGATTTACATGGATGTGCCATGTATGAACCATGTGGCCAAACACCATGTCCCAGAAATAATGTCTTAACAGCCGCGGCTCACTCATGTGTCGCATGATGTAATGATTGGCATGTATGTATCTGCTATATTGAATCATTAATACATATAGAAGTTGTTGCATGTATCTCTGCCTTATCTGCGGGCCTATGTAGGACCCTTCTTTTTTGCATCCATGAACCACAAAGATATAGGGACTCTACACTTAATATTTGGTGCTATGACTGGAGCAATGGGCATGCATTTATGAAACAATTTGCCTTGTTGATGTAGGTGGATATATCCAGCATATTCAAAAGTGTTAGACCACAGCGTATTCTTCTAAAAAAAGAGGATTTCCACACCGTTTATAGCCTATTTATCACTGGTATAGATCTAGGTACTATATCAGAAAAATCGGTTAATGAGGCAGATTGGTTGTCTGTCTTGAAGGTAACTTGACTCAAGGGGAAGATGAAAGTTAAATACGTCAGGCAGGAGTTCTATGACGCATTGATGGTGTTACATTAGAAAGTCTACCAGGAGCTACCAACAAACTACGAATTGTCTGTACAATTTGCTAGATCCTTTGCATTTGAAAATTGTACCACTGCTTAAACATCAAAAAATCCAGCTATGTACCAAGTGACATGGGCTATAGTTGTAGAAGCTTCTATTGAAAGATACAGGAAAATGGGTACATTGCAATCAAAGATGCAAAGGTTTTATAGTTGTTTGAACGATGATGCTTCACCACTTTTAGAGCCTTTGGATGCAAACTTGCAGGAACAGAAAGAAGATGTTGAGTTAAATGCTCAACAAGGTACGGCAGTTGCTGCCATAAGGTGAGTGGAGGGTACTACAGTTATACTTACTTTAGGATTGTTAATAGATAGTGAACATAATAAGTTGGATAGGGTCAAGCTTGATTTGGATGAAGCCAAGCTATCAAAGGCTATTGAGTCTAAGGTGACTACAGAAGTCATTGAGATGAGAAAAAAGCTATAAGTATCCATAGATGAATTGAAATGTGATGCGGGAATGTCTCCTAAGAGGAGGATTCAGTTGGAGACACAAATCCATATATACTGTTAATCTAGAGCTGTTAGGGGTTGAGCGAGATGAGAATGACAAGGTGTCTGAACTGGAGGTAATATTTTGCTTTATTGACATTGGTTGGAACATTTTTGTAAGCTTCAATACTGATCATTTGGATTGTTACATGACAGGCTGAATACAAGTTGCATGAGACTCGGCTGAAGAGTGTAAATCGACATCTATCCTTTGTAAAGAACATGTTAAGCATGATGGATTCAAATGAGTTGTCACCATTATTGCCATTACCTCCCCTAGAGTTACCATCAGCCCTCTTACTTAGTGTTTCATCCTTTTGCATAGCATGTGGTTTGAATATTGAGGAGAGGGTGAGTTTTATAGTGCACTTTATGCCATGCAACCATGCATATCACTATATTTGTTTTGTAGCACATTGTCGTGTGTCAGTCAACTGTTTAGGACCTGAATGTGGTGTTGAAATACCAGAACATGTGCGGCAAACAATCTCTGGATTCTTTGATGGTGGATTCAACTTTCATAGAGGTAAGCTTGTCGTGTTGATTAATATTAATAATGTTACTTTTTATCCATGGTTGTGGCTTCTTGGGTAGTTGTTTGTAAGTAGATATTACTAATTAGGTTGCTACTTGTTACCTATTACTAAGTAGCTGGTTCTTAGGTACTTGTTACTAAGTATCTATTACTAATTAGATTATTACTAGTTACTGAGTTGTTTGATTCCTAAGTAGCTAGTCCTTGATTAATTATTTGTAATTAGCCATTACTAATTAGCTTGTTACCAGTTAGCTATTATAAAGTAGCTGGTTCTTAGTTAGTTGTTAGTAATCAGCTATTACTACTAAGCTAGTTACTAATTAGCTATTACTAATAAGATAGTTACTAATTAGCTATTACTAAGTATATGGTTATGGTAAGTTGTTTGTAACTAATTAGCATGTTACTAGTTAGCTATTACTAAGTTGCTAACTCTGGGTTACTTGTTAGTAATTAGCTATTAATAATTAAATTCTTACCAATTAGCAATTACTAAGTAGTTGGTCGTTAGTTAGCTATTAGAAATAGTTATTAATATATTAGTTTGTTACCAATTAGATATTACGAATTAATATTTAGTTTGTTAGTAATCAGCTATTACTAAGTAGCTATTACTAATTAGCTATTATGAATTAGCTATTACTAATTAGCTATTATTGATTAGCTATTACTGATTAGCTTGTTACTAATTAGCTATTACTATTTAGCTATTATTGATTAGCTAATAATGATTAGCTATTACTGATTAGCTATTACGAATTAGCTACTACAAATTAGCTATTACGAAATAGCTATTACGAATTAGCTATTACTAATTCGCTATTACTAACTAGCTATTACTAATTAGCTATTACTAATTAGGTATTATTAATTTGCTATTACAAATTAGCCATTACTAATTAGCTTGTTACTAAGTAGCTATTACGAAGTAACTAGTTCTTGGTTAGTTGTTCGTAATTAGCTATTACTAATTAGCTTGTTACTAATTAGCTATTACTAAATAGTTGATTGTTCAATAGTTGTCAGTAGTTAGCTATTACTAATTAGCTTGTTACTAATTCACGATTATTAATTAGTTATTATTGATTAGCTATTATTGATTAGCTATTACTCATTAGCTATTACTGATTACCTATTACGAATTAGCTATTATGAATTAGCTATTACTAATTAGCTATTACTGATTAGCTATTATTGATTAGCTATTACGAATTAGCTATTATAAACTAGCTATTAATAAGTATCTATTATTGATTAGTTATTATTGATCAGCTATTAATAAGTAGCTATTAATTAGCTATTACTGATTAGCTATTAATGATTATCTATTATGAACTAGCTATTACGAATTAGCTATTACTAATTAGCTATAGCAAATTAACTATTACGAATTAGCTATTACTAATTAGCTATTACTAATTAGCTATTACTAAATAGCTATTACTAATTATCTATTACTAATTAGCTATTACTAATTAGTTATTACTAATTAGCTATTACTAATTAGATATTCTTAATTTGCTATTATGAATTAGCCATTGCTAATTAGCTTGTTACTAAGTAGCTATTACGAAGTAACTAGTTTTTGGTTAGTTGTTCGTTATTAGCTATTACTAATTAGCTATTACTAAGTAGCTGATTGTTTGATAGTTGTTAGTAGTTAGCTATTACTAATTAGCTTGTTACTAATTCACGATTACTAAGGATCTAGTTTTTTGTTAGTTGTTTGCAATAACTCATCCATCAACTATCTCTTTCTTACTCTTTAACCCTCTAGTGGAACACTAATCTACTGGTTTCATTGTGCTAAGAAGTTGTTCATACCTCAATAGGGACAACTACCAACAATGTTGATGTTGCATATGATAGGGCGCTTGGGATAAGTTAGAATGTTGGACGTACACCATTTGCTGAAAGTAAGACTTATGCCCAATCTTCATCATTGAAAGAGAAAGAAAATATTCCATCCTTCCTCCAAACACCGTCTGCAATGGATACTAGTGTGGATCCTTGTCCAATTGACAACATGCATGATGCGGAGTCCACATGCATTGACTTTCATAGTGGTCCAGACAAAATGATTGAGAATGTTCTTGATCCAGTTAGCAGCTCATATATTCATCTAGCTAGTCAAAACTCTATAGTTGATAATGATCCCATTGTTTGTTCAAACAAAGGTCATTCGCAGAATACAACTTTTGATCCTAATCAGAGTCCAAATAGAGATGTTCTTCAAACAAATGCTACAAATGAAACCTCCTCGAAGCAAAATTATTGTAACCCAACCTCAGATTCTGACATGTGTGGATCCCCAACAAAGGCTGTAGGTGTTCATGTACAAGAGGATGCCACTCTAGCGTAGTTTATGGAAAATGCAAAAAGAAATTTGCAAGTACCTATGAAACGCCAGAAGAAGCCATGCCATTTGCACCCAATTACAAGGTGGCAGACTACTCTGTCACACTTGAACGGAGGCATTGTACTTGATATAGAGGATCTTCTGAAAGAATAGTACCAGTGTTCACCCTCTTACATCATTGTCCTTTGTAATGGTTACTATCCGCACATGTGGCATCATCCAAATCTATTAGATATCATCATATTTTGTGATTATCCTATTTTGTATCAATGTTATTAAAATATTTTGTTGTCTCTGCCTCGTATTATATACCCTGTACATATTTGATAGCTCAATTGTGTCATTGATTGTAATGATGTAAACAATTCTTCTTTTGGTATTATATGGGAAAAATGGCATTTGTCCATAGCTTAAAAACCAATTTGGAAATAATTTGAAGTTTTAATGCCATCGTAAACATTAAGAACACATTTGTATGAATTTTACAATCGGTCCTCTCATGATGCCTTTTTACAATGATATGATTTGGATAGTAGTAAATAGTTTCAAAGTGAGGAAACTGATTTCACTATTTATTTGTAATGTTCACCTTCTTACAACACCTCTTTGTAATGGTTAGTATCCACACGTGACATTGTCCAAATAATTTAGCTCTCATAGGATTTTGTATTTAGACTATTTTGTAACGATGTTATTGATTGTATTTATCCTATTCTGTACAATTTTTTATAGACTAATAGTGTCATTGATTGTAAGTTGTAATGATGTTTGGCTTATAGGTCAGATAAAGAACAAAGTTCCATCCACAACTGCTACAAAAGACAGTCTTACATCCTCAATGTCAAGCTGCAACAAAAGTTGAGCACAAAGATGCCCAAAAAGAAAAAAAAACTAAATAAAGTATTACTTTCAACTCAAACTGATCCTATTTCAACTCAAACTGATCTTATTGCAACAGTAGTTGAGAAGAAAGTATCAGTTTCAACTCAAAATAATCCTATACTAGTGTTTACGCCAAAAGGAAATCAAGAGCCTAAAGAAATACTAGGCAAGTCAAAAAAGTGAAAGAGGTTGGATCATGTGATAATGGAACCGGAATTTATTGAGATAGAAAGGGACCCTCCAAAGAATGAACATGACCAGACAAAGGAGGAGATATAGGAATTGAAACCTATTCACAAGGATTTACAACCTAGGGCTCTAATTCTCGAAATTGAAGTTTTTATGAATATCCGAAGTAAGCAGGCCTTTCCTCACAGTAATGCTTTTCTTCAATGGTGCCTTGAACATTTCAATGTCTATATTTGGAGTGCCTATGGTCTAGACGAGGTCAACAAATGTATTGATACAATCTTCCTGATGTTCAGGAGGAAATTTATGGATATTTGGGGGAGGGATCAGTGTTTTTGGAATTTTTCAATCCATTTCAAGAAAGTGGCTCATTTCAAGGACAAGAATGTGGAGTACAGGCTTGACAATACATTGATAATGGATACTACTGCTCTAAAAGTATCCTCCATTGTGTTGCTATTATGCAACTCTAGAACCTTCAACTGGGGGGGAGGGGGAGGGTTGATATTGATGATAGAGGAAGTAGATCTTTGAGTTGTCCTAAGCATTGTTTTTGGATTTTTCCCCTGATAGGCACCAACCTTCAAAGTCAATTCTCTTCTTTGGGTTGATGTCCTCAAACTTGATCCACTATCTTCTATCTTAGTTTGACAAACAGTTCCACATATGAAAACCTTTGTTCCAAGGCCTATTAGTCCTTCGAAGATTCTCATTCTCCACTATCATATAGTTTGGAACCAAATTGAAATGTGTTGTCTAATGCCAACTGCACACTTCCGATCATTATTCATGGAACAAAAAGGCTTCATTGCATTTCATCCTTTTCATAGGAAGCATACCAAACACTAGCCCTTGGGGACAATTTTCAAAGGAGAGAGCAAAAGCATGACTGGATCGTTCTCTTTCCATCTAGAGATGCCAACAAGAGAAAGGACATGTTTTTTTCTAAAAATAAGCTTGGCCCAAGAAGCTTCGTCATTACACCAAGCATTGACCATTCATTTTGGCCACAAGATTGTTGGACAAGCTCTCCACATCTAGAATGCTCAGATCATCCAAGTTCCTCATGCTAGAGCAAATTTTCCATTTGAACTTTGGCACACCCCTTCTAATGGGATGCCCAATCCAAAGAAAATTTATACAGATCCTTTCCATATTTTGGAACTTGTTGTTGCTTGGTCTCTGACAATCTAAGAAGTAGATCATAGAGGAGATAAGGAATGCATAGATCAACATCACATGATTTTCTACATTAAGTTGCATTCTCTACTGGTAACACTACTTATTGTCAAGCTTGATAAGCACATAGTCTCATGACTCCTTGGTCGAAACCCCCCAAAACCCATCAAGACACCCAAAAACAAACGATTTGGCCATAGGATATCTCTATAGAATCTTGAGCCACTAGTGCCAATTTATAGAAACACATTAGTGTCATAAGCAAAGACTCTTAAACTATACAATCTTGACCATGGGGGAGGGAGAGACCCCAAATATGCCCTAGCTATACTTGATTTCCAATAGGGCACATGAACTCGTGAGCAGCATTGGTGAAGAGCGAAGAGGCAAGTGAGAAACCCTTTCTGATAGAGTGCTTAAGGCAAATACCCACAAAGAGCTTGCTTTTAATGTCAATTTGAGTAGAACATAGAGTGCTATGTAGGAAAAATTGTCCTTTGTGCCAAACATATATACAAGTTTTGGCTTGCTATTCCAAGTGTCTCGAAGTCTGCTACAGGTTTAGTAGAGCTCGATAATCTAGTTTTGTTCAACTTTTCAAGATATGCTCATTTTTTTGCATCAGGGTATTTAGTAAGTGGCCATGGCTAAAAGCAATAATGTATTCCATATGTTGGCTATTGAGGATAGGTGGATGGTACTATTTACCCATTATGGGCATATATGATGCATCATGTAATTTTAGCAAAAGGCCTGTGGAATATTATGCAAGATGTTGAAAAACATCTTACTACACAAAAATACAATTATTGAAGCTGATATAGATGATGTTGAATATGATCATATTCAAATTCATGTTCATGTTGCGGTTCTTGTTGCGCCTACTATAGAGAAACTTCATTGGGATGGATGAGATGTTCAAACACATGCATTGATAGATTTTTTTTGTCAAACATTCCATTCTCCCTCACATTTGCTCTTGGAAAAACAACAAACGATTCTTGGATACATTTACCACTTTATATCACACAAGAAATGAGGCTCGTATTGCTTACATCCGAAAATAATTTGAGAGTGAGCATATCAATCAAGAAGATGCTATGGATGGTTTTTTAACGAAGATCAAAGATTTGGAGGAACATTTAATTTATGTTGATGAAGTCTTACCAAATAGCTCACTTGTGCATAATGTTCTTAACGGTCTTTTAGATTCATATCAGAGTTTTGCTTCTACTCTTCGATTGATGATGAAAGATAATCAAAATTCCTTAATAGTTGAGGATTTAGTTTGTATTTTGTTGCAAAAAGATAAGTCGAGGAAAAAAAGGGCCATGATGCATGTTTTTTTTTTTTTAATATAAAGGAAGTTCGGCTGTGTAAAAGCTTCCCCTGCTTTGTGGGATTTGGGGGGTCCCGTGGGCACTAGTCCCCTTCTCTTGTACTTTTCTTTATTTAATTCAAGTCCGGGAGAGTAGGCCATGATGCACGTTGCAGATCAAGGTTTCCTAGCTATTCAAAAGGCCAACGATTAATAGAGCTCATCTACTAGTAAGGAGAAATCTCCTAGAACTACACAATTGAAGAAGGAAGACAAAGATGAGAAGAAAACATAAAAAGCAGAAACAATTTTGCAAATACTCTAAGGGAAAAGATAATGTCATAAAGAGTTGAGTAAAACTGGCTACAAAAGAGGAAAACAAGAAAGAGGATGGAATCATTGTTGTAGAGGCCTCTACCCCTAATATAGAGTTTGCTAATCTTGTTTGGAACAAAGAATAGGCATGTACTACTGTATGAAGCTATGAACCACCTTCTCATGACTACTCTTTGTGTGCAATAGACTCAGATGTTTGGTATGATAGTAGGCAAGCAAACATATTACCACATAGCACAATTTCTTCAGTTCACTTGAGCCTTCCCCTACAATGAATATTATCACATGCGCAAACAACTCCTCTTATCCTGTAATGGGATCTGGTAAGATCATCCTGAGTACTACAGATGGTAGTACTTTAATATTATTAGATGCTTTGTATGTACCAAAGATCATGAAAAATCTATTGTTAGTTTCAACATTAGCGACCAAGATTGGCTTGGTTATCAAATTTGTTTATAGCAGATGTATAGTTCATGATCTCTCAAATGGCTCTTATGCAATAATGGGATTTTTTAAGATCATTTTGACTACTAGTGATGGTATTTCTTCCACATTGTCACATGCTTTGTATGTACGAGGGATCAAGAAAAATCTATTGTTAGTTTCAGCATTAGCCAAGCTTGGCTTGGTTGTGGAATTTGTTGATGAAAGATGTACAATTCATGATCTCTTAAAAGGTAATTTTATTATTGCTTTTGGCATTTTATATCATGCCTTGTATAAGTTCATAGACTATGCAAAATTTATAAATGATTTAGTATATGCACTTGAAGATTCTCAAGCTATCTCACATGTAAAGCTTTGGCATGCATGCTTTGGTCATCTAAATTTTTCTACTTTGCTATGCCTGTAGAAATTTGAAATGTTTTCCTCTCTACCCAAACTTGGGGCACCTTGTAAACATGTCTGTGAAGGCTATATTTTGGGCAAAACATAGCATTTATCCTTCCCAAAAGATGGTTCAATTTGAGTTGTTCATAAATTACAGCTTGTTCATAGTTATGCATGGGTATATCCATTGAAAGCAAATTCCTAAGTGGTTATGCACTCAATTGGTTTTTGGTTATGCCTAAAAATCTGTGAGCATGTAAACTAAGCACCCTCGATTCGAATCGATGGGGGGAATACATATATTCTTATCTTAATGCATTTGCGGTTGAGCATGGGATAGAACATCAGTGTAGAGTCCTATATACACCTCAAAAAAAAGATTTGTTGAAAGAAAGAACAACTCTCTCCTGGAGATGGTGAGATGTATGGTCAAAATTCAAGCTTTATCACATAGCTACTAACTTGAGGTTGTTATGTGTGAAAGATATGTAATTAATAGGTGTCCCACCAAAACACTCCAATCTATCACTCCATATGAAGCTTGACATGGTCAAAAGCTATATGTTTCTCATCCGCATGTCTTTGGTTGTTTGGCATATGCATTAATGGCTAGACAACAATGCAAGAAATTGGATGATAAAGCAATGATGGGTATACTTCTAAAAGCAAAGGCCATCATCTGTATCATCCACAAACTACATGCATTTTGGCTAGTCATGATCTTGTTTTTGTGGAAGATGAAATTCAATCATTACTTTCATGCACCAAGGAGACTTTCGATAGCTCTCATGATGTGTATGACACTTTGCTACCTCTTTGTATAAGTGGATTTCCAAGTGTTGGTCCAAATGAGGCGATTTCTTAGCCTTTATAGGTTCCACATGATGGTAGAGATCATTCCATTTCTGATGCAGATTTAAATGATGCACTTTTTAATGACAAGGATGATATAGAGGAGGCAAAAACTATGCCTAAATGGCTAGTTCTAAATTTGAAAGATAGAAAATTAGATGCACCTTTATCATATCATTCCTTTGCATCAGATTGCTATGCAATGGTTGTCCCTAGTCTTTGTGATGAGAATGAATCTATTTCTTTCAATGAAGCACAAAACTATACAATCAGAAAATGATGTTATTGAAGATGGTACATAGTCTTTATGTGATTTGCCTCCAAGAGAAAAAGGACATTTGCACTAAATGGGTATACAAGATGAAACATAAACCTGATGAAATATTTGATAGTTATAAGGTGAGGCTTGATGCAAAAGGTTATGCTCAAGAGAGAGGCATTGATTTTGATGAGATCTTTGCTTCCACTTACCGAATGACCACTCTTCACAACATCTAGGTTGCATTATTCATTATTTGATAATTCATTTATTCGTCAATAATTACAGAGCTTTATGCCAATCCCTTATTATTGGACCAAAATATTTGGTGCCATGTTAGCTTATTCGGGCATGGCCGAATATTTTCTGCACGATAATTTGGCGCTTTTTGATCAAAAGCGCTTTCGATCGAACACTTTTTCAATCAAAAACTCTTTTCAATCAAAAACTTTTTTCAATCAAAAACTTTTTCAATAAAAAATCTTTCGATCGAAAAGGATTGTGATCGAAATAAATTCGATCAAATACAATATTATAAAAGAACACACTTTGCATCATTTTCTATAAGAGTCACCTTTTTTTATGAACTTATACTATCATACAAAGAACAAGGTATAAGATCTTGTTAGAAATATTAAGTATTCGAGTATTAAGACTAAAGAAAAATATATTTTTGTGTGTGTTAAAAACTATTGTGATTGTTTGAATCAACATTGATTCTCACTTCACAATAGTATATGTATGTGTGTCTATGATGTTGAATAAAATTGTATTGTGATTGTTTGAATCAATATTGATTCTTACTTCACAATAATATGTGTATGTGCATGTGCATGTATGTCATATGATTGTGAGTGAAAATCTAGTGTGATTCTGTATGCACATGTGTATGTGTGTGTTTGATTGTGATAGAAAAACCAATGCATATATTGGAAAAGGTTTCATCTTCTTTTTTATAATTCAAGCTTTGAGAAGGTGTTAATAAGTGAGCTAGAACTTTATAGGTCTCTAGATGGCTTTGTCTTTGTTGGGGGATTCGTTTGCAGAAAGGGACTAGAGTGTTTGTAGGAGAAGGAAGATAAGAAGAAGTGGAACATAGACACCGTAAGCTTTTGTATATTGAAAATCAACAGGAAAAGATATAATAATGATGTCCAAACAAGATCAAGTGATCTCTATGTGGAGTGTTTAATCCCAATGAATACACACACACACACAAGATTACAAGATACCCAAAGTTCTTTATGTTGTCGACCTTCTCTGCACCAGACCTTCACCTTCTCCAGGGTCTTGCACTTGTGCACACCTTGCACTCAAGCTTCCAATATCGTAGGAGGGATGGACACCTTCTATCAATGCACACACTGCTTCAATGGGACTTTGTGACACCTTGATTGCCTTGGTTACTGATTCTCTACACTCCTCTGCACACACACTCAGTCATACTTCTTGCACACTTTGTCTAACAGTTGCTTCTCTGCATCGCACACTGACCAAATGTCCCTTGCTCTTCTTACCTAGTGTAGACTATGCTCTCACTTGCTTGGTCTAACCGAGAATAATGCATGCCTTGAGTTGAGTGTCGATTCACTTTTATATGCCATTCCTAACTAATAGTATATCTTGGTGCTCACTTTGATGTCCCAAGAATGTCTCAAAATGTGTACAACCAACAACTCCCCATTTGTCCTGTAGGGACTTTAGGACTAAAACAAAATTTTAAATGGAGAGCCATACTTTCACTTTTACGTACCGCTTCCACTTCACATACCTTCACTTTTGCCTTCATTTCTTCAATATGTGTGCCTAAGGGAGGTTTCAGCTGAACCTTCCAAACACCCTTAAAACCCTTGAAACTTACAAAAAGACAATCTGCAACTTGCATCCACTTTCTATAAAACATAACCATTGTGAACAAACTGATTGGGCATTACTTGTGCACCTTGACCAACTTGACTTTGACCACTTTGACTTTGACAATCTTGACTTTGATGAATTTAACTTTGATCATTTTGACTTTGAACAGATTGACTTTGACCAATATGACTTTGATGGGCTCAATAGTTGCCCACCACCTAATGGGCTCTCCATCCGGGAGAGGTAACAACCAACCCATGAGCAAAAAGGTTCACTTTGATACCTGTTGTGCACAAATGTCAAAAGGACAATTGAGTAGCTACCAAGTTCACCAGGAGAAGTCAAGAACAATCACCAGGGAAGAACCAAAACTAGAAATTTTGCATTGAAGAAGTAGATGTGAGAGAATAGATCATAGGAAGGAAAGGAAAGAATACCTGAGTGTAAGTATGCACACTATACCTCCCACCTGATGGGCATGTTACATAGTATACAAGTGACTGCGTAAGGTCAAGAATCAAGTAACCCCCATCAAGTGACAACAGTGTCGAAAGCTATCCTGTGGTAGAGCTTTAGTCAAAGCATCTGCAGCATTATCTCAAGTGTGAACCTTCTCAAGAACAATGCTCTTAGTGGCTAAGCAATCTCTAATGAAGTGATACCTCACCTCAATGTGCTTGGTCTTTGCATGATAGACCGGATTCTTAGCCAAAGCAATGGCACTCTGACTATCACTGAGCAAGCGAGGTACATGCTGAGGTAAACCCATATCACAAGCAAGACGAGAAAGCCACAATGCTTCCTTACATGCCTCACTTGCTGCAACATACTCTGCTTCTGTGGTGGAAATAACTGTACATTCTTGAAGCGGAGATCTCCAAGAGATAGCACCTCCAACAAAATGAAAAATGTACCCTGATGTAGACTTACGATTGTCTACACAACCAGCATAGTCAGAATCTGTGTAACCAATAATGGATGTTTTCCCTCTACCTAAGCATAGACACTTGTCCTTAGTGCCACTCAGATATCTCAAAATCATCTTGACCGCTTCCCAATGTTTCTTTCCAGGATTAGACATATATCTGCTCACAACTCCCACTGCAAATGCAATGTCTGGTCTCGTAGCTACCATAGCATACATGAGACTACCAACAGCAGACTGATAAGGAATTTTGGTCATGAATTCCTTTTCCTCATCTGATTTGGGGCAGTCATCCTTGCTCAATTTCACATATGTGGGTAAAGGTGTACTCAATGCCTTTCCACCCTGCATATTGAACCGATGAAGTACTTTGGATATGTACTCACTTTGAGACAAGTATATGCATCTTTTACTCCTATCATGAGTAATACGCATGCCAAGAATATGTTTGGCATCCCCCAAATCCTTCATATCAAATGTCTGACTCAACTTCTTTTTGAGAATTGACAAATCATAAGAGGACTTCCCAGCAATCAACATATCATCGACGTAAAGTATCAAGCATATCAAGCTGCCATCAGAGCATCTCTTTGTGAAGAGATAATGATCCTCATTGCTCCGAGAATAGCCTTGGGACTTCATAAAAGCATCAAACTTTTGGTACCATTGTCTAGGAGACTGTTTAAGTCCATACAAGCTCTTCTTGAGCTTACAAACTAGACTTTCCTTGCCAGGAACTACATAACCTTCTGGTTGTTCCATATAGATCTCATATGTAAGATCTCCATGCAAGAAAGCTGTTTTCCATCCCTTTGGACTAGCTCTAAGTCCTCCATTGCAACGAATCCAAGCAACATGCACAAAGTAGTCATCTTGACCACTGGAGAGAAGATTTCCTCAAAATCAACACCATGTTGTTGCTTAAAACCCTTTGCAACAAGTCGTGCTTTATATTTTGGAGAAGCACTATCTGATGTGAATTTCAGCTTATATACCTTTACATGGTAAAGCTTTCCTGCCCTTTGGCAAAGGTACTAAGTCCCAAGTACCATTCTTGTGAATAGAATCCAACTCACTCTTCATGGCACGCTCCCACTTGACATGATCCTCTGTCTGCATAGCCTCTTTTAGCAAGAAGGCTCACCGGCATCTGTTAGCATAACAAAATCTAAACCTGGAACATATTTATCAGGTGGATGTGAGACACGTGTAGTACGTCTCAATGGTTGCTGAACAGGAACATGTGCAGACTGATCTGAATGGACATTCTCTTGAACATCCCTATGTGCAACATTTTATGCATGCTAACCGGAGGACTAGTATCCTCAAACACCACTCTTCTCACTTCAACCTCCTTAATGGGATGTTTATGTATCTTAGACTCATTAAAAATGACATCACTACTTCTGATCACTGACCGTGTTTCAGGATCCCATAAACGATATCCAAATTGTCCTTCTCGACCATATCCAAGAAAAATGCATTTCTTTGACTTATGGTCCAACTTTTGTCTAAGATTCTTGGGTATATGAACATATGCTTCACACCCAAAAACTCAAAGATGATCATAATATGGTGGTTTCCCTGTCCATAACTCTTGTGCCACTTTCCGACCTTTGGCAGTACTAGGTGAAAGGTTAATCACATGAACTGCAGTCAATACTGCTTCTGCCCAAAAACCTTGTGAGAGGTTTGCATGATGCAACATAGAGACTACTCTATCTTGAATAGTTCTATTCATCCTCTCAGCTACACCATTCTGTACTGGGGTATAAGGAGCTGTAAACTCTCTACGAATCCCCCTAGACTAACAGAAAAGGCTGAATTCATGTGAGGTATACTCACCCCCATTATCTGAACATAAAGCCTTAAGCTTAGTTCCTTTTTCAGTCTCAACTGAAGCAAGCCATTTTTTGAAAGTAGGGAATACATCATCCTTTGATTTGATAGGATATACCCAGACTTTTCTAGTAGCATCATCTATGAAAGTGACAAAGTAAAGAGAACCACCTAAGGACCTAGTGGGCATAGGACCACACACATCTGTATGAACGAGATCTAAAGGCTGAATTGAAGAGTCAATGTGCGTTTTATGCACATTTTTTGTTTGCTTTCGATATTGACAATGCTCACAAAATGAAAAATCAGAGAAAGATAACACAGGTAAGTAGCCAGAATGAGAAAGATTTTCCATTCCACTACGAGATATATGGCCCAAATGACCATGCCAAATACAAGCCATAGGCTGTTCAGTAACAACTAACAAGTGTTCTTTCTGTGATACAAATAAAGGATAAAGTGAGCCAACTTTGCTTCCCTTTGCAATAACCATATTGCCCTTTGATATACGAAAGGACTGAGCATAGAAGACCACCTTGTAACCAAGGTCATCAAGTTGACCAACCGACATCAAACTGCGTGATAACTGAGGTACATGGTGTTGACAGCATACGGGAAGAAGCAAGTACGAACACACATGCAGATCTAGTACTAAGGCAACCCTTCATTTTTTTTCAAAACCCTTACATCATTTTTAAGTGATTCTCATCACTAAAAAACCTTGTAAATATCATTTCACCTTTTTGTAGCTCCATTTTGTACAAGCCGAGGAGTCCTCGAGCTTGGGGAGCCTTAGAAGTAGTTTCCTGCCAATTTTCATAATTTTTAGATCTCGTTTGAGCCCTCAAATAAGCCCTGGAACCTAATTTTTAACTAGGCCGGTCACTAGGTCTGGACAGGGCCAAAGCTAGTCAAAAACTATAAATAGAGCTAGAGAGCTCATTTTTGAGGTGGCTTCTTGTAGTTTGAGCTTGTATGAGAACTTTCTTGCAATAGAAGGGATTCCATTGTCTTACTCTCTTGGTTCTTACCGTGTGTGCACGTGTGTGTGTATGTGTGTGCATGCTTGTGTGCTTCTCACTCACGCACTTGTGCTTCCACTTGCTCGTGGTCTTCATACCATCCTCATGTCTTCCCGGATTGACATTAAAGGAGGTGCTACTCATCACTGAGCTACACCAAATTTTGGCGCCGTTGCCGGGGATCGAGCTTTGAGGACGAGCGTGTGATGGTAAGACGTAGAGAGGACGCGTTGGAATGGTAAGTAGTAGGTAAATTTCTGATTTTTTTTCCATCTCCATCTTCATCTTCACCTCATTCTCCATTTCCACCTCCATCTCCTTCTCCACTACATATTCCCTCTTCCCTATCATTCCCTCATTTGTTGTGTGCGAGTTTGAGAGAGAGCGAGTGGGTGTGCTTGTCTTTGTGTATTTTTTGCATGTTTCTTGCAGGTGGCAGCTCCATCATCATCTCCAGCAAGCTCAGCAGGTACAGAAATTGTCTGCACAGTCCCCGAGGCGTTGAGCTTGAGCTATCGCGACACTCCGAAAATTTCACCCAATCACGATTCTGAGTGCACCACGACACTGCGCAGACCTAGAGCTCCTAGGATCACTAGACAGAACAGAAAAATTCACCATATCACGAGCTATCGCGACACCTCACCACCTATCGCGACACTTCACGAGCTATCGCGACACCCCGACCTATCGCGACACCTCACGAGCTATCGCGGCACCCCGACCTATCGCGACACCCCGACCTATCGCGACACCTCACCACCTATCGCGACACTTCACGAGCTATCGCGACACCCCGACCTATCGCGACACCTCACGAGCTATCGCGACACCCCGACCTATCGCGACACTTCACGAGCTATCGCGACACCCCGACCTATCGCGACACCTCACGAGCTATCGCGACACCTCACGAGCTATCGCGACACCCCGACCTATCGCGACACCTCACGAGCTATCGCGACACTTCACGAGCTATCGCGACACCCCGACCTATCGCGACACTTCCCACCTATCGCGACACCTCGACCCGACCTATCGCGATACACGGCCTTTAACGCATGAAAATTTAGGGTTAATTTTGAGTAGTTTTTGTAAGAATCATACTCGGAGTTTTAGATCATGCATTTTTAAGTTGACCCTTAGGTGGAACTAAGTGGTTCTCAGATTCAGGGGGTACAGTGAACTACTCCAAGGGGACTAAAATTATTGAAGTGTGTCTTTCAATTACTTGTGGCAATAGAGCTATACTAACGGGTGAGCTTTTGCAGGAACTTTGTGTGCGCTCAAGGCAATCCAAAGCAAGCTAGCAAGGGTGAGTACCAAGCTTGGGAGAAGGCTTCCTGGGCTTGTGTAGCAGTCTGGTCAACCAGCTAATTGAGGTTGGAAGATCTCTCAACCCTCCTTTGTCAATTCCTAGCCTAGGCTAAGTACGACTTAGGTGTGGTAATTAATTAGGGCAACGTTAGGCACGAATCAAGTCCAAGAGTATTAATCAACCAAGTGCAAGAAGTAAATAGGTCTTAAGTGCGAAAACCCTAAGGGACAAAAGGTAAACGGGAATCGATCACTTATCAAGTGCGGAAATTCACTTAAGTACTCCTGACGACGCAATTTCAGACAAGACCATAAACATAATATTCAACTAAAAAGAACAAAGTGATTGGTGCAAAATCAACCTGCAACGAGAGTGTGCTTGGGTTCCAGGGGGTAAATAAATCAGGCATATGAACCTTAGATCAGGCAGACACTTAGGCCGAGACAAACAAAGCCTCAGATCTTCTGAAGCTAGTGTCAATCACAATGCCAGGTCTTGGGCCCAGCAGTTGAGTGATTACCCATACACTCCCAGATCAGAAACAAGTGATTCTGAGATGTCCTATCACATGGAGAGACCAGTAGGTAGTTCAGGGTTGGCTTATCTAGAAAAGCCAGAGGGGCCTTATAAGACTCAATTGGAATATATCAGGACGAATCGTCTAGGTGCTCGCATCTACGAAGACGGACTGAGAAGATCGGTGGTCCAGATTAAGAACCCCGATCAACCCCATGGATTAGACCACCCGGTAGTCAAGTTTGAGAATGGAGCCTACCTAGATAAAGAAGGGACTATATATGTAGTCACCACTCTTCCTGATAGAACTGATGAGTTTGGAAATGTGATTGCGGAGACCGACATGGGTGATATAGAGCAAGGGAACTTAGAGAGAGAGCCAAGAACTCCCCGTGGTAAATCTGTCTTGACCAGAATCATGACTCCAGAGTGGATTCCCCAGGATAATAAAAGCATAGATCTGCTTTTAAACCGAGAAACCGATGAGGCTTTTTGGAGATATAAATCTTCTCAAGTGAGTGCCCTCACAATCTATGAGTTTAAAGACCCTGATAGCCCAGGTCAAGTAACCTACCTAGACAATGCATCAGAGAGAATCTTCGTGGTCACAGAGCATGGCAGACATGCCTACACATGGAAGGGAGAATTTGTTTTTCCCCAACCAAGGTCTAATGTGTCCTTTGGTCACCAAGGAGCTGGGACCTCCCAAGCTCATGGAGCTCAAAGAGATAGAAGTAGAGACAAACCTGAGGTAAGTTTTGCCAACTCCCTAGGAAGAGAAAGAACGGGAACAGAAAGAAATAGAGCGGAACCTGAGAGACATAGAACCCCATGGAATCAAAGGAATATTGATGATTTTCCTTTGCCAAGGCCGAGAGAACACACTAGGACCCTGCGACCAACTCAACTGGTGAAGTCCATGAAGAATTACTTCGATGGCACGGGAGACCCTTATGACCATGTGGCAGAATTTCGGCAAGTATTGAAAGCTGAACAGGTAGAGGACCTATTCACACGATATAATGCTTTCGGTCTAACCGTTAGGAACACTGCCCTTACGTGGTTTCAACCACTAAATGAGAGGCATTTTAGAAACATAGACCAACTCTTAGAGGCATTTATTGTTGAGTTTTCTAAGAGTGGAATCAGGCATAACACCTCCTCACTAATTCATAACTTCAAACAAACACCTCAAGAGACGGTCAGACTAGCTGGAAGAAGATTTAGATAGTACTTGGAGAGATGCCCGATGCCGGAGTTACCCACACCAGCCAAACAAGTGGCCTTGTTCCTAGATGGATTGTTGAGCACTAAGCTCAGGTCATATGTGTACCTGAAGGACCCCAGAACGATAGAAGAGTGCGTGCGCATGTGCATAGACATTGAGGACAATCTAGGTGAGGAATTAGAACTATCAAAAATCTATAAGGATTCTGATAGCTCTAGTAACATGACATCTGGTCAATCCACATCCATTGAGGAACTTGCAGAGAAGGTAGCCCAAAAACTAGGTGTCTCTAGCAAGCAAATTCCGAGATTTGCCCCAGTTAAGCGGTGTTACAATTGTGGCGGTGAACATATGGCAAGTGTATGCCCCATTATGGCCCAACCCCAGGCAAATCTTAGTAGCCAGTACTGCACCATAGAGCGCAGGTACACCAACCACACTGCACAAGACTGCCCATACAACAAACAAACTGTTAGGCAAAATTATCCTCAGCCATATCCACAACATGGTAGATACCAGAATCAGTACCCATCACCACAATACAACAGACCACAGCAAACTTATCAGCCACCTTATCAAGGGCAGCAGAGACCTCAACCAGTCCTAGTGCAGCAACCCCCTGCTCCAACCAATGTGATCCCAGTGAAATATACATCTACTGAAGAAAATCCGAATAGAGCCATAGTCCCAGTCACCCCATTGCTGTCAGACAGTGATCCAAGTGACCATAGTTTTGACTCCACACATATTGATAGCCCACAAGCTTACTACATGCAGTCACCCGAGCATAACGAGTCATACTATTATGAGGACCCAAGTGAAAATAGTGGGGAACCTGAGTATTCTAATGTTATGTACACAAACCCCAACTCTAGACCTCAACCTAGGCAGGTACGACCCCCATTTCCTAGAGGACCATGCTTCAGATGTCAGGGAGATCACCTTATACGTGATTGTCCACTGCCTGTCCCTACACAACCTCAACCAGTAACCATTCAGGGTTTTTGTCAAGACTGCGGGAAAGAACATCTCCTACGAGATTGCCCGAAGAACCCTAATAACATGCCTAAAATCACTCCTATCAATGTTGTTGGGTTAGTTGTAGACTCCATAGGGAGTGTGACTTCCACTGCACCTGTGCAGGTGATCACAAGAGCCCACGCACTCCAACAAAACCAAGGTGTTGGTCAGGAAAAGAACCCCGAGGTGAGTGAAACAGAGAGCATAACCAAAAAGAGGACTGGAGCCTGGAAGGATAGTCTGAAAGAATGAAGAGGCAATGGGCAAAAAAGATAAACGAACTTGAAGAAAGCTTGAGAGAAACCAAGGCAAAAATCACAAAGATCACATCTCAACCGCACTTCCACACACTTCCACCACTACCACCCCCATCAACCTCCATTTATCCACCCTCTAATACACCCCACGTAACCCACCCACCACCCCGAGTAGGATCAGTATTAGCTGACCCCACTCCTGAAGGCTTGGACATGATGTTCAAGGCCTACCAGGCTCGACTTCAAGAAGGGCCAACAGCTGCAAACCTAGACAAGAGTTACCCTAGAGCAGATTTAGAGATTGAACGGATGAAAATCTGCATGAAAATGGTAGAACAAGCTCAAGCTATACTTGAGACTAGTCAAAAGTTCAATCAGACAAACTCTGTCAAGCCGGATTTGCATTTCCAAGGCTTACTAGAAAGATTAGAGCAGTTGGTAAACAAATCACAAGTTTCTTTACCTCCACAGGCTCAACCAGTTGTTGAAAGAGGAAGCTCACCACCTAAGGGAGCTTATGTTCCTAATTCCACGGATGCTGGAATACCTCCTTCAATTCAACAGTACTCTCAAGAGTTCTTGCGGGAAATACAAGAAGAGAAATGGGCCAAGGAGAAGGGTGATTCCCCTCCTATTCCTGAGATTGATGATCTTCATGATCAATTTCCCCAAGACATTCCGTCTATCTATGGAGATCAAACAGAGCAACAAGAGGATGAGAGATTAGGTTTTCAATCTAATTCTTTACAAGAGTTGCCTCATTTCACAGGCCCATGGGAATCTGAATCTCTCCAGATCAGAGCTCCCACAATATTGGTGAGAAATGAAGACTCAGTGATTCCCAGGAACATTGATGTTGTGAAGAACACTAAGGTTCAATGTCACCTCACTGTAGAGGAACTCCTCAAGGCAAAACCGGAGCTCTGGAATCATGTGAAGGATCAGGTTCCAGAACTTGAATCCAATACACCAAAAGTAGGCTCTAAACAAAAAGTACCACAGATACCTCTCGACAAGATAGGAGACATGAGCGAAGGTGAAGAAGGTAACACTTATCTTCCGATCACCTATCAAGGTTACACAACCAAAGCAATTGTGGATTCGGGTGCTGGTGTTGCTATTGCGACCACCTCCTTGTGGAAGCGATGGGGCAAACCCACCTTAAGACCAACGAGAATGAAACTTCAAATGGCAGATGGTCATTTTGAAAGACCTCTCGGATTGCTTGAAGGGATAACTCTAACCACTTGTGGTGTAGAGTTTGAACATACGTTTGCTATATGTGACTTTGAGAAGAATAATGTTTACGAGATGATCCTAGGAAGACCTTTCCTACGACAATTGCAAATAGTACAGGATTGGGGAACCAACTCCTTGTACTTACAGCACTTAGGGGTCACCACCAAGGTCAATCTGAAGGATTACACCTTCAGAGATGTACCACCCCTACAGTGGAATCCTATCCACAAAGCGAAAGAAGATTCTATCTCCGTGCATTCTGGAAGTTCACCTGAACCATCCTGGCTGCATGAAGATACTCACTTGTGGATGTGCAAGGTCGCTGAGGAAGAGGAAAAGCGCCTAAAAGCGAGAGAAGAAGGAACTCCCCTAGGAGATAGACCAATAAAAGACCCAGCCTATACACCAATGATATTTCCAGATGAGGAATTTGAGCCTCATGGTTGGGCAGAAATCTTAGCTACCATGGACATTGCAGTCAATGAGGAACAATGGACACCCCATTGTGATGAGGAGGGTTATGATATTTCAGTGTTCATGTGTCAGCCCTTGTTGGAAGAGTGTGATCCTAGTGAGTTCATAGAAGAAGAAGAGAATGACGATGATCTAGAATCCATTGTGATGGATACATACTTTGACTCAGAGGAACACTACTTAGAAGACCTAGGAGTGTTAACCCAAAAGGAAGAAGAACCCCTTGCGAGTATTAAAACGATAAGTTCAAAGAAAGGAAGTGAAGGAGGTCAAAAGAAAAAGAAAAGAAAAGTAGTGAGACAAGAAGAGGAAGAATCATTGTTTGAAGTACCAGAAAATTTCAAGAAATATGAAGTGGAAGACCGGAAAATTTTGGTACGAATGCCTAAGAGAGAGGCCATTATAGGAGAAGCATATGACAATAAAGAAAAGACCAAAAAAATTGTAGTGACCATTGAAGGGAACGAAGAGCGATGTACGTACATAGGAGACGACCTAAGTGCAGAAGAAGAAGCAGAGCTTGTAGCTCTATTAAGGGAATATAGGGATGTGTTCGCATGGCACTATAGAGACTTGAAAGGAGTAGATCCAGAGATTTGCTCTCATACGATTCCGATGACCGCTGATGCCAAGCCCACCAAACAAAAGCCCTACACATATAATGACAATTATGCAGCCAAAATAAAAGAGGAAATTGACAGGCTGATTGAAGCCGGATTCATCTATGAGATTGAGCACACTGAATGGGTGTCCCCCATTGTAGTGGTGCCCAAGAAGAATGGGAAATTGCGAGTGTGCATTAACCTTAAAAAAGTCAATGCCGCTACGATCCGAGATAGTTATCCACTTCCAATCACCGAACATCTATTGGAGTGTGTTGCAGGCAAGGAAGTTTACAGCTTCCTTGATGGATTTTCAGGTTACAACCAAGTAGCCATTGCCCCCGAAGATCAACACAAAACGGCCTTTGCCACAGAATGGGGAATCTTTGCATTTCGTGTGATGCCATTTGGGCTCACTAATGCACCTGCAACATTCCAAAGACTCATGTGTCATGTCTTCAAAGAGTTCTTGCAAAAGAGCTTAGAAGTATATGTGGATGATTTGTGCGCTCATTCCCAAGAGAGAAGTTACCACATCCCTGAGCTCAGGCAAATCTTCAACAAGTGTAGAGATTATCGAGTGTGTCTGAATCCAGAGAAGTGTGTGTTTATGGTACGACAAGGTAAGATCTTAGGTCACATTGTTTCTAAGAATGGAATATCAACAGATGAAGACAAGGTAAGAGCAATAGCAGAATTGCCCAGACCAAGGAATGTTAAAGAGGTACAAGCCTTTATGGGCCATTGTGGATATTACCGTAGGTTTATCCACATGTATGCCATCATAGCTAAACCTCTTTATGGGTTGTTAACAAATTTTGAGTGGAGTGAGGAATGCGAGACTTCCTTCAACGAGCTGAAGAGACGTTTGTGCACAGCACCAATATTGACTACTCCTGATTGGAGCAAACCCTTTCATGTCCATGTAGATGCCTCAAATCATGCAATAGGATGTGTGCTAGCGCAACCCACAGGTGAAGGAAACCTAGATTTGCCAATAGCATATGCTAGTAGGCAATTAAACGCAGCTGAATGAAATTATACCACAACGGAGAGGGAAGGCCTAGGTATGGTGTATGCTGTGAAGAAGTTTAGACACTATCTATTGGCCAATAAGTTCAAGTTTTTCACTGATCATCAAGCTTTACTATATTTGGTCAATAAACCTTGCAATACAGGCCGCTTAGTAAGATGGTTCCTCTTACTAATGGAATACGACTTTGAAGTTGTTGTCAGGAAAGGTAGAACCCATCTTAGGGCTGACCATCTTTCTCGCATCACTTCAGGAGAGCCACCGCAAGGAGTGTCTGATGAATTGCCCGATGCTTATCTGTTCAATTTAGAAGTTGTTCCTAAATGGGCAAATAAGTTGGTACCAGTCCTAACCTTCGGGCCTGCAAATAAGAATGTGAAAACAAGCAAAGAGGAAATTGTAAAATCACTAAAGTACCAAATATTGGCCGGAAGTATGTACAAGCAAGATGCCGAGGGCGTATTAGCTTGTTGTGTCGAGGACGATGAACATACTAGTTGGTTGCAACAAGCCCATGAGGGATTGCTAGGAAATCACTACTCTAAACAACAAACATTGCAGAATCTAAGACGCTTAGGAGTGTATTGGCCTAGCATGGACAAAGAAATACAAGAGTGGATCCAGAGTTGTCCAGGGTGCCAGGAGAGACCCCCAGTGGAGCATGCCACTCTTTATCATGTGTCATTAATCCCAGATTGGAGTGCTCCGTTGGTCGAGTTCATGAGATCGGGAACATTACCCAATCAGGCTAGTCTTGCAAGAAAACGGAGCATGGAGCAAGAGGCTCAAGACTATGCCTTAGTAGGAGACAACCTATATCGAAGAGGCAAGGATGGTTACCTAAGACTGTGCGTTCATGAATCAGACTACTTGAAAATCTTAGAAACGGCACATAGCGGTGCTGCAGGTGGACACTTTGGGCTTGACAGAGTAATTAAGACCATTCTATTCTCGGGACTTTGGTGGCCCACTCTTCATATGGATGCACATACTTATGTGAAGAGTTGCGACACATGCCAATGTGCCCAATATCCGATAAGAAAAGATGAAATGCCCTTAAGGCCAATGATGGGAGGACGTGCATTCTCAAAGTGGGGTATAGACTTTGTAGGTCCCATCAAACCCCCAACTAGAAACTCCCATGCAGAATACATTATTGTAGCCACAGATTACCTTACAAAGTGGGTGGAAGTAAAAGCCACGACGAAGAATGATGCTCAAACGACGGCTAAATTCTTATTCGAAAATGTGTTCACTAGATATGGATTACCAATAGAGTTGGTTAGTGATAGAGGTACGCACTTCTTGAACGAGGTCATTGAAAATCTCCTTCAAAAATTCATGGTGA
This sequence comes from Ceratopteris richardii, assembly GCA_020310875.1. Lineage (NCBI taxonomy): Eukaryota > Viridiplantae > Streptophyta > Polypodiopsida > Polypodiales > Pteridaceae > Ceratopteris > Ceratopteris richardii. The sequence goes on from CM035437.1 coordinate 108,371,059, forward strand.
TACATAAGAAGTCTGCACCCTATCACCCACAAGCTAACGGACAAGCCGAGAGCACGAATAAGATCCTGTGTAACGTATTGACAAAACTTGTAAATAATAAACGCTCTGACTGGGACAAACAACTTCATCATGTTGTTTGGGCATACCGAGTTGCCTACAAAACGGTACTCAATGCCACCCCATTTCAAATGGTCTTCGGACAGAATGTGGTGCTACCATTAGATTTCCTAATCCCAGCTTTAAGAGTAGCACAAGAGCATGAGTGGAATGGACATGAGTTGTCCTCTAGGATCTTTGATCTAGAATGTTTAGGAGAGACGAGGCTACGAGCAGCAGCAGGCATCTATGCTGCAAAGAAACGGCAAAAGGCATACTTTGATGCCCATGTGAAGGATAAGGGCTTGAAAGCAGGAGATCTAGTTTTAGTCTACACATTGAAACAACACGCAAGAAAGCTAGAAAAGAGAGGCTACGGACCTATGATCATCAATAGGATTTCCACGAGTGGGGCAGTACAACTAGCCACCTTAGAGGGGGAGGTTCTCCCAAACTATATTAGCGGATGCAGAGTCAAGCTGTATCAGGAACCCCTCACGGAGGAAATGCTAAGCCGACTCAATACTGCTAAGCAATGTAAAGAGGAGGAAAAACGAATTCGAGAAGAAGCACAGGCAGAGGCCTTAGAGCGTATCAGACGAATGAAGTTGAGGAGACAAGGGAGGGATCCGCCTGTGACTGACACTCAAGAGTCTCCAAGCTATCACATAGCCATGTGTGAGGCTTCAGGTGAACGTACCCATAAGATAGTGGACCGACGACCTTTTGTGACCCTAGAAATAGGACAAAGAGACCGCAGCACAAGCGTGAGAGCATTAATTGATTCAGGAGCAGCCACAAGTGTAGTTCGGCTTTCTTATTGCCAGCAGCTGCAATTGGAGGTAAAACCCCTAGAAGCATCTCTGATAGGATTAGGAGGTGTTGAAACCCCTTGCATGGGAGAGGTGGATCTTCCCCTCTACATACGAGAGGTCCTCATGCCAGCAAAAGTGCTAGTGTGTGAAGACGAGGATATGACCGAACCTCTTGTCTTAGGCCAAGACTGGATCTATGATCACGCAGTCAACCTCAACCTAAGAAGTGGACTTCTTCAGGTAGGCCAAAGCCGTCTCACGATTGAATTAGAAAATCAAGCACTCAAACCAATAGAACAGGCACCAACTCCTGGTCCCTCCAGGAATCCACATGAAGATAACAATGTTGTGCTTGTCCAAACTTCTATGGTGCAGAGGAATGTCAATCTTACTGAAGGTTCAGGAGCCAATAAGGAGTTCCTAACTGATCCAAAGAAGATTCTAAACGAGCAGACCGAACATCCCTCTACACGAAGGAGGCTGTTGATCAAGAGGCAGGAGCGCCAACCCATGCAACACAGAGCACCTCGGGGCGCGAAGCAGATCTGGATACGCAAGGATGGGAACCCCACACCTCTAATAGCAGACTCTCAAGAAGACAAGAAACGAGCCTCACTGTCAAGGAACGAAGTTAAGAAGCCCCCTAGGATAACCCCTAGGCATACCATTTCTATTTGGGTCCCTAAGCGGTCAATGAAGGCTACCCCTAATGCTAGACAGATATGGGTGCCCAAGGCCTGCTTACAAGCCCAAATTACTTCACCTTCAGGCACTAGGATGAAACAACTTTCACAAGCACTCATGACCAACAACTCAGAAAATGAAAAGATACCTACACCTCTCACTATCCCCACCCCCATCAACCCTAGGAATGTCGGGAAATGGGTACCCAAAAGGTCCCAAATATATCACAGTCTCACACTGAAATCTTCACCTGTATTTAGCTCTAAGAGCTACGACCCCTCCATCAAAGTGTGGAGAATTAAACTGTGTACTAAACCCCCTGACCCTATTCTGTAAATCCATCCACACTAACACAGGAGCATTCCGAGCCCATTGCATAACCAAAGTATGCATCTAGGATGACACTGACCTCTAATCACCACTCACACCTATCACAAACACTTCACCACTCACCACTGACCTCCGGGATTGTCATGTTAGTATTGTGAAGGGAACACCATTACATCTTGTTTCCTATGCAACACTAATGTGCCTTTCGTCTTCCAGCAGATAAGCAACCTACTCTCATGGCAACCGCGGCAGGCACAAGCTCTCAGGCAGGATCTGGTGCTCCAATCAATTGGGATGCCATGCCAGTGGAGGCCCCACCAACAGCCCAGCCTGAGGAGTTCGTGAATGTGCAGAGGATTCCTATTCCAGACCCACCAAATGGCCTAACCGAAAGAGTAAAGGGGCATTCTCACTGGTTCAATGAGATGCCAGGAGATTTGGGAGACGCGGATCACATCTGGGAATCCAAGATGGAATGTGGAGGAGTGTGGTGGACCTTCCAATTCTTCTCACGAGAATTCGAAGCATTGCAAAATGCAGCTCCACTTCAAGATATTTGGCAAAAAGCAGGATTACAAACTTATTTCAGTGCAGCTCTGCCTAAACCAGACTTTCTCAGGTGCTACTACTTAATTGCTACGCTGAAGCCGACATGGGATAAGGATCATTCCGGCACATTCTGGGTGCCCTCCTTGTCCAATCTGGAGGAAATGAGGAAGTTCGAATTGAATGTGACTTTAATCAGGGAAGCACTTCAGATGTATGGCACGCATGTACCTTCTGACCGTGACCCCTTGATACCGGAGTCGATGAAAAGCAATAGAATCAAGAAACTAAAAGAAATGTGTGCCCTCACCCCCAACATCGCCATACCTCTGCGGATGTGCCTCCAGCACTTCGCATTTCCCGCTCAGGACCGTTTCACTCAGCCTCACAAGAAGATATGGTACGGGCTATATTTAGCAGAGACCGGAAGCTTTCCCATTAAGATGCCGGTATGGATCTTAGATCAAGTGTATGAGGCAGGCAAGCGGGGAGTGAGGAAGCCCACTTTACATGGTTGTTGTGCGCTGACAAGAATCATCTACAGATGTCTTGCATATGATGTGCCAGTTGCCCGAGCCCTAAAGTATGCACACCTGGAGCTGTTCAAAGGGCGGAAGTCAGGGAGTCAGCCTGCAAAACGAATGCGTGGATCGCTCTCCCAGGTAACGATCCCTCAAGAAGCCACGACTGAAGCTTCTCCCCGACCAGAAGCTCAAGTCACACCTTTCACGATCCATCTTCAAGGAGTTCAAGCTAGAGAGGTGGTACAACCCGTTCCATCCGCCCCTCCACTACCTACCGATGCAGAGTTTGCATCTATGGCCACCTTCACAGAAGATCCAAATTTCGATTTTGAAAGATTCCTGCAGACGGTCCCCCTATCCGACAGTGAAGATTCCCTTGACAATGTGGGTCCGGGTGCATCAGCCCAAAGAGAACAGCCACGGGGCGAGACGAGCAGAGTACATGGGGAAGAAGTGGCACAACATCCTCATGACCCAAACACACAAGTGCAGGAAGGCGCACACAGAAATGACCCGGAAGACAGTGAAGAGGAGGTCCCTGCCTACACACCACAACTCAGACGGCTGTACAAGACAATCAAGCAGGTACAGAGAAGACATAAGATGACAGAAGAGGCGAATAGAGCTCTAGTGAACCAGATGCTTCAAGCCGAGAATGTTGACTCCAACTTTGTGGAATCATTGAATTTATTGGCAGAGACATGTGGGATCGGGGAGGCATTGAGGACAATGGTCTATCAGGAAAACCCTGTCTATGATCAACGAAGGATTGATACACGACCACGACGCGGGAAAATGATTCAAATGGAAACCTCTACCGCCTTGCCTACTATAATTTCAGAAGATGTTCACATGACGAGCCCGAGTCCCACCGATGAACATGAGGTAATTACACACGTACCATCTCCACAGCCACCTTCCATCCACCCTTCAGAACCCCTCTCCACTATTCCTCCTGAACAACCGATATCCACCCATCACGAAACCATTGTACACACCTCCGTTTTTACATCCTTCCCTTTACCCACGTCCCACACTTCCACCCAAATTTTTGAACCTCACACCGGTCATCCGGCCACCGATCAAACCATAATAGGCCACCCTTCCTATCTCCCCGCCCTTGGACAACCACTTGCCAATAGCCAGACCTCATCCCATCCTTTTCCATTCACCCACACCCAAACCCTATCCACCACTCCCCTAGCAACTGCCTCACACTCAGCCCAAGTCACACAACCCTCATTCTGGACAAACCTTGTAAATATACTCCAACAGGTGGATAATTATAATAAAAAGTCCCTTTCCCAACCCCACTCCCCCACATTCACTGCTACCACTATCACGCCACCCACCATTCCTGTATTCACAGTGCACGAATCACACACTCTCACATCCGATCCCATGGACATCTCACCATCCACAGGATCACCCACCACCACTGCTATTCCAACATCACCACGTATCATTTCACTCACGTCGCCATTTCCAAGCACTGTAGGCACAACATCCACTTTTCCCTTTCCCATCCCCCGACCCCTTGCATCTTCCACCTTTACCCCTACACCCACTTCATTTAGTCATGCACTCAACACCATGCTCGAAGCTGCCGCCCAACTTAAACAGGAATACAGGTTACTAGAAGAAAACAATAAAGAACTCTGTACTTTGTCAGCCCATCTCCAGGCACGAGTCACGGCCCTAGAGTTATCTAATACAGAACTACAGCAGGAGGTGACTACCCTTCAACAACATCAGGTGGAGCTCGAATCCACACATGCAGAGAAGAGTAGGGTAACTGAAGAACAACTTAGAGATCAACTAGCCCGTAACGCTAGACTACAACGAAACATGGCTCTACTCCGACGCCATTTATCGGCTGCTCAAGAAGAAAATAAAAGACTAGAACAACAAAATCAAGACAACCTCGAAGCAGCTATGGAAAATACTCCAGGTGCACCCATTGACCCGGCTAAGTTCCAAGCCATCCCCTCGGAGAATATACAACAAATATTAACGACCTATGCCACTCTCCTGGAGGCTCATGATCAGCTTGCTGACCAAGTCAAAGACCTACAGAAAGCCCAAGTGCCTGCACCACACCAACAAGAACACAAGGAGATGGCCAACGCTGCAACCTCACCAGAGCCGGAATTATCAGTAGCCAGTGAAGTACTAGAGCTACGTCAGCAGGTGGCCGAGTTAAAAATCAAGTTGTTACAATATGAACGACCTCCTTCCCCACCTGAGCAACCCATGGAAGAAGAAGCAGTTATTATTCCAGTGGAGGAAGCATATGAAGAGAACTATGAGCCTCAACCTTTTCCAGGAGGCACAATCACTGAGGAGGGACAGGACACTTATGAGGAACCCCCATCGGCATGGATGAAACAGGTAGAAGAAATGGGGCAGACTCATGAAGAACGTATCTCCTACCAGATGTTGGCCATGAAGACCATTGAAGAGACCATACTTCAATCAGAATACTTCAGACATCTGGCCCCTAGAAGACTAATAACCAGCTCAGAATTACAATATAATCCATACTTTGTACTGTTGGCAGACTACAACGCCGAGATCAAACGTAAGACCAACAAGTACCCAACTTTCGCAACGCAATTTGAACCTGAGGACATTCCAGAGGAGGCGCGCAAAGGGAGAATACATCAACCCATCTGGAGGCAAAAGCTATTGGAGACCTATCCCAAGATGCTACGAACATGGGACCACGCACCCATGCATTTAAAGTATGACAATTGCTATGCACCAATACAACGGAGAAGGACATGGAAGTCATTTGCAATCAAAGTCAAGAACAATGCCAATTGCAAAGAATGGCTCAATTACCCTGCCATTGCACCCCCCAACGGCACGCCTACGGTAGCCTACATGATGGCTACCATCAGACATTGGCTTCCCCGCCTCCACCCTATGCCAGATGTGGCTGCCCAGATGATGCTCAAGATCTTCGATATGATGCAGGTTGTGCTCAAAACTTTCCGAAATGTCTGTCATATTCAACCTCCGATTCCTGGGTTTGTGAATGGTAATTATGACCTGTTATATGATATGAGCACCACCCCGAGCATACGAGTTGCTTATGCATGGCACGCACGCATCAGATATCTCCCTGCCTGCTACAAGCAAACGTTCGATGAAATGTTCACCACGGGGTTCTGGGAAGCACACTCAGAGGTGTTCGCGCCACGGCCCACCCATTTGTTACACCTCTTTGCATGTGAACAAACGATGCACTCCGAACTCTACACAACGCCACAGCCGGACATACCGGGCCCAGTCAATTGGGATACCTTGCAGAAAGACCTGATCCGAGGGCTGTGAATCAAAGAACATGATGTGGGAGCTGACATTCTCCAGAACTATATTGATCAACCCGCAGAGCAAAGGTCTGTCAGAGGCGACAGACGCTAGGGGGGGGAGAGTGTTGACAGCATACGGGAAGAAGCAAGTACGAACACACATGCAGATCTAGCACTAAGGCAACCCTTCATTTTTTTTCAAAACCCTTACATCATTTTTAAGTGATTCTCATCACTAAAAAACCTTGTAAATATCATTTCACCTTTTTGTAGCTCCATTTTGTACAAGCCGAGGAGTCCTCGAGCTTGGGGAGCCTTAGAAGTAGTTTCCTGCCAATTTTCATAATTTTTAGATCTCGTTTGAGCCCTCAAATAAGCCCTGGAACCTAATTTTTAACTAGGCCGGTCACTAGGTCTGGACAGGGCCAAAGCTAGTCAAAAACTATAAATAGAGCTAGAGAGCTCATTTTTGAGGTGGCTTCTTGTAGTTTGAGCTTGTATGAGAACTTTCTTGCAATAGAAGTGATTCCATTGTCTTACTCTCTTGGTTCTTACCGTGTGTGCGCGTGTGTGTGTATGTGTGTGCATGCTTGTGTGCTTCTCACTCACGCACTTGTGCTTCCACTTGCTCGTGGTCTTCATACCATCCTCATGTCTTCCCGGATTGACATTAAAGGAGGTGCTACTCATCACTGAGCTACACATGGCGTACATTATGCATAGTAAATTTTGAACCATCAATGAACTGCACAACCACATCTCCAATCCCCACAACATCACACTGGTAAGAGTCACCAAGTCTCACGGTACCAAGAGACTTTGCTGCATAATTAGAGAACCATTCTCTATGTGGTATCACATGGAAAGAAGCACCGGAATCTAGCAGCCAGGTGTGGGAAAGAGAATCAGCCATAAGTGCCTCAGATGGCACAGTACTATCAAGTGTCAACACATCAGCATCATCAGAAATAGCATTAATTTCTTCAATCTTCACAGTCGAAGTAGATGGTGCAGGTAACTGTTTAACATGCCCATCAACATTCTGTCCTTTACCTTTAGCATTCTTTAATGCATAACAATCTTTCTTCATGTGTTCTTTCTTATGACAATAATGGCATTCGATATCCCTCTTCCTTGATTTACTTCTACTCTTATTCCGTTGACCATTCTTTTCCTTATTCTAGCTCCTGCCACGTTGCTGATTCTTTCCTTGGTAAGAATCACGAACATTATATGCATCTCCACTCTGAGTGCCAACCATAGATTTTCTACGAATCTCCTCACTCAAGAGTGCTCCACGTATGTCATCATAGACGGGTTTACCACCAGGTGCACTGTTGCTAATAGCTGTGCAAAATGTATCCCATGATGATGGCAGGGTGCATAACAACAATACTGCTTTCATTTCATTGTCCATATCCATTTCATTTCGCATCAGATACACTTTATTTGATGCCGTCTCTTTTTCATATGTATTGCATAACTTCTTCCAAAGCTCCTCTGCACTTTCACAGTCTAATATTGTAAAGTAAACATTATCTGCCAGGTGCAAGCGAATGGTAGACCTGGCCATTTCATCTAACTCATCCCAATCGTCTTCATCCATGTCAACAGGCTTCTTTGAAATCCCATTTACTGGCTTCCATTGCCTCCTTTGAATCAGCACATCTTTAATCTGATTCTTCCATAGAGCAAAGTTTGTGCCATCAAATTTTCGGATCTCAAAATGATCTTTGCCCTGCAAGTTATAGCTCCTCCTCGGAACACTAGCACTAGACCCTGATCCACCGGGATGTGCCTGAGACCTCTGAGGCCATGATGGAAGAGAACTGAATAGGATGATAATGGAGCTAGAAGAGTCCAAACACCAACAATTAAGTGTATCAAGGAGTAGATCGACCACTGTATAGTTGACTAAACCAGAAATCTAGAAAAATTTTGCCAGAGTATCCTCTGCAAAATTAGCATATGACCAGTGTCAAAGTATCATAAAACTGCAAGTACTGACATGTCTACCTGCATAGTGAATCACTGACTCCACTGCATATAATCAGTTACCCAATAGAAGCCAACTAGGCTTATCGAGCACCTATGAACAACTATTATACATCTCCTATGGCGAGGCTGGGTAAGTCTTCCACCTGCATCACCGAAGAGACCCCGACATCTGGGTGTCTCCCAGTTAAGAAAACCTCACCACGACCCTCTTTATCAAACGTAAAAGGCTTTATGCAAAGAACGTAACCGCTATATGAATAGACCACATGGACGTACATAAGCGGTATCCACAGAAGCGTACATGGTGTGTATGTGCTCAATATATGCAGTAAAATGACACCAAAAGGCTGAATACGCAGCCCAAAAATTAGCCAATAACACCTGCAAGTGTCTGTCAACTCTGATGTTTTAGGCTTAAAAACCTGCATAAATTTGTAGCGACTTCTCCCACCAAAACTGAAAACCTCTCGAGAAACCTGTAGTTTTACGAGTGTGGCTGAAAATACAGCCCCAAAGGTTGATATTTATTGTCTGAGAAGTATGAAGAACACTCTTCTTGATGTTCTTGGACATGTGTGAAGAGAACTATGTGGAAAAGTACTCCAAAATGGCTCCAAAAACACCCCAAAATTGCTTCAGAAATAGGCTTTGAAAGCAAAAAATGAAGCTTTGAGGGACCAAAACTTGTTCAAAGTAATGTCAACCTTAGTCTTTCCCCTTCTTCAAACACCACAAGAGTGTAGCTTAGTGGCAAGAGATTGCCACGGTTAATTGAGCTCTGGGGGGAACAGTACTGGGATGGGTGACCTCCCGGGAAGTACCGGGGACCTCTATATTCCTTGATCGTTGAGGTCTATATCTATGTGTATATGTGTGTTAGTCAATAATTTAATAGATAGTTAACCTATACATTAAAATTACCTAATGTATAATTTGGATTATGCATTAAATAAAATACTATAAATTAAATAAAATATTATGTATTAAATAAAATATTATAATGTGCAAAGTGTGTGTGTTTATAAACATTTGATTTACTTCATGTTAATCTATGTTACAATCTATATTAAATATATATATATATATATATATATATATATATATATATATATATATATATATATATATATATATATATATATATATATATATATATATATATATATATAGTTAAAAATTTCTTTATTACATATATCTTATAAATAGTCTAGCACAAATGATTAAAATAACTTTTACTATTAAATAACTAAAAAATATAATAAATGTATGATTAATATATATCCTACAATTAAATTAAATAATATACGTGTGTACCTAACTATGCATACACGAGCGAAGTGAAGACATCTAAGCAATGTGTGATTAGGAATGAGTATACATGTGCATGTCTGTGTCGTGTCTGTGTTTTGCATGATGTGAGTGAGGTTAACTAGAGTGATATGGCATGCATGTGTGTGCATGTCTATGTGTATATAAATCTCTATTGTTTGAATGATTTTTTCCTTATGTGCTTTTGAAGGTATGTGAGAGAGAGAGAGAAGAGTCTTCTCCCCCTCCTCCTCGTGGCTCTGTGAATGCTACAGTGCAGAGAAAGAGAGAAAGAGAGAAAGAGAGAGAGAGAGAGAGAGGAAGAGAAAGAGAGAGAGGAAGAGAAAGAGAGAGAAGAGTTATCTTATTAGTTTTTTTTTTAAGTTTTTTTTTTAGTTTTTTTTAATCTTAGCATAAATATACTTGTGAGGAAGCATGCATAGTAGTAGATATGTATGCATATATGCATATATGCATATATGCATATCAAAAGAATACATATGCATGAACATGCGGAAATGCATGAATGATGTATGCATGTATATGCATAATATGAGGTGTATGCATGCATGAGAATGATGATTATATGCATGACGATGCATAACATATGCATAATGTAGATATACATGAGAAGATTAATGCATGAGCATGATGCATGTGTGCATGAATGCATGTTTATGTAGTGTAAACATGTGCATGATTGATGTGTGCATATGCATGATTCTTTGCATGCATGAAATGAAGATGCATATAGATATTAAGGAGTATGATATGAGAAATATTAAATAAAATATTAAATAAAATATTAAATAAAATATTATAAATTGCAAAGTACCCTCTCCAGGCTTACAACTAAGGTGGCGACCAAGGCATAGACCTTGGCATACCTTGTCATCCGAGTCACCGAAGTCACCGTTGGCGCCATTGGCTAGCTGAAGGTTCGTGAGGAGCGTACAAGGCGTGAAAGTGCGGACATCAATAATCCGAAATAATTATTATTTAGCTTGTAAATAAACCTGCGTAGAAGGTTCTATTGTTAGTAAAGTAATGGTTAGAATAATGGTCGTTGTAGACCGCAGTTTCTGTTATTAAAAGCAATGGCTTTCTGTAAAAGTTACCAACTTTTAGTTTCACGCCTGCTTTTCGAAGCCGCCCTCATGTAACCACTATTTTCGACGTAATCAAAAGTCCTATAAATACATGCACTCTGTGGATCGTCGAAACAGAGTGCATGGGGGGAGATTGCACCCAATCTTGCGTTCGGTCTCATCTCTTGTTGCCTCTATTTTTCTGTGTGTTTTTCTGTGTCTGTAATCTTTGTATGCGCGTGAGCAAGATCTTGACAACAGTGGTATCAGAGCCAGGCACGCGTCAATACAGAGGGTTCTGTTCTCTGTTCGCGATTCTGAATTCCGATTCCATCTTCATTTCCATTTCCATCTCCGTCTCCGTCTCCGTCTCCGTTTCCGTTTCCGTTTCCGGTTTCGGTTTCGGTTTCTGTTTCCGTTTCCGTTTCCGTCTCTGTTTCGGTTTCGGTTTCTGTTTTGGTTCCTGTTCCTGTTCCAAAACCAGAACCTACGTTTTCACCTACGTCTTGTTGCCTCTATTTTTCTGTGTGTTTTTCTGCGTCCGTAATCTCTGTATGCGCGTGAGCAAGATCTTGACAACAGTGGTATCAGAGCCAGGCACACGTCAATACAGAGGGTTCTGTTCTCTGTTCGCGATTCTGAATTCCGATTCCATCTTCATTTCCATTTCCATCTCCGTCTCCGTCTCCATCTTCGTTTCCGTTTCCGTTTCTGTTTCCGTTTCCGTTTCCGGTTTCGGTTTCTGTTTCCGTCTCTGTTTCGGTTTTGGTTTTTGTTTCGGTTCTTGTTCCTGTTCCAGAACCAGAACCTACGTTTTCACCTACGTCTTCTCCTTCGGCTCCGTCTCCGTCTCCGTTTCCGCTTTCTGTTTCCGTCTCGGTTTCGGTTCCTGTTCCACTCCGTCTCCGTCTCCGTCTCCGTTTTCGTTTCCGTTTTCGGTTTCGGTTTCTGTTTCCGTCTCTGTTTCGGTTTCGGTTTTGTTTCGGTTTTCCTGTTCCAGAACCAGAACCTATGTTTTCACCTACGTCTTCTCCTTCGGCTCCGTCTCCCTCTCCGTCTCCGTTTCCGCTTTCTGTTTCCGTCTCGGTTTCGGTTCCTATTCCAGAACCAGAACCTAAGGCGTCGACTAAGGCAAAGAACTTAGGCAATACATTGACAACATTGGCACCCAAGGCTCCCTTGGCGACCGTTGGCTACGCGCGAGGCAATTTTAATTTTTGAGTGCTAATAGAGAGGTTTAGAGTCCCTAAGGTAGGAGGATTTGAACCCACAACCTCCTACTTTCAAGGGAAGTACTTTGACCACTCCACCATCTCTTGGAGTTGTACTCAAGTTCTCTCTCTTTATTACTTGTGGAAGGCGCGCGCGTCGATTTCAAGATTGGACCCAAGAAAGAATCAAGTGTATCTCTCAATCCGTAGGTCGGATTGAGACACGTAATATACCGTTGGAAAGCTCTCGGAACGAACTTTCCAATGAGCTAGCTTGGAAGTGTGAATTCCTTCAAAATCCTTGGGTGGAACTTGATTGAGTGTTCAAGATACCAAGCAAGGTTGAGAGCAAGGGTCCAAGAGCATCATGGAAGATTTCTATAATTCACCTTTACCTGGATTTTCATTCGAGCAAGAGTTAGAGATTATGAACCAAGAACTTCAAGCACTTCAACAAGCCATACAAGGACGTTATGCTATGCTTCAATTCGACGGACGAAAAGATGGCCGCTTTGTCTTATCATGGCTATCCCTATTCAACGATTTCTTTTCCGATGAGTTATATTTAGAAAATAAGAAAATCGAGTTTGCCACTAACTATTTAGTAGGTAAAGCGCAGCAATGGTGGAATGATCTTTGTCATAGTGCATATTGTCCACGCACCTGGAAGGCTTTTCAAGAAGAGTTTAAGGATTCATTTCTACCTTTAAAGCTTACCCTACATGTTTGATAATTGTGATGCATTTACATATTGAATCTAGTCCATAGGAGCATATTCAAGTTTTGCTAGCCCAAATTCATTAGAAAGACTATGTCCGCATCTCACAGATACTTTTAATAACTTAACAGCTCCATGAACATTTCCATGCATGTACTTTTTTTTTTTTTTAACATGGCACATGCCTATTTTTATTCAGTGATGAAACATGTGACTGGCCATCCATGTTTATTCTTTTATCACCTGAGGTCAGTTGCTTGTTCAACTGCGGGGCATGTTATATCTTATGGAATATGTTGAACAATGCATTGTTGGATTGAAATATGGAATAGCCAATGCATTGTTGGATTGAAATATCGAATGCCAATGCATTGTTGATTGTAACATGGACTATGTTGGCCAATGCATTGTTGGATTGTAACAATAACATGGAATAAATTGAACAATGTATTCTCATTATTAGAGTATTAAATTATTTTATCAACTGATGTCAGTTGCTTGTCAACTGAGAGGCATGTTGTATATTATTGAACAAGGCATTGTTAAAATATTAAATTATTAATGTATTAATGTGTTTTTTGATGTTTTTGATATAGCAGCTGAAGGTTCGTGAGGAGCGTGCAAGGCGTGAAAGGGCGGACATCAATAATCCGAAATAATTATTATTTAGCTTGTAAATAAACCTGCGTAGAAGGTTCTATTGTTAGAAAAGTAATGGTTAGAATAATGGTCATTGTAGACCGCAGTTTCTGTTATTAAAAGCAATGGCTTTTTGTAAAAGTTACCAACTTTTAGTTTCACGCCTGCTTTTCGAAGCCGCCCTCATGTAACCACTATTTTCGACGTAATCAAAAGTCCTATAAATACATGCACTCTGTGGACTGTAGAAACAGAGTGCATGGGGGGAGATTGCACCCAATCTTGCAGTCGGTCTCGTCTCTTGTTGCCTCTATTTTTCTGTGTGTTTTTCTGCGTCCGTAATCTCTGTATGCGCGTGAGCAAGATCCTGACAACATGACTAGTGAGCACTTCGAAGGCAATTTCTCCCAGATGGCTGAACCAAATGCTTTGAGATTTTTCCAACACAAAATAGACTTCAATTTGGTTTCAACAAGCCAAAGAATATAAAAATTAGTTGAGTATTCATTGAGATATGACCAAAGAAGGTTGAGTGTTCTGAGTACTCATAGCAGAGAAGTGGACAGAGATGTTCAATGAACTATATGATTATAAAACATGGTTGTACAAGATCATTGGCATTGTAATGATGCTCAATGATGATGGACTACATGAGCTATGGTGTGAGCCACTCAGTTTCTACAAATATTCAAGAAGAGAGCTCTGAATGAGGCCACATAGCCATGAGATTCTTACAATGTCTTTTATAAGAAGTTCTTCTAAGTTTGAATTTGAATTCAAAATTGGCTCCAACTAAAAATTACTCCAATAATTTAGGGGTTATTCTCTCATTTGAAACTCGTAACTAAGATTCTTCCTACCTCCACGAGATACAAGGTTTTGCAAGATTCTTCAAAGATTTAATCTTTTACCATGGTAAATGATCAAGTGGTTACAAGCTAGGATTCACATGTATCATCAAGTGATAGTTGCACATATTGTCTTCTAAGCCAAATGTATAGGCTTGATCATTTTGCACCAACAGCTCCCCCTCAAGCCAAACATCTTGGCTTGCATTGCTTCATCAATCTTCTTGAATATCCTGCAATCCAATCATGGTTTTAAACCTCCAAAGCTTAGTACAAGTGCTTTGGTTAACAAATCAATACACTGCATATTTGTGGATACATATGCTAGTTGTATCTCTTTGCTCAAGATTTTCTCTCTAACATAGTGATAGTGCACTTCTATATGCTTGGTTCTTGCATGATAAATAGGGTTGGCTACAAGATGTACAGAACTACCGTTATCACCAAATATCATTGGTGAATGAGTGTGAAGTCCCAAATTTGAGTAGAGCAACCTAATCCAAATAGCTTCTTGTGTAGCATTTGCAAATCCCCTATACTCAGCCTCTGCTGAAGATAGAGCAACAATTGGTTGCTTCTTAGAAGACCATTAGATAGGTTTATCACCTGCAAAAGGTAAATATCTAGAAGTACTTCTTCTATCATCCTTACATTTTGCCCAATCTGCATCCGAGTACAATTTTATATCCAAATATGATGTGTATGGGAAGTAAAGACCTTGATTTTGAGAACCTTTGAGGTACTTCAAAATTCTTTTAGCAGCTTCCAAGTGAGGTGCTCTAGGTTTATGCATGAATTGACTTAGAACACTTACTCCATAACATATGTCAATCCTTGTTAATGTTGCATAGTTTAGACTCCCAACTATACTTTGATAATCTGCAATGTCTTCAAGCAAATCACCTTCATGAGCACTCAACACAGGTGAAAAAGTTTCTTCATAATCTACTCCTTGGGTTTGTGCAAAACCCTTAGCCACAAGCCTAGCTTTGTACCTATTTATGGATCCATCTGAGTTTCTTTTGATTTTGTAAATCCACCTAGAACCAATTACCTTCATTGATGCTTTCTTGGGTACTAACTCCCAAGTGTCGTTCTCTTGGAGTGCTTCTATTTCTTCATCCATAGCCTCCTTCCATTCTACTTTGGTACTTGCTTCTTCATATGAAGAAGGTTATTCAAGTGGTAAATCCTTAGCAAGATAAATAGAATGCTTAGTAACTAATGAAGTATCATACCCATATCTGATTGGCTTCTTATTGTGATCTCCTTAAGGCTTGGTTGGATGACTTTGGTATGTCCTCCAACCTCTTCATCTTGACCTTGCCTTTTAATTTCCATGCTTTAAATTCTTCCAAGTTGATGGTGTCCTCATCATCTGATTTGATGTCTTCAATTGTGCTTTGGCTCCTCCTTGGTGAGGCTTCAAAATTCTTCTTCCAAGTCATATGGCAATTTGACTTTCATGCATTCACTTTCAAACCAAGAATCATTCTCATCAAACACAACATCTCTACTGACCATAAATCCTTTGTTGGATGGATTATAAAGCTTGTATCCTTTTTTATTTATATCATACCCTATGAAGATGCATTTCTTTGCCTTGGGATCTAACTTACCTCTGATTTGAGATGGAACATGCACATATGGAACACAACCAAATATTCTGCAATGTTCAAGTAATGGTCTCCTACCATGCCATGCTTCATAGAGGGTCATCCCATCAAGGGACTTAGAAGGTAACGTGTTAATAATATAAGTGGCAGTAGAATCACTCTCTGCCCATAAGTAATTAGGCAACTTCTTTTCATTTAGCATAGATCTAGTTGCTTCCACAATCAATTTGTTCCTCCTCTCTGCTACTCCATTTTGCTCAAGAGTATATCTAGTAGTGATCTCCCTTTTGATACCTTTGCCTTGCAAAGATGCATCAAACTCATTTGAGAAATACTCATCTCATCCATCTGACCTTATCCTCTTTAAGCTTTTTCCTATTTGATTTTCCACAAGCACAAGATACTTCTTGAAAGAACTGAACACTTCATCCTTATGTTTCATGAAATACAAGATAGTCCACCTACTGAAATCATCAATAAATGACACATAGTACCTTGATCCTGAAATTGAAGGGTCCTTGCTTGGTCCCCACACATCTATGTGGACAAGTTCTAAATAATCCTCATGCATATAGCCTTTCTTTGTAAAGGCTAACCTGTGTGATTTACCAAACTGACATGCACCACATTTATAGATCATATGTTTCTTGGACACATTAGGTATTCCAAGTACACATTGATCTCTACATATCTTCTTCAATGTTCTCCCACCATATCTCTAACTCAGACAAAGTTTGATCCTTACAATTATACAGTGCAATGTTTCTAGTGTCCTCAAGCTCAAATGTAAACAACTACCTATTTTCTCTCCCTTGGCAATACTTCTAAATCCATTTTGGGGGTCCTCCACAAAAGCTCCAAATTTATTGAACGTAACCTACAAACCCTTTTCCACTATCTGTCCAACACTCATCAAATTCTTTGTGATAGTAGGTACATAAAGAACTCTACTCAACAGATTTCTATTCCCATAAGAAGTTTTGACATTTCCTACCTTGACAATTGAATGCTTGGTATCATCACCTGTCTACACTTGGTGCTTTCCCTTGGGCTCTTCAAGATCAGAAAGGAGAGCTATATTGCCTGCTACATGCTTTGAACAACCTAAGTCAATATAGAAGATGTGCTCATCATTCATACCTCGTTTTGAAGTCATGTTCATAATGAGAAGAGAATACTCTTGATCCTCTGTATAGTTGTTGAAGTCTTCTCTTGATTTGTATCCTCCTTGATAATTTTTGTTGTAGCCATGGTTGTATCCTTGATTATGGTTGAATCTTCCTCTTGATTGTGAGTAGCCACCTCTTTGAAATCCTCTTCCTCTCTGGTTCTTGAATTTCCTATAGCACTCATCTGTTATGTTATTAGATAGTCCACATATATTGCATAGGGAAGAGTTGAAAGGTTCTCCCTGTTGACACTCAAGGTTAAGGACAAAGCATGGAAGCACATCAAAGAATTGGACACACAAGAAGAAGGAACATTTAGGGAGATCCAAGAAGCACATGCCAAATTTTCAGAAGATATCCCTATAAAAATAGTGATTTTTATCACTAAAAACTATTGTAAATACCATTTTCTATTTTTTCAACTCAATTTTGTTCAAGCCGAGGAGTCCTCAAGCTTGAGGAGTATTTAGAACTATCATCCTACCAATTTTCATAATTTTTAGACTCTGTTTGAGCCCCCAAATAAGCCCTGGAACCTATTTTTTAACTAGGCCAGACACTAGGTCTGGACAAGGCCAAAACCACTCAAAAAACTATAAAAAGGGCTAGAGAGCTCATTTTTGAGGTTATCTTGTTGTAGATTTCAGCTTTGTGAGAGAACTCTTTTGTAATCAAAGTCCTTGCATTGTTCCACTCTTTGCTCTTACTTTTTGCGTGTGTGTGTGCATGCTTGAGTGCTTTCACTCACACACTTGTGCCATCACTTGCTCATAGTCTTCATACTAGTCCTCACATCTCTGCGGATTGACATTTATGAGGTGTATCTCCTCACGTTGGTACTTGCCATTGTGCTAGAGTGACACCAAATTTGGCGTCGTTTCCTGGGAGAGAGCTTGGAGTACGAGCGTGTGACGGGTAAGACGTAGAGTAGCGATGTTGGAAGGTAAAAAAATCACCATTTTCAGTTCAGCTTCTGAGTTTTTCTTCATCTTCATCTTCACCATCACCACCATTTTCTCCCCATCTTCATCTTCTCTGATTTTTTCTCATTTTCGAGTGTACATTCGCCTCGTTTTTCACTTACGACTGTGAGGAACAAGCGCAGAGGGTGGTCAAAGCTGAAATGCTGAAGAAATAGCCTTGAGATCCACTTAAAACACCAAAATCTGAGCGACAGTATCGCGGAGTGACAAGACCTGCGTTTGGTATCGCGATGGTGGTATCATGAGTTTGGAGGGTGACTTTGCATCTACAGGCAAATAGCAGTGACAAGGAGGTCCAGTTGAGTTTTGGTATCGCGATACCAGAACTCCCGTATATTGTGATACTTCTCGAGGTATCGTATCATGCATACCGACTTGAGGTATCACGATACCATCCTAGTATCATATCGTCAAGTGCTGGTATCGCGATCGCAGTCACCCCGGTGGTATCGTATCGTGTCATTCATGGTATCGTATCATCGACCGAGCAGTATCGTATCGCCTACTCGGTATCGTATCGCCTGCTGTTTTGGTATCGTATCGTTTGATCCTTTAGTATCATATCGTGCAAAGAGTCAGTATCGTATCGTGAGTTACTTCAGTATCGTATCGTGTGATTGGTATTGTATCGTCTCATGGTTTTGTATCATCCGTCGAGTGGTATCGTATCGTGAGGACAAGTGGTATCGTATCGTCTCGAAGGTATCATATCGTTTACAGACTTGTATCATATCGTCGCAAGAATTCACTGGTATCGTATCGTCCTAACTACTGGTATCATATTGTGAGGTTGGTATTGTATCGTGCCAATCAAAGGTATCGTATCGTGACCACTCCTAGTATCGTATCGTGGAAGTTGGTATTGCCTTGGTGGTATCGCATCGCCTGATGTGGTATCGTCCATAGTGGTATCGTGTATTGTGAAAATCTGGTATCATATCGCCTTTCCTAAGGTACTCCCAGAGGGATCCTGTTTCCCTATTTTAGCCCCCAGAACCTTGAACTGGCATAACTTTCTCATATGAACTAGGAAACCAAGGAGTTCCAAAGGATTTTGAGCAATACAAGAGAACCTTGGGACTAGAAGACAAGGCTTATGAACCTGAGATCTGGCAGAAACTTAGGCAAGGATAGACAAAACATTAGATCATCTGAGGCTAGCGTCAACCATACAGCCAAGTCTTGGGCTCAACAACTTAGTGGTTATCCCTACACATTAAGTTCTGGAACAAGTGACTCAGAAATGTCTTTTAGCATGGAGATACCCACATGTACCTCAGGTACTGCTTATTTAGAGACACCATAAGACCCCTATAAGACCCAATTGGAATATATCAGGACCAACCGATTAGGTGCTCGCATCTATGAGGATGGTCTAAGACGATCAGTTGTTCAACTCAAAAATCCGGATCAAGCCTTTGGACTTGAATACCCAGTGGTCAAGTTTGAAGAGGGGTCGTACATTGGTAAGGAAGGAACCATATATGTGGTTACCAACTTACCAGATAGGACAGATGAGTTCCGAAATATCATTCCCAAGAATGAGATAGGAGACCTAGAGCAAGGGGACCTAGGATGGGAACCCAAGACTCTTAGAGGTAAGTCAGTCTTAAAATAGAGGAAGCCTTTTGGAGATTCAAGCTAAACCAACCTAGCCCAATGGTCACCATCTATGAGCTCAAGGACCTAGAGATACGAGGCAAAGTTGTCTATCTGGATAACACATCTGAGAAAATTTTCTTGGTAACAGAGCAGGATAGGCATGCATACACTTGGCTGGGTGAATCAATTTTCCCTCCACCAAGATCTAATGTTTCCCAAGGTCTCAATGGAGCAAGATCATCCAAGGCTCATGAAATCCAGAGGGAAAGAATGAGAGAGAGACCTGAGGTAAGCTTTGTAAACATTGTGGGCAGAGATAGATCAAGACATGAGGGTGAAAGACCTGAAAGAGAGAGACACCGAGCACATAGACATCAAAGAGATGAACAAGTGTTAAGAGCTAAACAGGTTGAGGACTTGTTCACCTATTTCGAGGCATTTGGTTTGACTCTCAAGGGTACTGCCTTAGCATGGTTTCAACCCTTGAATAGTCGCAACTTTCGAGAGATAGGTCAACTCCTAGAGGAATTCATTGTAGAATTTTCCAAGAGTGGCAAAAATTGCTCTCATATGATCCCCATGACAGTTGATGCCAAGCCCACCAAACAGAAGCCCTACACATATAATGATACTTATGCGGCAAAAATAAAAGAAGAAATTGACAAGTTAATTGAAGCTGGATTTATCTATGAGATCAAGCATACTGAATGGGTGTCCGCCATTGTAGTGGTGCCAAGAAGAATGGAAAATTGCGAGTGTGTATTAACCTTTAAAAAGTTAATGCCGCTATGATCAGAGATAGTTATCCGCTTCCAATCACTGAACATTTATTGGAGCGGGTTGCAAGAAAGGAAGTTTATAGCTTCCTTGATGGATTTTCAGGTTACAACCAAGTAGCCATTGCCCCAGAAGATCAACACAAAACAACTTTTGCCATAGAATGGGGAATGTTTGCATTTCGTGTGATGCCATTTGGTCTCACCAATGCACCTGCAACATTCCAAAGGCTCATGTGTCATGTCTTCAAAGAGTTCTTGCGAAAGATCTTAGTAGTATATGTGGATGATTTATGTGTTCATTCCCAACAAAGAAGATACCACATCCCTGAGCTCAGACAGATTTTCAACAAGTGTAGAGAATATCAAGTGTGTCTGAACCTAGAGAAGTGTGTATTCATGGTACGACAAGGTAAAATCTTAGGTCACATTGTTTCTAAGAATAGCATATCAACAGATGAGGACAAAGTAAGAGCCATAGCGGAGTTGCCTAGGCCAAGGAAGGTTAAAGAGGTACAAGCCTTTATGGGCCATTGTGGATATTACTGTAGGTTTATCCTCATGTATGCAATCATAACTAAACCTCTTTATGCCTTGCTGACAAATTTTGAGTGGAATGATGAATGCGAAAAATCCTTCAATGAGCTAAAGAGACGTTTGTGCATAGCACCCATATTGACCACTCCTGATTGGAATAAATCATTCCATGTCCACGTGGATGCATCCAATCATGCAATAGGATATGTGCTAGCACAACCCATAGGTGAAGGAAATCTAGACTTGTCGATAGCATATGCGAGTAGAAAATTGAATGCAGCTGAACGAAACTATACAACAACAGAAAGAGAAGGCTTAGGCATGGTATATGCTGTGAAGAAGTTTAGACACTATCTATTGGCCAACAAGTTCAAGTTTTTCACTGATCATCAAGCTTTATTATACTTGGTCAATAAACCTTGCAATACAGGACGCTTAGTAAGATGGTTCCTCTTACTAATGGAATACGACTTTCAAGTGGTTGTGAGGAAAGGTAGAACCCACCTTAGGGCAAATCATCTTTCTCGCATCACTTCGGGAGAGCCACACAAGGAGTGTCTAATGAACTACCTGATGCTTATTTTTTCAATTTAGAAGTTGTTCCTAAATGGCCAAATAAGTTGGTACCAGTCCTAACCTTCGGGCCTACAAATAAAAATATGAAAATGAATAAAGAAGAAATTGTAAAATCACAAAGATATCAAATATTGGCAGGAAGTATGTACAAACAAGATACAGAGGGTGTATTAGCTTGTTGTGTCGAGGACGATGAACATAGTAGCTGGTTGCAACAAGCCCATGAAGGAGTGCTAGGAAATCGCTATTCTAAACAACAAACATTGCAAAATCTGAAACGTTTAGGAGTGTATTGGCCTAGTATGGACAAAGAAATTCATGAGTGGATTAAGAATTGTCCAATGTGCAAGGAGAGACCCCCAGTGGAGCATGCCACCCTTTATCAAATGTCATTAATTCCGGATTGGAGCACCCCATTGGTAGAATTGATGAGATCAGGAACATTACCTAGCGAGGCTAGTCTAGCAAGAAAACAAAGCATGGAGCAAGAGGCTCAAGACTAGTAAGAGAAAACCTATATCAGAGAGGCAAAGATGGTTACCTACAATTGTGGATTCATGAATCAGATTATTTGAAAGTCTTAGAAACTGCACATAGCGGTGCTGCAGGTGGACACTTCGGACCTGGCAGAGTAATTAAGTCTATTTTATTCTCAGGACTTTGGTGGCCCACTTTTCATATGGATGCACATACCTATATGAAGAAATGCGACACATGCCAATGTGCCCAATATGCAGTCAGAAAAGATGAGATGCCTTTGAGACCAATGATGGGAGGACGTGCATTCTCAAAGTGGGGTATTGACTTTGTAGGTCCTATTAACCCCCCTGCTAGAAACTCCCATGCAGAGTACATTATTGTAGCCACATATTACCTTACAAAGTGGGTGGAAGTAAGCCACAACAAAGAATGATGCTCAAACGATGGCTAAGTTCTTATTCGAGAACGTGTTCACCAGATACGGATTACCAATAGAGTTCGTGAGTGATAGACGTATACACTTCTTGAACGAGGTCATCGAAAATCTCCTTCAAGAATTCATGGTGATACATAAGAAGTCTGCCCCTTATCATCCACAAGCCAACGAAAAAGCCGAGAGCACGAATAAGATCCTATGTAACATATTGACAAAATCTGTAAATAATAAATGCTCTGATTGGGACAAACAGCTTCATCATGCTGTTTGGGCTTACCGAGTTGCTTACAAAACAGTACTCAATGCTACCCCATTTCAGATGGTCTTCGGACAGAATGCTGTGCTACCATTGGAATTCCTAATTTCAGCCTTAAAAGTAGCACAAGAACATGAGTGGAATGGACATGAATTGTCCTATAAGATCTTTGATCTAGAACGCTTCGGTGAGACAAGGCTACAAGCAGCAACAGGCATCTATGCTGCAAAGAAAAGACAAAAGGCATACTTTGATGCACACATCAAAGATAAAGGATTGAAAGAGGGAGACCTAGTGCTGATCTATACGCTAAAGCAACATGCCCGTAAGTTCACTAGTGGTGCCCGTAATAGAATCTCCACTAGTGGTGCGGTTCAATTGGCCACTCTAGAGGGTGACATCTTGCCAAACTATATTAGTGGATGTCGAGTCAAGCTATATCAAGAACCTCTTATAGAGGATATGCTAACAAGACTCAACACTGCTAAGAAGCGGAAGGAACAAGAGTTGAGGGTTAGAGAAGAAGCACAGGCAGAGGCTAGAGAGCACATTGGGCAAAATAAGTTAAGGCGACTAGGCCTAGCTGTCAACACAAAAGCCCCAAAATATCACATGGACATGTGCAAAAAATCGGGCATAATTACTTCTCGCATAATCGATCGACCCCTTTGTGACCATGGAGGTAGGATGAGGAAAGAGTGTAAGGACTATGAGAGCCTTGGTAGACTCAGGTTCAGCAACTAGTGCAGTTAGAATTTCATATTGCCAAGACCTACAATTAAACATCAAGCCCATAGAAGCCTATCTCATAGGGTTGGGAGGTGTGGAAACCCCTTGTTTGGGCGAGGTGGAACTTCCCATCTATCTTCAAGATGTTCCAATAAAAGTCAAAATGCTAGTGTGTCACGATGAGGACCTTACAGAGCCACTTTTCTTGGGTCAAGATTGGAATTACGACCATGTAGTCAACTTGAACCTAAGAAGTCAACTTCTTCAAGTTTGGATACAGGAACAATGCAGTACATTAGAATTAGAAAATTGCATTCTCACAAATCCCGATGTCACACATTCTCTTAGTTCTTCTAAGACTCATCTTGGCAAAAATGATGTTGTATGTGTCACAAGCTCTATGTTCCAGAAGAACTCAATCATGGAAGAACAAGCTCAAAGACAAGCGGACTCCTCCTCTTGTACAAGGACTAAGGCCACCACCACAACTCAACCAAAAAGGCAAGCAACACAGCACATGAAAACCACTATATCAAATAGACAAAGAGATTTCAAGAAGAACGTAGTTCTAGTCATGAAGCAGATCTGGGTATGAAAAGGAGAGCAACCTCACGCCTTGCCAACAATCCCACCAACGCAAGCGAACCATGTGAAGACAAGAACAAAGCCACATTAACCAGTTCAACAAGAAGGTCTCTGACAAATTTGGGCCTAAGAAATTAGCTGCAGCTCAACAAGGGCAATCACACATGTGGGTACCCAAGAAACTTTTACATGAACAAAGACCGATGCTCTCCACCATGCAAAAGGTCTCAACAAATAAGCCAAGGAGAGAAAAAGGTAAGAACTGTGCACAGAGATCAAAAGAAGCTAAACTCACCTCTTCAGCAAAAATAAGCAGGCAATCATCAAGGATATGGGTTTGGAAGCCAAAAGTACCAACAACATCCACGGAACCAACAAACCAAGCACTCTGGATGCAAAATTTAAGCAGCCAACCAAAGACGACGAAATCAAAAAGGACTTGTTTGCAACCCAACACAATTCTAAAATGGGTTCCTAAAATTAGTCGTCCTTTGAAATCCAATGGATAACCCAACAAAGACTGCATCAACATCCAACAACAGCATTGAAAGCCTCGACGTGCAGCAACCATGTGCCTTTGGCATAACCTTGTCTTGTGCACCATTCAGTTTGATGCAGATCATTCACTATATGCAAGGAAGGGTGATGATGGCATCACAATTGTGGCTATTTATGTTGATGACTTGATTGTAGTTGGTGATAATGAAGATAACATTAAAGAGGTAAAGCAACTTCTTATGTAGGAATTTGACATGAAGGATCTTGGTTTGCTGCGCTATTTCTTGGGCATTGAGTTTATACATATAGAAACAAGTATTTGGATGTTGCAAAGGTAGTATGCCTTGAGTGTGCTGCAAAAGTATGGTATGGCTGATTGTAAGACAATTTCTATGCCATTAGATCAGAATTTGAAGTTGGATACTACATCAAGTGAATCAATGGAAAATGCTCTATGTATAGGAAAATTTTTGGAAGTTTGATATATCTCACAATTAAAAGGCTTGATCTAAGCTACAATGTTGGACTTGAAAGTCAATTTATGTAGGTTCCCAGGAAGCCACATTTTGATGCTCTAAGGTTCACTCTATGTTATGTGAGTGCTACGTTGGATTATGCATTGTTTTATGAAGCTGGTGTAGATTTGCAAGTCCACGGATACATCGATGTAGATTCGGCTGGTAGCATTCCAGATAGAAGATCCACTAGTGGCTTTCTATTCTCACTTAGGAGTGAAGTTATTACATAGAGCAATGAGAAGCAACCCATTGTTGCATTGTTGAGTATAGAGGTTGAGTATAGAGGTGCTACAATGGCAGCATGTGAGGCATCATGGTTGGAGATGCTACTTGCAGATTCAGGTGTGGAAGTGCAAAAGCCTATCACCATCTATTGTGATAATCTCAATAGCATACAATTAGCAAGGAATCCTATTTTCCATGCTAGAACAAAGCATATTGAGGTACATTATCACTTCATCAGAGAGAAGATATTAGCAGGTGATATTGATCGTGTCTATGTGAAAATAGATGAGTAGGTTGCTGATATTTTCACTAAAGCACTTGGAGCAGAGAAGCTGAAGAAGTTTCGGAAGATGCTTGGATTAGAGGACATGACATTGAGCTTGAGGGGGAGTGTTGAGATATCAAGCTCAACATGTGATGATCCAAGATGGCATGTATCATTTTTTTTCAATTTCTCTAACATGTATAGTAGTCACACCGATATATGTCAGGGACATGTCATTGAGCTTTATTAGATTTATCTATCGAGAGTGATGGCACATTTGTTTCTTGCTAGCTCACTCATTCGTAGACATTAGGTTTTTCCTTATGTATTGTTCTTTATATATTGCACTAGTTGTATTCTTGTTTTTAGGTCATTCTTGTACATTCCTTTTATGTAATAGAAGAAGAGGAAGAAGATGATTCTTCTTTGCCTCAATCTATGTGTGTGCTTCTCCTTGATTGTGAGAGTGTGTGTGTGAGCTCTCTTCCTCTCCTTCCTCGTGACAGATGTTTCATCATCCGTAGTGCCTATGATGACTACGGCTAGTCAAGCAGCGACAACTCATGCAGAAGAGCAACATGGGGTCAAGGAAAAAGAAAACAACAAGAGAGCTGATTTGAAGGATCAAGTGGCCATTGAAGAAGCCTACAATAGGGAGAGGAATTCACTAAAGGACCAGCATACTCACCCTCAAAAGAATGTATAGGAGGTGAATATTGAAAAATTATGAAGGGAATTCACCACAAGGTCAATTTATTCCAACTTATAAAAATGGATGCAAAGGTGAGAAATGATCTATTGAAAGCCATACGGTCTGCTTACTCAAGCCCACCACCTAGTACATATGGGTTCATGGTGGATTTTCCCCCTGCACTAGTGAAAAACTATGAAAGTTCTAGATTTTTTGTTTCTATACAAAAAGAAACTTTCGATAGGTGTTATTGTACATGGTGGCTCTAGGATCAATTTGATGCCTGATTTTACTATGAAGAGATTAAATTTGGACCTCACAAAGGAAGCACCTTTTACTGTCACACAAATAGATCAACATCTAGTCACACCACAAGGCATCATTGAAAAGGTACTCATGCTACTTCAAGATTGCTAGTTTCTCTTTGATTTTGTTGTTATTGCGCTAGGAGACCTCTCATCCTCTAGTCCTAGGAAGGCCTTGGTTGAGGCAAGCAAAAGCATTCTAGGATTGGGAAAGGAATACATTACGGATTTCTACGAAAGCTAATAATTCATTGCAGACACACTTGTAGGAAGGATTTGACACTTCCAAGGCAAGTGGGGATACATTGGACACTTAGGTAAGGCCTTCTCAACCTCATGGAGAACATAATATGTTAAATTGGATGATGGGTAGTGCAAAATGTTGCACAATTGAAATAAGTGAAATAAATGAAGAGGAAGCACAAGAAGGCCAAAAAGAGGTAAAAAAAGATAATTTGCACTTGAACAATAGGGAAACACGTAAATCAAGTAATTATAGGGAACTAGATGTAGAAGTCAAAATAGGGTCTCATGTGGCCCACATTTGGCACCTCTCTTGGAGTGGGCATCATGAAGCCCAAGTTGGGCACCACTCATAGTGTGGCCCAGGTGGGCATCATGAGGCCCAAGTTGGGCACCTCTTCTAGGGTGGCCCCAAGTAGGCGAGAATTCTTAGGTGTCCAAGGTGGCCAATTCAGCTGCCTAATTTTTAGTGGTCAAAATAAAATTTTTGGGCTTGGTGAGTAAAATCTGGCATATACTGAGGAACTAGGGCACCTAATTTTTGGTGATTTTCATGATGGGCCACCACAAGGTAGACACCTAGCAAGTAACTAGCAGATAAGAAAGAAGCCTAATTCCCTTGGCCAAAATGGACCAATTTTCTCTATAGAACTGACTCCATCTCTAGAGTAAGGTGGTGAAGCTCATTTTTTCAAGCACCTCCTAGGAGGCAGAGACCTCCAATTGGGCCACTTGTCTAGGATGGTAAAATTTTTCCAAAAGGCACCACTACATTGTTATGCAAGGTGGAGCTAGTTAATTGTGGGATGTGAACTCATGACCTACTAGCTAGGAGTATGATGGGCTAACCACTTGCCCCAAAAGCCATGGTTGAGGATTACTTCCTAATCCTCCCTCTTAGGGTGTGGTTAAACCATCTCCTGCCTGTCATATCTTGAGTCTCACACTCTCTTCCCCTTCTAGAGATCATTGTCCTCAATGATCAATCCTTGATCTCCCCTTGAATTGATGTCCTCAGTCTCTTGAACCATCTTGTTCTCAACCTTGGTCTCTTGAACCCTTGCTCTCAACCTTGGTCTCTAGAACCTTGCCTTTCGGCTTCTTGGCCACTTGCCTACGGACTCGCCTTGTTCGCAACCTTGGTCTCTTGAGCCCCTTGTTCTCAACCTCTGTATATTGAACCTGGTTCTCACCCATGCTAGGTGTCTTGGATCCCCAATCTAGTGCGTCCATTAGAACGCTTGTTCCGAGAGCTTTCCAATGGTATCATCTTACACATCGAAATCCGACCTACGGATTGGGAGGTACCCTCTAATATGTGTTGAGCTCACCTTTGAAAGCGACACACGTGCCTTCCTTGCCCATGCCTACTTGCTAAGCCTTGATACCAAATGTGGGATTTGAACTCATGACCTACTAGCTAGGAGTATGATGGGCTAACCACTTGCCCCAAAAGCCATGGTTGAGGATTACTTCCTAATCCTCCCTCTTAGGGTGTGGTTCAACCATCTCCTGCCTATCATATCTTGAGTCTAACATTAATCATAATGAATTCAAGGATGTGGTTAGAAGGTGCCAAAAATGTGCACGCACCTCGAGAGGCTAATTTTGACCCTATTACTAGAGAAGACCTCTTGTTTCTAGATATTCCATATGGGTGGACCAATGAACACATCATGGAGCATAAGCTCCATTCTACTACATCACACAATGTTGATGACTTTTCAAGTGAGGCTACCCCTGAGTGCTTGTTCGAGAAGTGAATCTTGGAGATGAAGAAAACCTACAAGTAGTCCACCTGGCCACATGCTTATGGCACTATCCATTCTTATTACAGCAATCTTGGCACAACCATGAGCACAGAAGTTAGACCTACCTATTGCATATGCAAGAAGATTACTTACAAAAGCAAAGAGAAAATTATAGTACTACAAAAAGAGAAGGTTTGGCTATTGTGTTTTAACTTCAAAAGTTTTGGAACTATCTTCTAGGCATACATTTCATTGTTATTTCTAATCATGAACCTTTAAACTATTTGATTAATAAGTCTATAGTAGCGAGAAGGATTTGGCGGTGGCTATTATTATTTCAAGAATATGACTTTGAGATTCACATTAAGCTAGGGAAAGAGCACTATGTGGCAGATCACATGTTAAGGACGGCCACGAGCAAGAGGGCAATAGGTAGTAATGATGAGCCCATGGATAGTTGTCTCTTTCTTATAGAGGCCCAAATTAATCGATATGATGAAATTTTACACTTTCTCACTTTTAGAAAATTTCCTGTGAATGATTGGATTAGAGAACAAAAAAATTATTGTTTAAGCCCAAAGCATTTTCACTCATAAATGGTTAGTTGTATAAATATTCCATGACAGTATTTTGTGAAAATGTGTTTATTCACAGGAGGTCAATTTTTTGCTTGACATAGCACATAGTGAAGGGCATCTCAACGAAGAGGACTTGGCACACAAAATCTTCCACAAGGGATTATGGTGGCCTTATATTTACAGGGATGCGATCAAATTTTCCAAAGAATGTGACAGTTGCCAGAGATGTGCTTCTAGGCCAACAAGGCTAAATTTTAAACCATTAGCCATTTCAACTAGGTGGCAACCTTTTGAATGGTTGGGTTTTGATTTCATTTGACCCATTAGTTCAATTGTTCAACCTAGTGGTAAAAAGTAAGTTTCATAGAAAACTTTAACCATTTCATCACTTAATGAAAGAGTTTTGTGAAGCAGAGACATACACAAGTGAACATTTGAAGATTCAAAAGGACAAAGTGTGAAGGAAAAACTAAATGGAAACACATGACAGAAATCAAAAGGATCAGAAGGAGTAAATTTCGAAGCAAAGGTACATTCATTACTCATAAGGTTGAAGATTTGTTAGTACAGGTGAAGAAAGAATGGGAGATAGTCTCCAAATTGACAAGTTGGACAGAGAGAGCTATCTACCTTGGTCTATGAGGATGGAAGCTCATCTTATGAGCAAAGATCTGATAGGATATATTACACGAGAAGAAGAAAAGCCAAAATTCAAAGATCCTAGTGTTCCTACTAGGGAGAACCTTGCAGACTTAAATGTTTGGATGAAGAAGGATGCTCAAGCAAGGAGCATTATTTATATGGCAGTGAATGATTACTTGCTTCCTCACATTAGAGGAATTGAAAGTGCAAGTGATATATGGAATGCTTTGGAGGAGCATTTTCAAAATACAACAAAGTCAAGGAAAGCATCACTATGGGCAGAGTTTACCACATTCAAGAAGAAGGCCTCACAATCAATATCTGATTATGTGACAAAGATGAAAGACATTGCTGATTCTTTAGGTGTAGTTGATGAAGACATTGAAGAAGATAAATTGGTACGAAAAATTCTCACAGGTCTAAGAGGAGATGAGAAGTGGAAGCCTTTCATCTTGTCAACTGAACTTTCATTAGATCATTTCACTCTTGATTTGAATCAATTTTTAGGACATATGCTAACTTTTGAGAATGATATCAAAGGAGATGTTGATAAGAGTACAGTTCATGCAATGTATTCTAATGATAAAAGAAAGCTATTAAAGGAAAGCAACAATCAGTTGAAGATGAAGGTACTCCAAGCCAAGCAAACTTCCTAAGAGGAAGAGGAAGTGGCAGAAGTAGAGGAAGAGGTAGAAACAACAAGGATAATGTCAAAGCTTGTTGGATATGTTGTAAGAATAATCATCTAGCTCATGAATGTTGGCATAACAATCAAAGTTTTAGTAGCTTTAATAAGAGTTATAATCAAAGAGGCAGAGGTGGACGAAATCAGAGAGGAAGTTTCAGAGGTAGAGGTAGTAGAGGCTTCTTTGGAAGAAATGGTGGAAGAAACTTTCAAGGTCAGACCTACAACAATACCTACTACAATTACAGATTAGAAGAAGGATTCAACTCTAATCATGAATGCAACATGTGAACTTCCAAGTGAAGATCAAAGAGTGTTTTACATTGATTCAGGATGCAACCATCATCTGAGTGGTAACATTGCTTTAATGACTAATTTGGAGAATAAAGTGATTAATCATATAGTTCAAAGATGTGACAATACAAAGCACAAGGTGAAGTCTATTGGATCAGTAAAAGCCAAAGATGGAAGTACTATTTTAAGTAAGGTTTTGTATGTTCCTACAATTCCAGGAAAAAGGATATTAGGTGAGGTTCACTAATGATGGAGTTTATGTTGAAGACCCTAGCCAAGAATATAAGCAAATTGTTACAGGAAAGAAAGAAGGGAGGCTTTTCACGTTGAAGGTACAAGGTAATGTTGGACATGCCTTGGTCACATATGGAGAGCAAACGATTTTTGAGTTGGATCTTTGGCACAAAAGGCTTGGACACATCAATGAAAGAGGTATCAAAGAGATGATTAATAATGGTTTGGTACTTGGATTACCTAATGTTGCAGATCAACATATGACATACAGATGTGAAGCATATCAATTAGGTAAGGCTCATAAGCAATCATATAACAATCATGGTTTCATGTATTCAGAAAGACTTGAATTGGTACATACAAATGTGTGGGGTCCTTCAAAGGACTTTACCATAAATGGTTCAAGATATTACGTCATTTATGTTGATGATACTACCAGGTGGATCGCTATTTATGTAATCAAAGATAAGTCAAGAGTGTTTAGTACATTTAAACACTATCATGTATATGTATAAAGGATTATAGGATAAAAATTGAAGAGATTGAGATCAGATGGAGGGGGAGAGTAGTTTTCAAATGAATTTAGTGATTATTTGTGGAATGTAGGTATAAAGAGAGAAGTTACTAGCAGGTACTCTCCTCAACAAAATATTGTAGCAGAAACGAGAAATAGAACCCTTGTTGAGTTTGAAAGATCAATAATGAAAGAGAAGAATTGCCCTAATTATTTGTGGGTTGAGGCTATAAATACAGCCACATACTTGGTTAATAGGCTACCATGTAAAGCTTTGCAGTGTATGACACCATACGCAGCTTGGTGGGGTAAGAGACCTACATTAGATCATTGCAAAGTATTTGGCCTATGTCTATGTTCTATCTCAATTAAGGCATAAATAGGAACCAAAGGCTGAAAGATATGTGTTTATTGGTTACGATGATAAGCAGATGGGATACAGGTTGTGGAGTCCATCTACAAAGAAATTCCTTGTATCAAAGGATGTCACATTTGATGAGCAAGGTACTTGGTACTTAGGTACAAATAGTGCTTATGCAGGTTTTGAAGAAACATTGAATCAGAGGAAAGGTAAATCAAAGGTTCAAATATCTGATAAAGAAGAGAATATTGATGCTCTGGTTGATGATGAAGAAATGCAAAGATTTGATCGAGAATGTGATGAGCCAGAAACTTCAAGAAGTGGAGAACTCAGAAGATCATCAAGGCACAAATGGCAACCCATAAGGTATAGCTATGATACTTCATTCTTGACTACTAAAGATTATGCTTACATGATAACAACAGATGAAGACCCATCCACATATGATGAAGCCAAAGGAAAGGAGAATTGGGAAAAAGCTATGAAAGAATAGTATGATGCACTCATTGAGAATGATACTTGGGAACTAGTACATAAGACAATTAATCAGAAGGTAATTGGATGTAAGTAGGTTTACAAAACAAAAAGATTTGCAGATGGAAGTGTGTCTAGGTACAAAGCTAGACTTGTAGTAAAAGGATATGCACAGACATATGGTGTGGACTATGATGAGACCTATAGTCCTACTTGCAAAGATGACAAACATAAGGACTCTCATAGCTATTGCTGCTTGCAAAGGTTGGAAATTATCTCAATTAGATGTGAAGAATGCATTTTGAATGGTTACATTTCAGATGAAGTTTTCATGGAACAACCAGATGGTTTTAAAGATCAATTTTATCCAAATCATGTGTGTAGGCTCAAGAGAGCTTTGTATGGCTTGAAGCAGGCCCCAAGGGCATGGAATTACAGGCTTGTAAAGTTCTTGAAAGAACTTGGTTTCCAAGCATCAAAGGCAGATAGTAGCTTGCTAGTCAAAGCAAGTGAGGATGGATTTATATATGTTTGTATTTATGTTGATGACATAATACTTATAGGTACAGATGAGAAAGACATACAAATGCTTAAGAAGCAGATGGAGAAAGAATTCAAGATCAGTGACTTGGGAAATTTTTCATATTTCTTAGCAATGGAGATTTCATATACTCAAGATGGAGTATATATGACTCAAGAAAGGTATTTCAAGAATTTGCTAATCAAGTTTAAAATGGAAGATTGCAGGATAGCACCAACTCCAATGGAAGTGAATCACGAATTGAGTAGATGTGGAGGAGAAGAATTCAAAGACATGAAGCTTTATCAGAGTTTGGTGGGTAGCTTGATTTATGCTACATTAACAAGGCCTGATTTTTCATATGCAGTTGGAGTTTTATCTCAATTCATGCATTGTCCTAGAAAGGAACATTGGATTGCAGGTCAAAGGGTGCTTACGTATATCAAGGGTACACTTAAAGAAGGATTGTATTATGGGTTTACTTCAGACACAAGGATCAAGATATATAGTGATGCAGATTGGGCAGGTAACTCTGATGATAGAAGATCAACGCATGGGTAATTATGTTATGTGGGAGATAAATTAATCTCATGATGTTCTAAAAAGCAACATAGAGGTGCTTTGTCATCTACAGAAGTAGAGTATAAAGGTACGGTAGAAGCTGCAAAGGAATCATATGGCTAAACACTCTCACAAAGAGTTTTGATATCATTCTGAGTACTCCTATCATTTGTGGAGATAACATGAGTTCTTTCTATTTGGAAGCTAACCCTGTGTTTCATGCCAGGACCAAACATATTGAGATCCAATATCAGTTTCTACGAGAGAAGGTTGTTGATAAAGAAATAGAAGTAATGCATACTCCTACAAAGGATCAATTTGCAGATATGTTGACAAAGAGTTTGGATGGACCCAAGTTGCAGAGGTTTAAAGCTATGGCAGGGATAAAGAAGATGCAGGTAATCACAATTAAAGATTGAGGGGGAGCTGTTGGATCAGGACAATAATTAATTGATGATTACAATGAAGAATGAAGAGTGAAGGATAAAGGAAAGAACAAAGGATGAAGCATGAAGTAAAGAGAAGAATCAGAGGAAAGTGATTTGTATACATATGTACATTAAGTTTTTAATTAGTTCATAAATACCTTTGTAATATTGACGAGTATGTATAGATATGCCTATATATACTTGTATATGGATGGATACATATGAGAGAGAAAGTATAGATGATATAAAGAGGAAGTATAGTCGATTTTTTTCTCCGGCTCAAATTACATTTCAAAAACAATTTCTCTACATACATACCCTCTCTTTCTTTTTCAATCTTTCTGGGCTTGAATATATTGAAAAAACAACCATATAGGTGAAGGGCATAGTACCCATTTGACCTCCCATATCCCACATAGCAGGGCTTAGATTTTCGAAGCATCATAAGGAAAGGGATGCCTGAAGACATCTAGTTTCAACGGCCTAAAGGTATTACAAAGGTAGACTGGCCACACTGGTCCATGCATGTCCAACAACCTGCAGAGATTGAACACACAACCTCTGCCTGAAGAGGGGAGGGCCCAAACAACTCACCTATGGGGGAAGCTATTTGAATGCCATGAAGAGGGAAGTCCTCTAGACGATATGAAAGAGAAGGAATGCAATCGATTTCAATAATTCCCCGGACTCTTCTCCAGAATTTTCTCTCGTTATCCTCCAAAGAAGTAGAGAATCTACTAGTTTCCCATTAATCACACGATCTCATATTCTCAATACAGAAGTAAACGAGATATAACTAGTTTGAATTTCCCACCCTATGAGGTGAGAGATTTTTAGACCTGCTTCTGCTTCTACCTCACCATTCTTAACAGTCCTTTGTATTTCTCCGTCAGCATCCTTGCAATCATCTGATGGTTTAAGGCGTTCCCTGAAAGAAGAAGGAAGGAAGAACTACTCAAGGTGCATCTACATCGATTACCAAAGAAAGTACCATTCTTAACAGTCCTTTGTATTTCTCCGTCAGCATCCTTGCAATCATCTGATGGTTTAAGGCGTTCCCTGAAAGAAGAAGGAAGGAAGAACTACTCAAGGTGCATCTACATCGATTACCAAAGAAAGTAAATCTTGACAGTTTGGCGTCGTCCCCCCCAGTGCCTCACTCTGTATCTTCCATGGAATCTTACCTGTCGCATCGCCCTGTCTATGGTACTTGAAACGACTTTTGCCGTCTGCAATCTATGTATGAGCAGAGTGACTCCTGTTTCCTCTTTCTTTTCTGTTTCAGAAAAGAGTTGGATCCGTGAATGGTCTGCTTTCTTTTCTTCAGCTTGTCCTCTTTCCCGGGAAAGAGGTTCATCCGTGAACAATTTCTTTATCGGTTTTGCTACTTCCCGAGGGGGTACATGGAGAGAACGAGAAGGGTGGACTGCTGTGAAAAGGAATACCTTTGAGTGCAGTTGTACTGTACTTGCGCTTGAAATCATGGAAACACGTGCAGAAGGAGTTTACTCTTTTAGTGCTCCTTCAAGCTTCCTCCTTTCTTTTGGTCCTGAGAGTAGGATTGAAGCTAGCATGGGTTTTGACATGCACGGTGTACAAAGCAAGGAAAGAAGGGCTCCATAGGAGGTGGGCACGGAATGCTTTGATCCAGTGACCATCCAGAGCATTTCAAAGGTAACAGGATTCTTGTAAGATTTTCCTTGAGAATGTCAAAATGTGATTTTCCTTGAGAATGTCAAAACATGATGTGCTGGATATGGCGCTCCACGTGGTCATATCAAGGAACCCACCATGGCCGAGGTCTGTAGAATTCCTTTACAAGCTCGAACGAACTCCCTGTGTAGATAGAATCAATAAGATCTAGTTCACTTTGTCTTGGAACTTTCAATGGCGGCTTCGTACTCAATCCACTGCAGGGGAAACTCAATATGAGACAGCTGGTCCTGAAAAGTGACTTATGTTCCCAGGATAGAGACAGATTGGTAATATCAAGGAAATAGGTGGTCCTTTTGCTTTGGCTGCAATCCATGTAATACTCAGAAAGACTTGTAGAAGTACACATCCTCTGCCATGGCATGGAGGTGCGCCAAGCTTGGTTGCAGATAGCTGAATAAGCAACGCCTGCATGTGGGGCACAAAATCACTGGCAAAGACGATTGAATCAGTGTTGAATTTCAAGCAACCTGCAATCTTGGAAGCCAAGCAAGGCATGTGGATGAAGCAGGATAGCTTACAGGTTGTGAAATATCCTGAAGATGCTTGGAGCTATCTTCTGGTGTAAGTCCCAAATGCTCCAACCTTGGGAATGTTGAAGATACAATCTGTTTACTGCAGGCCATGAGAAGTGTTTCATAAGTGTTAAGTTTAGTGACATGGAAATGCATATGGGAATTCTTGCTTGCCTTCCTAATCATGAAGCGACTGAAATATACTCACTGAATGATTAACGGTGCATAGCAAACAGTTATTAGCTAGCTGAATACCATCAAACACATGTGAAGATGCACATAAATGTAAACATGAGTGTCTACCGAGTGTGTGCCATTGCAGTCATACCTTGATCATGATAGAGAGTGGGCTTGCACTTATCCATGCTAGGTGAACACGTACGCACACTCCCAATGAATCTGATGGTTTCATTGATGCATGCTTCTGACTCTCTCACGATAATTTTATCCGCCTCATTTGTAATGCCCTGTAGCTTGCCATACTCCTCCCCTGCATTGTGGGATTTGGGGGGTCCCATGGGCACTAGTGCCATTCACTTGTTACTTTTTCTCTTTATTATAGTTAAAGTCCGGGAGATTAGGCTAAGGCCGAACTTCCTTTATTAAAAAAAAAAAAAAGTATTTAACTGTCGTTGAGAGGAGAGGGTGTAATGTAGACTGTAGTGTCATTCACACTCTTGAGTCGATCCAGAATTCAAGATCCGTAGACTCCTCAGACGTATATGTCGACTTTAGAGCCCGTAGATCGGTACGATGTATGACCTGATGTGGGGATAAAGAAAGTACTCTTAAGTGTGTGTCTTTGTTCCTTCAATTTTCAAAGATAAACCAATAGGAGAGAAAAAGAAAACAGCTAAGTTAAGCTGGGCTGATTGAGGGAGTGCTGATAAACGAAATGTGTTATTACTAACCCACGTGTCCTCGACAATACTAGAGATTATTATTATTTATTTACTAAGGAAGTTTGAACTTGTGATCTACTCTTGCTGATAGTTGATAGATTGATTTAATTGGAAAGTACAACACTCGAGGGCATAACATCCATGGGATCTCCAATCTTACAAGCATCCATGGGATCTCCAACCTCACACAAGGAGGGAGTTGAATGTCTAGCATCTACTAAGAATGAACACATCTAAAGGGCATCTTATGAGTAGAGATGGTCGTAAAACTAGACAAGGAGACGGGTTTCAACAACAGTGTCTGAAAGCCCACGAATCCCCGAAGGGAACTTGCTTTCACTTGTCACCACAACATGTGGATGAGTGGTGTCATGCCAATAGAGGCCAAGGGGCTTGAACCCAAGAACCTCCCAAATGTAACGGAATGACTTAACCCATTGAGCAAATCCTATTGGATAATAGTAGATATATTAAAAAAAAAAGAAACAATCTTTAAATTAGAAACGAGGAAAATTTACAAGAAGATTAGGGAGAGTTACAAAGAAGGTTGATAACCTTCTCATCTCCTTCATGGGGGACTTACTTGTTTTTAGCTTGTTGTTCTTTAAGATGAGCACCCTGTGGTGTCTTAAAAGGGGGATACTTCTTATAATCATGGATCCTTCTACATAAGTGGCCTAGGGACTTCTCAATAGACCACTGTTTGGGTTGATTTACAAAGTTGATTGTGATCGTTCTTTCCAAATACTCCAAAGCACTTTCCCCTAACGTCATTCCACAAAGCCGATAAGTATCTAATCATGTCCCCTAAGAGGTCTTGCTTCTTGTTAACTTGATTTGGCAATAGAAGAAGCTTGCTGAGGTGTGGGCAAATGAGAAAGCCCCTTGAACAAGATAAGAAAAGATGTGGCAAGTCTTTTCTACCACCTATACAATGATTGCACCAAGGGGGAGCACCAAATTTCACTAGCTTTGACATTGGTCCATATCCCCCTATGCAAAATTTTCCACATTAACACCACCACCTTATTTTCAATGAGTGGGTGCTAGGTGTCATTCAGCTTTGAACTCCCGTCTCATCCACAACTAGTTCAAATAAAACTTCTTACTAAGAGAGTTATGGAAGCACATGTTTCGTTTGATTCTCGAGATATCCACCATCTTGTTTCCACATGCCCATCTATAACTTTCCAAATTGGGGGGGAGTGGGGAGGTTTTGAGATGGGCATGTGGATATCCACCATCTTGTTTCTTTAGATTCTCCACATACCCACCATCTTCTTTCCACATGCCCATCTCAAACCTGCCAAATGGGGGGGGGGGGTAGTTGGAGATTAGGAGAGACAACAAGACATTCAAAGGATTAATTTTATGTCTTAACAAACACTAGTATTGAAAGTCAGTTCTATGATTTAGATCAATGTCCTCATATTTGATCCAATCCCTTTTGTCTTGGTTCCAAATGTGCATCCATAAATAGAAGCCTTTATTGCAAAGCCTCTTAGATTTTTGGAGGTTCCCAAGTTCCACCCTTGCAATACCCATGATAGGGAACCAAATAGGGTCGTGTT
Organism: Ceratopteris richardii; assembly: GCA_020310875.1. Lineage (NCBI taxonomy): Eukaryota > Viridiplantae > Streptophyta > Polypodiopsida > Polypodiales > Pteridaceae > Ceratopteris > Ceratopteris richardii. Next base: position 108,409,414 of record CM035437.1, read on the forward strand.
GCCTAATTTGAGTAGATTTCCAATCATGAAGGTGCAAAAATGCTTCATCTGGTTACACTCTTTTCATAGAGAGCATACAAGATCGGAACCTTGGGAAAAATACGAGATGGAGAGAACAAGAGAGTAATAAGGTTGAGACCTTTCCACCTTGAAAATCAACTTGGCCCAAGAATAATTATTGAAAATCAACTTGGCCCAAAAATAGGGCTATTATTGTTCTTGAAAATAAACTTGGCCCAAGAATAATTGTTGTCATTCCAAGCTCTAATCATCCATTTGGCCACCATCTTATCGGCCTTGCCTTCTGTATGGATGCCCAAATGAACTGCCTCCTTTAAGAGAGAGAAAAATTTCCATGTAATCTTCAGAATTCCTCTTTCGTTGGAATCCCATGTCCAAAGCAAGTTTTTGTAGATCTTTCCCAACTTCCTCACCTCCTTGTTGCTCTATGTACAACACCCCAAGGAGTAAATGATAGAAGAAATAAGAAATAATAGAAATTATTCAAATAGCATGCTGATACATCAATAATACCAGGTCCATATGTTAACATATAGTAATGACATAGTTCGGTTTTGTGAGTATTTGTAGCTTTTCCACTTCATTTGAACCTCCTCACATTTTTCAGATATATGACGGCCACATTCAGAAACACATGCACTACAAAAGATCTTTACTCATATACATTGTAGTTTTGATCATTTATTGCAGGCTACATGTACTAGCTTCTTTGTTCTATGGTATTAGGAAAGAAAAGCTTGTTTTTTGGTTATCCTGTTATTGCATGTGTGCCTCTGTATTTGTGTGTAACTTTGTGAATATATATAACTATATGAAAGAGAGATGTCAAATGTACACAAGCTACTCAATAAAGTGGAAATATGTATATGTCATCTCTTCTGATGAATGACATCTCTTGCTATCAAGAACGGTTCAATGATATCAATGGAAAGCAAAGAACAGAAGTAAGATGGACAAAAGAGCTTGGTTTTTCTGCCAAAAGAGGATCTCTTTAAATTCTCTCACAATTCTCTTCAGATAGCTCAACTGAAGTTTCTACACATGCATACACACACACAGACACACACACACACACACACACATATATATATATATATATATATATATATATATATATATATATATATATATATATATATATATATATATATATATATATATATATATATATGTGTGTGTGTGTGTGTGTATGTATGTATCTATCTCTCTCTCTCTCTCTCTCTATATATATATATATATATATATATATATATATATATATATATATATATATATATATATATATATATATATATATATATATATATATATATATATATATATATATATATATATATATATATATATATATATTACACATTTTACGGTTACCCTTTTTTAATTTATAATGATAGTTAACCTAGTAAAATTTTAATATGTACTGAATCTGCACGTACTTAAAATACTTAATATATTAAGTTTCGTCATCTAATCTACTCTCTTTACATTCGAAAGAATGTGTTTATTATTTGATCATTACAAAAATTATTGATCTCTCTCTCTCTCCCCCCCTCTCTCTCTTTGCTGTAGGATCTTATAGTCATGCACACATAGAGGCAAGCAGTAATTGAAATAGACAGAAAGAAAGACAGATAGTAGACAAGAAAGAACATAGTATTGGGTACAATCTTCATCCACACACTCTACTAGAAGAGTCTCCAAACTGTGCGCATTCATAGAATTTCACCAAGTCCAAAGATAGAAGTTACAATGAGATTCAATACTTCGAAAAGTGGGTCTGTGAGGAAAACTTTTCTCACTTTTTTGATGAGCCTTACCTTTATTTTAAAAAGGCACATTCTATAGAAATTCATGTCTTCAACCATTACTTTTAAAAATTTCTAGAATCAATCCTCTACAAGTGATCTTTTATTTACAAAATAAATGGAAAATATAATATCTTTGCTTATGATCAAATGCATATATGCCCAATGTGTCCGAATAGTTCATGCTCTCATGAATCTTCACCTACCAAAATCAAAGCAAAATCACATGAAAAATGCCATAAAATGAACTCCAATAATTCAATGTTCCATTTATCTCTTTCTCTTCTACCCCTTTTCTCTCTCTCCTACCCCTTCTATTTCCTTTTCTTTTTCTTTCTTCTATTAATGTGTGTTTTTGCTCACTCCTCGATCTATATATCTATCTTTTCTTATATGTCTCTTTGTTTCTAGATTTCTCTCTCTCTCTCTCTCTCTCTCCCTCACTCTCTTTATGTGTGTCTCTTTGTTTCTAATTTTCCTCTCCCTCTTTCCCTCTCTATCTCTCTCTAGTCACTCATTCTCCCTCTCTCTCTCTCCATTTCTTTTCCTCTCTCTCTCTCTCTCTCTGTGTGTGTGTCTCTGTATTTGTATCTCCATTTCTCTTCCTCTATTTGTCCCTCTCTCTTTGTGTTTGTGTGTGTGTGTATATGTATATATATATATATATATATATATATATATATATATATATATATATATATATATATATATATATATATATATATATATATGCTTAAAAGGGGCAATAAATTCTAACCCTAAATATGAGAAAAATGTGATTTCTCCCTATATACTTACGTAAACATGATGGAGAGAGGCTGAAAGGGATCGGAATGAAGTCCTAAACAAGACAATATTGCTTGAGAACTCCTACCTCTCCTAATGTGATCCTCAAAGCATGATCATTGATGATGGCAAGATACGTCCCCAACAACAGTGCCAAAGTTTTCAATGTAGACCCTCGGCACCACACACATCATTAGGAAAAATATGAGCCTTGCATGGGCCTTGTAAGGATTCCTAATTTTTAGGGATTAAAATGCTTAATCTAGTGGTTTAAGGGAGCATACAAAACCACTAGTGGTATTTTGAAATAAAATACTATTTGATAGCTTTTGTATTTGAATTACCAAATGGGAACATTTTGAGCCCTTGGATGTTGGAATTGAATGGCTTGGATTCATTCGAAGTATCTGTAGAGAGAGAAGGCCAATAAATTCGTGGGAGTTTGGACTATTCAAGCAGGCTTTTTTGGTCACTCTCTGCAAGCTTTTAGGCCCTTGGATCAAGCAAAATCCCACGGATCTCCGCGTTTGGGGCTGAGCTTCAAGGCGCGTGTGGTTTTAGCCATCCGATCATCTATTTATCCAAGGGACTAGGACAAAAGGCGCCTAAGATCTCCAAGGCATCCATCTCAGCCATTGGATCAACCTTGCATCCAAAGGCCATTATTTAAGGCGCTCCAAGGACCTGCAAATCAATGATATCCATTAGATCTTAGCCCCAATCCAAGGGCTCTAAATCAAAGGCGCCTTTTCAAAGGCTCTTTTCATCCTAGCCACTAGATTCAAACCAAATCCAAGGGCCAAAAAGCAAAGGCACCTTGACTTTTGCCCTTCAACCCCTACTTTGGATTTTTAAGCCAATCCAAGGGTTCTAAATCATTCTCAAGCATTTGAAAACCATTCAAATGAAAAAAACCACGACTTTGAAGTGGTTTCTTGCTCTTTGACCACAAAAAAACAAGGGAAGCCTATGCCTAGTCTATGTGATTAAGGGACTAGACTGTGTCCACCACCCTCCTCTCATTGATCCATCACTAATCACTCCTTAATCCAAAAGGCCCATGCAGGGTTCATTTTTTTTCCTAATGTATGAACTAAAATCAAACAATAGATCATCACCCACCAAATTTCAATCCAAGAGAAAAGTTAGTGATGTGAGGATTTGCACTATGCTCGATCTCACACATATGCACACAAGGAGTGTCACACATGCGTACACACATACATGGATATACATGCAACTAGGCCTCACCCATGGACAAGGCACAAGTCCCAAGAAACTCACACCTTCTTAAAAGAGAGAATAGTGGGGGATGTTCACTTTTATGGGTAGGTTTTACGAAACCCTCTTCACACTTTAAGGCCTACTCTAGTTAAAAATAGGTCCTAAACCATCATTTTAGGTCCCATTTGAGTGTAGAAAAAAAAATCTATAATCTTGAATGGTTAGGAAAGCAATCTTCAAGATCATGGACCCCTTGGATTGTATAAATATGGAGAAAAATACAAGAAAAAGCTTCAAAGAATAATTTTGAAGGTGGGGTTTCTCATGAAAATGATCAAATTGAGGGATAATTTTGGACCTTTTGGTGCCCTCATTAGCTAGTTGTCTTGCTTTCTTGCATCCACCATGCTTCTTGCTTCATTGACTATAAAATAATGTTGGAGAAACAATCACTAATTGGACATATATTTGAAGGTCAAAGCCTTAGAAGAAAACCACATGCCTATGTGAAGGGACAAATTCACATGTGTATTATATTTGTAAAGTTAGTTCACCTTAGTTCTAGAAGTTTTTTAAAATTCACGGGAATGAGAAAATCTATATAAGTTAGTTTGTATTAACTGACGCAGAGAGAGAGAAGAGAGGAGAAGACAATGATAAGTGAGTTAGAACTCATTTTTGTATGATTGAGTATAGTCGGGCTTCTCTGAGTGAGAAAGCACTTGTAAGCTTCTGAGTTTTCATAGCTATGATAAGAACTAGTTAAAGTTCTGTGTAATAAGTCTTCTTCTTCCATCTCTAGTGTTTGTCTTCTGTGTAATGTTTTGAAGAATTGAAGTTTTTCAAGCAAATCGATGCCTGGCATCGAATGTATGTTGAAAGGTTGAGTTTTATGCGGTAAGTAGATGCCTGGTATTGAATCCTAGCTGATAAGTCCTTATCTTCATATCTGACTTTTATCTACTGATGAAACTTCTTAAAATCATGAGGTTTGTGGAGCAACTCGATGCCTGGCATCGAGTTTCAACATAAAGTCGATGCCCGGCATCGACTTCCTACATACAAGTGGTCTTCTTCATGTGTGTGTTCAAGAGGCTATTTCTGGTGCAAAAAAAGAGGCTGAAAAAGCTCAAAGTCGATGCCCGGCATCGACTTTGGTTGCAATTCGATGCTAGGCATCGAATTTTTATTTTTAGACAGCAAAATTTACTAAAACAGGTAAAATTTCCAGTTTTAGAAGGTCATACAGGGTCATCTTGTGGGGGCCATAACTTGAGTTCTAGAGATCTGTTTCATGCGTATGATAGCTTGTTGGAAAGATCTACTTTTCTAGTTTCAGCCTATAAAAGATCTTCGAGAAATAATATTGGAGTTAAGAGAAATTAGCAAAATACTGAAGGTATGTCATTTCAGTGACTAGAAAAATCTGAAGAAGCAAAGTTCTTGATTTCGGCTATCATTTCTCAAAGTTTGGAGTGGCAAGGAGTTAATGGTGACCATAGAGGTGTTCTAGTGTCACATTAATTCATTTTCTTGTGGTGTTTTACACATCAACAAGTGGTATCAGAGCAGAAAGGTCCTAAAGAGCAGAAGGCGGCAAAGGTACGAGAAGTTTTGGAAAGTTTTCCATTACAGTTTGAAAGGTGAAGCATTTGAAGACACAAGGCATCAAAAGATTACTTTCGAAGTATCCTCATACACAAAGAACTTCAAAAGGTATTATCCTTTATCCTTTAAACTCACAGGTTGCAGCAGAAGGGAAGGAGTATGGCAGATCATATCTCCATTGACAAACTGGACAGAGATAATTACCCCGCACGGGTAATGAGAATGGAAGCCTTACTTATGAGTAAGGATCTCATGGTATATGTTACAGGTGAAGAAGAGGCCAGTATTTGAAGATGAAAGCCGACCAAAGAAAGAGGAACTTGATGCTTTAAAGCATTGGCAGAAGAACATGCAAGTGCAAAAGCCTACATCTACAACACAATCTCATATCATTTGCTACCACACATCAGAGGATTGGAATCATCTGAAGATATATGGAATGCATTGGAGTATCATTTCCAAAGCACTACTAAAGCAAGGAAAGAAAGTCTATGGTCAGAGTTTACAACATTAAAAAAGAAGCCAAGTCAAAGTATTAGTGATTATGTCACTAAGATGAAGGATCTAGCAGATAGTCTTGGATCCATAGATGAAGATGTTGAAGATCACAGATTGATTGCTCAACTACTTGCAGGTTTGAGAGGGGATGAAAGGTGGAAACCTTTTGTCTTATCAACAGAACTTTCATTAAATCATTATGTTCCAGATTTGAATCAATTACTTGGTTTGATGCTCACATATGAGCAAGACTTAAAGGGAGATGGAGATAAAGGACAAAGTTCTGCAATGTACATGAAGAATAAGAAGAAAGGAGATAAAGGTAAAGCAAAGGATGAAGAAGAGTTGAGTTCTCAAGTTTATTATGCAAGAGGTAAAGGCACTGGCAGAGGAAGACCAAGAGGTTTTGGAAGAGGTAGAGGTAATCAAAATAACAACAAGAAGGCTTGTTGGATTTGTGGATTGAGTAATCATTTGGCTCATGATTGTTGGCACAACCAACAAGGATCAAACCAGAATCAAAACAACAATAGCAGAGGTCGAGGTGGAAGATATCAAAGTAATTTTCAAAGAGGTAGACAAAGTCAAAGAGGAGGCTATGGTAGAGGTGGAGGAAGAAGTTGGGGACAGAATCAATCCTACAACACCACCTACTACAATTATGCAAATGACACACAGAATGAAAGTCATACATCATTAATGATGAATTCAATCAGCACATCAGATAAAGAAGATCTAAAGGTATTTTACATTGACTCTGGATGTTCTAATCATTTGTCAGGAAACATAGAATTGATGTCAGAACTGGAAAAAGGCATTTCTAGTCACACAGTTCAAACAGGTCATAATACAAGACATAGTGTACATTCAATTAGAAAAGTGAAATGCAAGAGTGGAGCAAATTTGCTAACCAATGTTTTGTATGTTCCCACAATACCTAAAAACTTGATTAGTGTGGGACAGATAGTTGAAAAAGGTTTTCAAGTCAGGTTTACAAATGAAGGAGTATTTGTTGAAGATCCAGAGAATGGATATAATCAGATTGTTTGTGGTAAGAAAGAAGGTAGACTCTTTACTTTAAGAGTACAAGGGAACATTGGTCAAGCTTTGCTCACACATGGTGAAGGAGTGATTACAGAACTTGATCTCTGGCATAAGAGATTAGGTCATTTCAATGAAAGAGGAATTAAAGCTATGGTTGCTAATCAGTCTGTACTAGGATTACCAAATGTGCAAAGTCAACATATGGTTTATAAATGTGAAGCATGCCAAATGGGAAAAGCACACAGGTTACCATTTCAGAAGAAAGGTTTTAAACATGATGGATTACTTGAGCTCATTCATACAGATGTATGGGGACCAACAAAAGAAGGATCTATCAGTGGCTCAAGGTATTATGTTCTTTTCATTGATGATGCTACAAGATGGATAACATTATATGTTTTGAAGAAAAGATCAGAAGTGTTTGGAGCCTTCAAGCATTTTCATGCATATGCAGAGAGAGTCACAGGTCAAAAGCTTAAGAGAATGAGGTCTGATGGAGGGGGATAATACTTCTCCCAAGAGTTCAATGATTATCTTTGAAATAACTTGCAGGTATACACCACAACAAAATGGTGTAGCAGAAAGAAGGAACAGGACTTTGGTTGAGTTTGCTAGAGCTATGCTGAAGGAGAAGAATTGTCCAAATTATCTTTGGGCAGAGGCTGTAAATACAGCCACATATCTTGTGAATAGATTACCATGTGCAGCTCTAAATGGAATGACTCCATATGAAGCTTGGTGGGGTAAGAAACCAACACTAGATCATTGTAGAGTGTTTGGATCAATTTCATATGCTTATGTGCCATCACAACTTAGGCATAAACTTGAACCAAAGGCAAAAAAATATGTGTCCATTGGTTATGATGAAAAGCAGATGGGTTACAGGTTGTGGAATCCTCTAAGCAAACAATTTATTGTTTCTAGAGATGTTACATTTGATGAACAGAAAAGTTGGTATGCAGATCAAAGTCATACAGCTGAAGAATTTGAAGAAGAGGTAAGAAGATGTGAGAAAGGAAAATCAATTGTGCAGGTGAATAGAGATGAAGACTATATGCAAGCAAGTACATCTAGAAGTGAATTAATAAGAAGGAATGAAGAAGCTCCTATATTTGATGAAGAGGTGTATCCAGACACATATGAAGAATATGAACCAAGAAGGTCAAGCAGGACAAGAAGACAACCAGAAAGGTTATGATACTTCTTACATAACTCAGAAGAACTTTGCATATATGGTCAAAGATGATGAAGAACCTCATAACTATGATGAAGCTAAAGGTAAGAAGCAACGTGAAGAAGCAATGAAGGAAGAATTCAATGCACTTGAGGAGAACAAGACATGGGAACTTGTTCCTAAACCAAATGGTAAGAAAGTAATTGGAAATAAATGGGTTTATAAAGTGAAGAAGCTTGCAAATGGAAGTATAGCCAGATACAAAGCTAGACTGGTGGTGAAAGGCTATGCCCAAACTTATGGCATAGATTATGATGAGACATTCAGTCCTGTAGCTAAGATGTCAACTGTAAGGACAATCATTGCTATTACAGCTTCAAAAGGATGGACCCTAAGTCAATTGGATATAAAGAATGCATTCTTGAATGGATACATATCAGATGAGGTATACATGGAACAACCTCAAGGGTTTATAGATTCCAGATATCCAAATTTTGTTTGTAGGTTGAGAAGAGCACTCTATGGATTGAAACAAGCTCCAAGAGCATGGAACTATAGACTGGTGAAGTATCTCTGTTGGCATACAGGTCATATGAAGAGCATACAGGTACAATAGAGCAGTCATGCACAATACGGCAACAAGGCCTAATCATTTTTTCCATGGATCATTCACAACTCAAGTGATTTTAATCACTACACAAACATTGTAAATTCCGTTTTTGGTAGAATAGACTCCATTTTGTTCAAGCCAAGGAGTCCTCAAGCTTGAGGAGTATTAGAATTAGCCATATACCAATTTTCATAATTTTTAGACTCCGTTTGAGCCCTCAAATAGGCTCTAGAACCTAATTTTTAACTAGGCCGGACACTAGGTCTGGACAAGGCCAAAGCTAGTGAGCAAACTATAAAAAGAGCTAGAGAGCTCATTTTGGGGGTTAGATTGTTTGTGAATTGAGCTTATGTAAGAGACTTTTTGACTAATGCAAAGAACTCCATTGTTCCTCTCCTTGTTCTTGCCTTGTGTGCGCGTGTGTGTGTATGTGTGTGCATGCTTGTGTGCTTCTCACTCACACACTTGTGCCTTCACTTGCTCATAGTCTTCATACTAGTCCTCACGTCTCCACGGATTGACAATTATGAGGTGAATCTTCTCACTTTAGTACTCACCATTGTGCTAGAGTGACACCAAATTTGGCGCCGTTGCCGGGGAGAGAGCTTCGAGGACGAGCGTGTGATGGTAAGACGTCGAGTTGAGACATTGGAGTTATAGGTAATATCCTTTCTTTTCCTTATTTTTCTTCATTTTTTCTTATTTTTGCATCACCATCATCACCATCATCATCCCCACCATCTCCCACCTCCATCTCCATCTCCACAAAAATTTCAGTTTTTTGATCATATTCCACTCCCCACCTCATTTTCCTCATTCCGTTGTGAGAGAGAGCGAGAGAGAGCTTGCATGCGATCTGTTTTTGTGTGTTTTTTGAGCTTTTGTTGCAGGAACTAGCTGTACCACCTTCTCCAGCAGTTTGCGCAGGTACGACAGACTCTGCACAGGTCCCGAGACGACGACTTCTGTTTGTCGCGACAGACAGAAAAACTTGATATTTTGTGAATGCGTGTTTGGCACGGTAACCTACACCATTAGAACACTCCAAATCACTAGAAGTTTCTCAAAAAATTGCATTTTTTCAGTCTATTGCGACAGACATTGTCTATCGCGACAGACATCGTCTATCGCGACAGACAGAGACCCACGATAGAGACCATCTATCGCGACAGACACCCGTCTATCGCGACAGACCAAATTCCATGACAGGCCCCGTCTATCGCAACAGACACCGTCTATCACGACAGACACCGTCTATCGCGATAGACCAAAACCACGATAGACGATAGACACCGTCTATCGCGACAGACCCATCTATCGCGATAGAGCCCGTCTATCGCGACAGACACCGTCTATCGTGACAGACCCATCTATCACGACAGACACCGTCTATCGTGACAGACCAAAACCACGATAGACGATAGACACCGTCTATCGCGACAGACCCATCTATCGCGACAGACATCGTCTATCGCGACAGACACCGTCTATCGCGACAGACCCCTCTATCGCGACAGACACCGTCTATCGCGACAGACATCATCTATCACGACAGACCCATCTATCGCGACAGACACCGTCTATCGCGACAGACCCATCTATCGCGACAGACCCATCTATCGTGACAGACACCGTCTATCGCGACAAACACCGTCTATCGCGATAGATAGACATTTTCGGCAAAAAATAAGGGGTAATTTTTTTTGGAAATTTAGGCTAAATTTTGGGCATATTTGCATACTCAAATACTCATACACTTACAAAGGCCTTAGAAGAAATGCATTGAAACTCCTGAAAGGTTCTGTTTGTCTGTTTAACCCCCTAAACCCTGAATGGTCATAACTTTTTCATACGAAATCCATTTTTTGAGCTCTAGGGCTTGTCGGAAAGCTCGTGGCATATACTACATGCCCTCAACTGTTTTTTATAAAGATAATGCGTTGATTTTCAGATATGATATTTTGAAATTGACACACTGAGGGGTAGGTACACCAAGGGAGCTCTAGAGGAAATTTTTTAGCAATAAAAAAGGGGGAACAAGGGTCATTAAAAAGTGTCTGAAATAAATTGTCTGTCAATTGAAGGATCAAATTGAAGCTAAACTTGGGGTTCTTACAGGATCATCGAGAGCTTTTGGAGAAAGCAAAGTAAGTGCCAGGGCGAACAAGCTTGGGATCGTGCTTCCTGGGTAGACGAGCATCACCAGGAGGAGCTACTTGAGGTTGGAACATCTCTTAACCCCCTTAGTCCATTCTTAGCATAGGCTAAGTGCGAGTAGTTGTCCTGATTGACTAGGGGTACGATAGGAACACTCAAGTTAGAAGAGCCTTTAATTTCTCAAGTGCAAGGATAGGCTAAATTGCAGTCAAGGGATAACTTAAAGGAAAAGAACTTAAACTAAGCGGACACAGAACATCAAGTATGACACACTAATGTGCTCCTGACGACGCTTAATTAAAAACAAGAAAATACATCCAAAGGAACTTAAAAGGAACAAGTGATTGATACCAAAGAATCAACAACGTACAAAGGGCATATGAACTTGAGATCGGTTAGACACCTAGGGAGAGGCCGTCAAAGTGTTAAATCATCCGAGGCTAGCGTCAACCATACAGCCAGATCTGGGGCCCAACAATTGAGTGATTACCCCTACGCTCTAGACTCAAAAACCAGTGACTCTGACATGTCGTATAGCATGGAAAGACCTGTAGGTAGCTCAAGAATGGCATACCTAGAAAGACCTAAAGGTCCCTAGAAGACTCAATTGGAATACATCTAGACCAACCGCCTAGGTGCACGCATCTATGAGGATGGTCTGCGAAGATCTGTTGTCCTAATTAAAAATCCGAATCAGCCCATTGGACTAGAACACCCTGTAGTCAAGTTTGAAAATGGTTCATACATAGATAAAGAAGGAACAATGTATGTGGTCACCAGCCAACCTGAAAGGACCGATGAGTTTGGCAACATAATCTCTGAACCTGAATTAGGTGACATAGAGCAAGGGAACTTAGGAAAGGAGCCAAAAACCCCTCGAGGAAAATCGCTCCTAACAAGGATAATCACTCCAGAGTTAGTTCCCCAGGATAATAGGAGCATAGAATTGCTCTGGAACCAAGAAACGGATGAGGCTTTTTGGAGGTACAAGCTTGAAAAGTCTAATGAAGTGGGAGCTCTTGCCATCTATGAATTCAAAGATCCTAATAGCCCAGGCAAGGTGACCTACTTAGATGATGCTTCTGAGAGAATCTTTGTGGTCTCTGAGCATGGAAGACACGCATACACTTGGAAGGGAGAATTTGTTTTTCCCCAACCTCGATCCAATGTGTCTTATGGTCACCAAGGAGCTGGAACATCTCAAGCTCATGGGACTCAAAGAGAAAGGAGAAGAGAGAGACCTAAGGTAAGCTTTGCCAATTCTTGGGGAAGGGAAAGAACGAGAATAGAAACAAATAGAGTGGAACCTGAGAGACATAGAGCCCCAGGGAGACCCCTACGATCATGTAGCTGGAGACCCCTACGATCATGTAGCTGAGTTTAGGCAAGTCTTGAGAGCTGAACAAGTTGAAGATCTGTTCACGCAGTACAATGCCTTTGGTCTAACCCTTAGAAACACTGCCCTGACATGGTTCCAACCACTATACGAGAGGTAGTTTAGGAGCATAGATCAACTTCTAGAGGCATTCATTATCGAATTCTCTAAAAGTGGCATAAGACATAACACATCCTCCCTGATATACAACTTCAAACAAACATCTCAAGAGACAATGAGGCTCGCAGGCAGAAGATTTAGGCAATATCTAGAGAGATGCTCGGCCCCAGAGTTACCCACTCCAGCCAAGCAAGTGGCCTTATTTTTAGATGGATTGTTGAGCACCAAACTGAGATTACTTGAAGGACCCTAGATCCATAGAAGAATGTGTACGCATATGCATAGACATTGAGGATAATCTAGGGGAGGAATTAGAGCTCTCAAAAATTTATAAAGATTCAGATAGTTCTAGTAGTCTCATTTCCTCACAATCCACATCAATTGAGGATCTAGCAGAAAAGGTAGCTCTGAAATTAGGTGTCTCTAGCAAGCAGATTCCTAGATTTGCCCTCGGAAAACGATGTTATACCTGTGGAGGAGACCATATGGCTAATGTGTGCCCCATCATGGATCAACCCCAAGTGAACCCTAACAACCAGTACTGCACCATAGAAAGGAGGTACACCAATCACACAACACAAGACTTCCCATATAACAAACAAGCTGTTAGACAAAATTATTCTCAGCCATATCCACAACATGGAAAGTACCCTAATCAGTACCCACAACAACAGTATGCTAGGCCCCAGCAAATCTATCAACCACCCTATCAAGGGCAACAAAGACCGCAACCAGTCCTAGCGCAGCAACCTCCTGCCCCCACCAATGTGATTCCAGTAAAGTATGCAGCGGCAGAAGAAAATCTAAATAGAGCTTTAGTGCCAGTGACATCCTCGCTTTTAGAAAGTGATCCAAGTGATCATAGTTTTGACTCCACCCATGTTGAGAGCCCCCAGGCCTACTACATGCAATCACTGGAGCATAGTGAGTCATATTATTATGAAGAACCGAATGAATCTAGTGGGGAGCCAGAATACGCAAACGTCATGTATGCCAACCCCAACTCGAGATCCCAACCTAGGCCGATGAGACCTCCATTTCCTAGAGGGCCATGCTATCATTGTCAAGGAGATCATCTCATTCGTGATTGCCCTATACCTGCACCGACACAAACCCAATCTGTGACAATTCAAGGCTTTTGTCCCGATTGTGGAAAGGAGCATTTGTTACGAGAGTGTCCCAAGAACCCCGCCAATATACCAAAAATTGCTCCTATCAATGTTATTGGCCTAGTGGTAGACTCCACAGGAAGTGTGACTTCCACAACCCCAGTACAAGTCATCACGAGAGCCCAGGCACTTAAGCAAAACCAAGACTTAGGCCAGGAAAAGAATGCAGAGGTTAGCGAGACTGAGAGTCAGAATAAGAAGAGGACAAGAGCTTGGAGAGATAGCCGTGAACGTATGAAAAGGCAATGGGCAAGAAAGATGAGCGAACTTGAGGAAATTCTACGAGAAACCAAAGCCAAAATCATAGAAATCACATCTCAAACGCACTCTCACACATCCCCGCCACTACCATCCCCTTCACCCTTCATTCCTCCACCCACCAATCCACCACACGTAACCCAACCACCACCCTGAGTAGGATCAGTCTTAGCCGATCCCACTCCTGAAGATCTAGACATGATGCTTAAAGCATATCAGGCCAGAATCCAAGAAGGGCCCTATGTAATAGATAATGAGAAATGTTACCCTAGAGCTGACCTAGAGCTTGAACGAACTAAGTTGTGTGCCAAGATGGTGGAATTGGCTCAAGCCATGTTTGAGACCAGTCGCCTTTTCACTTGCTCTAGCTCCACTAGAACACCATTGCATTTTGATGGTCTGTTAGACAGATTGGAGATGTTAATTGCAAAGTCTGGAAAAGGAGCCAACTCCCAGGCTAAGGAGAAGGCAAGTGATAGAATAAGCATTCCTCCCCAGGAAGCCTATGTGCCTAACTCTACGGAGCCAGACACATCATCTTCTATGAATCGGTTCACACCCGAATTCCTACGAGAGATTCAAGAAGACAAATGGGCTAAAGAAAGTGAAGTCCCTCCTCCTATTGAACTTGTGGATGATGCACACGACCAATTCCCACAAGACATCCCATCCATTTATGAGGAGCAGGAGAGCACCCAATCTCAGGAAAGATTAGACTTTGAGTCTAACTCTCTACAAGAATTACCCCACTTCACAGGCCCATGGGAAGCTAAGTCCACCTATATGAGAGCACCCACACTCATAGTAAGAAACGAAGATTCAGTCATACCTAGGAACAAGGAGGTAGTGAAGAACACTAAGGTGCAGTGCAATCTCACTTTAGAAGAACTACTCAAGGTTAGGCCAGAGCTATGGAAACATGTAGCCAAACAAGTACCAGAGATAGCAAAACCTCGTTCCCAGGTAGGATCCCAGAGAATAGTGCCAGAAATACCCTTGGACAAGATAGGAGACATGAGTGAGGGTGAAGAGGGAAACACATATCTTCCTATCACCCATCAAGGATACACCACCAAGGCCATTCTAGACTCAGGTGCAGGAGTTGCAATTGCTACCACTTCACTATGGAAGAGTTGGGGCAAGCCAGCACTCAGGCCAACGAGAATGAAATTGCAGATGGCCGATGGTCATATTGAGAGGCCCTTAGGATTGCTAGAAGGAATAACTCTCACTACATGTGGTGTTGAGTTCGAGCATACTTTTGCTATATGTGACTTTAGCAAAAACCAAGCCTACGAGATGATTTTGGGGAGACCATTTATGCGGCAGTTGCAAGTGGTACAAGATTGGGGAACCAATTCCTTGTATTTACAACACTTAGGTGTTACAACCAAAGTCAATCTCAAGGATTACTCTCATAGAGATGTCCCTCCTATCCAATGGAACCCCATCCATAGAGGCAAAGATGATACGGAATCGGTGCATTCCATATGATCAGGATCCTCATGGATGCATGAAGAAACTCACTTATGGATGTGTAAAGTGGCAGTGGAAGAGGAGGAAAGAGAAAAAGCCAGAGAGGTAGGTGCGAAGGAAACACATAGATCAGTTCAAGACCCAGCCTATGCACCTGTAGTATTTCCGGACGAAGAATTTGAACCCCACGGCTGGGCAGAAATTCTAGCCACTATGGATGTAGCCATCAATGAAGAGCAATGGACACCCCATTGTGATGAAGATGGCTATGACATTTCGGTCTTCTCCATAGAGCCAATCATGGGAGATGCAGTTTTAGAAGAATGCGAACCTAGCCCTGATGCATTTGAAGATGCAAGTGACTCCGATCTTGAGTCAATCATCATGGACCCACCATTTGCATCAGACAAAGAATATTTCTATGAAGTAGAAGTTTACCCTCAGATACATGAAGAGCTCACTAATGATGTGAGATTAACCACACGACTGACCACTAAGAGTGAAGGAAAGAAAAGGACGAAGAGAGAAGCCGCACCAGAGGGTCCCTGAAAATTTCAAGAAGTATGCAATAGAAGATAGGAGAGTCATGGTAAGAATGCCAAAACGCGATGCACAAGCAGGAGAGGCCTATGATAACAAAGAAACCACCAAGAAAGTAGTGGTAGCCATAGAAGAAGGAGAAGAGAGGTGCACTTACATAGGACATGACCTCACTGAGGAAGAGGAGCATGAGCTGATAGCTTCACTACGAGAATATAGCGATGTGTTTGCATGGAGCTACAAGGACTTGAAGGGTGTAGACCCGGACATATGCTCACATACAATCCCCATGACCTCAGAGGCCAGACCCTCTAAACAAAAGCCATACACATACAATGACAACTATGCTGCCAAGATCAAAGAAGAGATAGAGCGCTTGGTTGAAGCTGGATTTATCTATGAAATTGAGCACACTGAATGGGTGTCCCCCATTGTAGTGGTGCCCAAAAAGAATGGTAAATTACGTGTATGCATTAACTTGAAGAAGGTTAACGCAGCCACTATCAGGGATAGTTATCCGCTTCCTATCACCGAGCATTTATTAGAAAGTGTAGCCGGCAAGGAAGTGTACAACTTCCTAGATGGGTTCTCTAGCTACAATCAAGTAGCCATTGCTCCAGAGGATCAGCATAAGATGGCTTTTGCCACAGAGTGGGGCATATTCGCTTTTAGGGTAATGCCATTTGGGCTTACCAATGCTCCCGCAACCTTCCAGAGATTGATGTGCCATGTGTTTAAAGAGTTCCTGAGAAAGAATTTGGAAGTCTATGTTGATGATCTCTCTGCTCATTCCAACATTAGACAAACACATATACTTGAACTCAGGCAAATCTTTGACAAATGTAGAGAATATCAAGTCTGTCTGAACCCAGAAAAGTGCGTTTTCATGATCAGGCAAGGCAAGATTTTAGGACACATAGTGTCAAAGAACGGCATCTCCACTGACGAAGAGAAGGTGAGTGCTATTGCAGAACTACCTAGGCCAAAGAATGTCAAGGAAGTGCAAGCTTTCATGGGGCATTATGGTTATTACCGACGTTTCATTCACATGTATGCCATCATTGCAAAGCCTCTGTACGGACTTCTGACAAACTTTGAGTGGACTAAGGAATGTGAGAACTCTTTCAATGAGCTCAAACGGCGATTATGCTCAGCACCAATCTTGACTACACCAGATTGGAATAAGCCCTTCCATGTTCATGTGGATGCATCAAATTATGCTATTGGATGTGTACTTGCACAACCTGCAGGCAAAGGCAATATGGATCTTCCAATTGCCTATGCTAGTAGACAGTTGAATGCGGCTGAACGAAACTATACCACTACCGAACGAGAGGGATTAGGCATGGTGTATGCGGTTAAAAAGTTTAGACATTATTTGCTTAATAAGTTTAAATTTTTTACTGATCATCAAGCTCTACTTTACTTGGTGAACAAGCCATGCAACACAAGTAGATTGGTGAGATGGTTCCTCTTACTAATGGAATATGACTTTGAGGTAGTGGTGAGAAAAGGCAAGACTCATTTGAGAGCAGATCATCTCTCTAGGCTCACATCGGGAGAAGCCCCACAAGGAGTATCAGATGACCTTCCTGACGCTTACTTGTTTAATTTGGAAGTTGTACCTCAGTGGGCTAAGCCATTAGTGCCAGTATTGACATACGGGCCTAATCACCTAGTCATAAACACTCAAGATAGAGAGGTAGTAAAAGCCCAGAAGTACCATATCATGGCAGGAAGTATGTACAAACAGACAGATCAAGGGATATTGGCTTGTTGTGTGGAAGAGGATGAGTACGCTAAATGGTTGCAGTTGGCACACGTAGGTGCATTAGAGCAACACTACTCAAAACAACAAACCCTACAGACACTAAGGAGACTCGGAGTGCATTGGCCTACTATGGAAGCTGATGTACATAAGATGTGTAAAGAATGCCCAATCTGTTGCACTAAACCACCTGTGGAACATGCCACTCTTTATCAAGTGTCCATAGTGCCAGATTGGAGTGAACCATTAGTAGCATTCTTGAGGACGAAAACATTCCCTCCAGACATGACCCTGACAAGACAAAGAAGTCTAGAACAAGAAGCCATAGATTACTCAATCATTGGTGATAATCTATACAAGCGTGGTAAAGATGGTTACCTGAGACTATGTGTCCATGAGAGTGAATATCTCAAGATCTTGGAAACTGCTCACCAAGGTGTAGCAGGAGGACACTTTGGACCAGATCAGGTGATCAAGGCAATCCTATATGCGGGCTTCTGGTGGCCGACCCTTCACATGGATGCACATACCTATGTGAAACGGTGTGATGTTTGTCAGAGAACTCAGTATCCTATACGCAAGGATGAGATGCCACTGAAACCTATGATGGGTGGACGTGCATTTTCTAAGTGGGGAATAGACTTTGTTGGTCCTATTAATCCCCCAGCTAAGGGTTCACATGCTGAGTATATCATTGTGGCCACATATTATCTAACCAAGTGGGTAGAAGTGAAAGCCACATCGAAGAATGATGCCCAAACGGCCGCTAAATTCTTATTTGAGAATGTGTTCACTCGATACGGGCTACCCATAGAGCTAGTAAGTGATAGAGGGACTCACCTCTTGAATGAAGTCATTGAAAATCTTCTTCAAGAGTTCTTGGTGATACACAAGAAGTCTGCCCCCTATCACCCACAAGCTAATGGCCAGGCCGAAAGCACAAAAAAAATTCTATGCAATGTGCTTACCAAATTGGTGAATAATAAACGGTCTGATTGGGACAAACAACTACACCATGCTGTTTGGGCATACCGAGTGGCCTATAAAACGGTACTCCAAGCCACGCCCTTTTAGATGGTTTTCGGCCAGAATGCAGTGCTACCATTGTATTTTTTGATACCAATCTTGAAAGTGGCACAAGAGCATGATTGGACAGGCCATGAGTTGTCCTCTAGAATTTTCGATCTTGAACGATTAGGTGAAACACGATTGAGGGCTGCAGCAGGAATTTATGCAGCCAAGAAGAGGCAAAAGGCATATTTCGATGCACACATCAAGGATAAGGGCTTGAAAGCGGGAGACCTAGTCCTAGTCTACACCTTGAAGCAACATGCACAGAAGTTAGAGAAGAGAGGTTACGGGCCAATGATTATCACTAGAATCTCCACAAGTGGAGCAGTTCAACTAGCCACTCTAGAGGGTGATAAGTGGATGCAAAGTCAAATTATATCAAGAACCCTTGACTGAAGAGATGCTAAATCGACTCACCACTGCCAAGAAACGTAAAGAAGAAGAGAAACAAATTAGAGAAGAAGCACAGGCAGAAGCTTTAGAACGCATCCGACGAATGAAATTGAGGAGACAAGGCAGAGACCCGCCTATGCCTGACACTCAAGAATCTCTAGGCTATCCCATGGCCATGTGCGAGGCTTCAGGTGGACATTCCCATAGAATAATCGACCGACGGCCTTTTGTAAGCCTAGAAGTAGGACAAGGAGAGAGTGTAAGGACAGTGAGAGCTTTAATTGACTTAGGGGCAGCCACTAGTGCAGTTCGACTGTCTTACTGCCAAGAGCTGCAATTACAAATCAATCCTATAGAGGCATATCTCATAGGATTGGGAGGTGTGGAAACCCCTTGCATTGGTGAGGTGGAACTTCCCCTCTACATTCAAGAGGTGCTAATGGCAGTCAAAGTGCTAGTGTGTGAAGACGAGGATCTTACCGAACCTCTTGTCCTGGGCCAAGACTGGATCTATGATCATGCAGTCAGCCTCAACCTAAGAAGTGTACTTCTTCAGGCATGGGTAGGCCAAAACCACATCACGATTGAATTAGAAAATCAAGCACATAGGCCGTTAGAAGAGGCACCGAATCCTGGTCCTTCCAGGAGTCCACCTGAAATGAACCATGCTACTCTTGACCAAAGTTCTATGGTGCAAAGGATTGCCACTCATGACGAAGGTACTGAAGTCAACAAGGAGCTCCCTTCTTTTCCAAAGAGAATTCAAGGAAAGCAAGCCGGAAAATAAAAGATACAGAGGAGCCCGAGGACCAAGAAGAATGAACACCAACCAGTACAATACATAATACCCCATGGCATGAAGCAAATCTGGATACGCAAAGGTGAACAACCCTCGGCTTTGGAGACAGAATTCCAAAGAGGCATCAAGCAAGCTACAGTGTCGAGGACTACAGCGAAGGAGTACCCTAGGCATCAAGCTAGACAAACCATTTCTATTTGGGTTCCAAAGCAGTCAATGAAGGCTATCCCAAAGGCTAGACAAATATGGGTGCCCAAGACCTGCTTACCAGCTCAAATAACTTCACCTCCAATCACTAGATCAAACCAACACTCACGAGTCCTATGGGCTCCCATCCAAAGGCAAACATCTACATTCCACACCACTACATTCTCGGTCATGCCTTGGAATGTTTGGAAATGGGTACCCAAAAGGCCCCAAACCCAACACACTCCAGTCCGCAAACCTTCACACATCATCGCCAATAAAAGCAACGATTCCAACATCAAAGTTTGGAGACCTAAACCCCATATCAAACCCCTTGACCCACCTCTGTAAATCCTTTCCCTCTGGTGTAGGTGCATTCTGAGAACATTGCACAACCAAAGTATGCATCTAGGGTGAACCCTAACCTACTAACCCACTTGTACACACATCACGAACACTTCACCCACTAACCTCTAACCACTCGGAATGTCATGTTGGTATTGTGGAGGGAACACCATAACATCCTGTTTCCAATGCAATGCTAATGTGCCTCTCTCTTCTTCTAGCAGATAAGCATCAGCAACTACAAGCACTCTCATGGCAGAAGCAACAGGTCTGAGCTCACAGGCAGGAATAATTACTGCAGGAATTGATGTGGATAGTCTACCTGTTGATGTGCCTCCAACTGAACGACCTGTGGAGCTGCAACACCTTCAGCAGATCCCGGTACCGGATCCACCCACAGGGATCACAGAAAGAGTCCATGCCAATTCTCATTGGTTCAATGGCATGCCAGGCCCATTAGGAGAGGCCAAGTATATATGGGAGTCTAAGTGCGAGTATGATAGATCTTGGGTCAGATTCCAATTCTTCTCCAAGGAGTTTGAGACTCTACAGAACACGTAGGATCTTCAGACCATATGGCAACGTGTAGGGCTAGCTGAGTACTTCGAGGCACCATTACCTAAACCAGACCTCCTCTGATGCTACTACCTGGTCTCAACACTACAGGCTAATGTAGAAAAGGACAAACCAGGATTTTTTGTTCTTCCTTTCCTTGCTGGGCAACAATGAGTTAAAGAGGTTTGAACTTACCTTGGAGTTGGTGAGCTCTGCTTTGAATATGCACGACACACATGTACCTTCTGAGAAGGATGCTCTCGTTCCTACTGACATGAAGGATAGGAAACTACTGAAGCTTAAAGACATGGCAGCACTCACACCAAACGTGTCCATCCCTCTCCGTATGTGCATGCAACATTTTGCTTCCCCGATCAAGACCGCTTCACACAACCGCACAAAAGAATTTGGTTCGCTCTCTACTTCGCGGAGACAGGTGCGTTACCAATTAAGCTTCCTGTATGGATTATATATCAGTTGTATGAAGCAAATAAAAGGTCTTCTAGGAAATTAGTGGTGAACGATTGCTGTGCTATCACACGCATTATCTACCGGTGCTTAGCATACGATGTACCCATTGAACGTGCCTTAACTTGGGCACAATTACAAATGTTTAAGAAGTTCAAGACGTCCACACATCAATCCAAGCGCATGAGGGGTTCGATCCCTTGTGTCCAGACACGTGAAGTTCTGACTACTCCTGAAGTATCGCCACGAGGGGAGGCCACTGTACCTCCCTTTACCATTAGAATACCCAAGTCTAGATCTGAAACTACGACACAAGCTGCCCCTTCAGCTCCTCCTGCTCCATCTGAATTTGAATTTGCTACAACTGGAGATGCTGAAGGAATGGATCCCTAGGACTTCAAAGCATTCTTACAAAGTACACAACTCTCTGATGTAGAGTTTTATTCAGATACAAAAGAACAAGGCACATCTTCACAAAGAAGGAGAAAATCCACAGAAGGTCGCCATGTACATTGGGGTGACGATCAGCAAGGTCAACAACAAGGACACCTAGAAGAAGAAGGAGCAGACGAAGAGGAGACCACTAAAGCCCCAGCTTATACAGCAGAACTCCGAAGGCTGTATCAAATCATGGAACGAGTGTGATCGCAACGACTGCTCACCGAACAGAGCAGTAGGGTACTCATGACTCAGCTGTTGGAAGAAGCAGGAGTTGACTCAGAATATAGTGAAGGTCTCTTATTAATGGCAGAAACATATGGGGTAGTAGAAGTAGTTCGGACCGCCATTAGGAGATCGCCAGTTCAATATGATCCACGAAGATTCCACACACGACCACGGTCAGGTAAAAACATCCAGATCCCCATTACAACGGCAGAAGGGCCGATTATTACATCCGAACCCATTGAGACAACCTCCCAAGCAGCAAAAACCGCTAGCCAAGAGCACCCAGTCACCCATGATGAATCAACCGAGCCACTACCACCCACACCCCCACCATCGCCTCCTAGAACAGAAGCCGTGGAGATCACCTCGACCACTCAACCCACCGAACAAACTTTCATCTTCCGTACTCCCACCTCTAGTTCAAACCTATTCTCCACCTTTGAAAACCCAATCTATGAAGCAACCACCATCACTACACAATCCACCGAATCGCTCATAGAGCCTGCTCTAGGACAACCATCCCCCATGCCCTCAGCCATAGGTCATCCTGACTCTAGATCCATATTCATGGGTTTCCCTACGACCACACCACCTTTCATGACCTCACCGCCTCTACGACCTCAACCCCCAACCCCTATCTCTCCACTTCTCCAATCCCTCCATGCCTTCCTTGCTAGAACTTTTCAACCCAGGTCTCAACCATTCCCTTTATTTTCAGCTCCCAACCCCACTTCTCATCTATTCACCACTTTCACACACACACACCACCTACCATTCCAATGTATATGGTAGACCCCACACTCGCATCCACTCCTGAAAGTATGGACATTTCACCACCCACGGCACCTCCCCCACCCCCCACACTTCCACCTTCTCCCATTCCCCCCCCCACCAATTTCACCGACACACACATCTCCATTAGCCACCAATGTCATCCAATACTACATCGACCACCCTATAGAACAGAGGTCCGTCAGGGGCGACAGACGCTAGGAAGGGGGGAGAATGTTGGCATAAAGGTCATATGAAGAGCATACAGGTACAATAGAGCAGTCATGCACAATACGGCAACAAGGCCTAATCATTTTTTCCATGGATCATTGACAACTCAAGTGATTTTAATTACTACACAAACATTGTAAATTCCGTTTTTGGTAGAATAGACTCCATTTTGTTCAAGCCGAGGAGTCCTCGAGCTTGAGGAGTATTAGAATTAGCCATATACCAATTTTCATAATTTTTAGACTCCGTTTGAGCCCTCAAATAGGCTCTAGAACCTAATTTTTAACTAAGCCAGACACTAGGTCTGGACAAGGCCAAAGCTAGTGAGCAAACTATAAAAAGAGCTAGAGAGCTCATTTTGGGGGTTAGATTGTTTGTGAATTGAGCTTATGTAAGAGACTTTTTGACTAATGCAAAGAACTCCATTGTTCCTCTCCTTGTTCTTGCCTTGTGTGCGCGTGTGTGTGTATGTGTGTGCATGCTTGTGTGCTTCTCACTCACACACTTGTGCCTTCACTTGCTCATAGTCTTCATACTAGTCCTCACGTCTCCACGGATTGACAATTATGAGGTGAATCTTCTCACGTTGGTACTCACCATTGTGCTAGAGTGACACCATTGTGCTAGAGTGACAATCTCAATGATCTTGGATATCAAAGTTCAAAAGCAGATCCAAGTCTACTCATCAAAAGAACAGAGGAAGGTACAATCTACATTTGTATTTATGTAGATGAAAGTATAATCACAGGTACTTTAGATGAAGGAATCTAGGAGGTAAAGAGATTACTTGAAAAAGAATTCAAGATCAGTGATCTAGGAAAGTTATCATACTTTCTTGGAATGGAAGTCACTTATACAGATCATGGCATATATGTATCACAAGAAAGGTATCTTTTGAATTTATTGAAGAAGTTTGATATGGAAAAGTGCAGAGAAGCTTCAACTCCACTTGAAGTTAATCACAAGCTTAGTAAATATGATGGTGCAGAATACAAAGATATGAGGAAGTATCAATCTCTTGTGGGTAGTTTGATTTATGCTACACTAACAAGACCTGATCTTAGTTATGCAGTGGGAGTATTGTCACAATTCATGCATTGTCCAAAGGACCCACATTGGATTGCAGGTCAAAGAGTTCTCAAATATATCAAAGGAACTATAAAGGAAGGATTATATTATCCTTTTACATCAGATTTGAAGTTGAGAGCCTACAGTGACTCAGACTGGGCTGGTAACCAGGACGACAGAAGATCAACTCATGGCTACATGATATACATTGGTGATAAGCTTGTAAGTTGGTGTTCAAAGAAACAACATACAGTAGCATTATCATCAACTGAAGCTGAGTACAAGGGACTTGTGGAAGCAGCTAAGGAGGTCATATGGATGCAGACATTGTTCAAAAGCTTAGGCATTGATCAAGGTATACCTACAATACATGGAGATAATATGAGTTCACTTTATCTTGCAGCAAATCCAATATTTCATGCAAGAACAAAGCACATAGAGATAGATTATCATTTTCTCAGAGAAAAGGTAATGGAGAAGGAGATTGAAGTGGAGTACATTTCTACAAAAGATCATATAGCAGACATAATGACAAAGAGCTTGGATGGTGTGAAGACCAGTAGATTCAAAAGCATGGCAGGAGTAAAAGAAAAGAAGATGATATGAAGAAACAGGGAATGTCAATTAGTGATTGAGGGGGAGCTGTTGGAGAAACAATCACTAATTGGACATATATTTGAAGGTCAAAGCCTTAGAAGAAAACCACATGCCTATGTGAAGGGACAAATTCACATGTGTAATATTTGTAAAGTTAGTTCACCTTAGTTCTAGAAGTTTTTTAAAAGTCACGGGAATGAGAAAATCTATACAAGTTAGTTTGTATTAACTGACGCAGAGAGAGAGAAGAGAGGAGAAGACAATGATAAGTGAGTTAGAACTCATTTTTGTATGATTGAGTATAGTCGGGCTTCTCTGAGTGAGAAAGCACTTGTAAGCTTCTGAGTTTTCATAGCTATGATAAGAACTAGTTAAAGTTCTGTGTATAAGTCTTCTTCTTCCATCTCTAGTGTTTGTCTTCTGTGTAATGTTTTGAAGAATTGAAGTTTTTCAAGCAAATCGATGCCTGGCATCGAATGTATGTTGAAAGGTTGAGTTTTATGCGGGAAGTAGATGCCTGGTATCGAATCCTAGCTGATAAGTCCTTATCTTCATATCTGACTTTTATCTACTGATGAAACTTCTTAAAATCATGAGGTTTGTGGAGCAACTCGATGCCTGGCATCGAGTTTCAGCATAAAGTCGATGCCCAGCATCGACTTCCTACATACAAGTGGTCTTCTTCATGTGTGTGTTCAAGAGGCTATTTCTGGTGCAGAAAAAGAGGCTGAAAAAGCTCAAAGTCGATGCCCAGCATCGACTTTGGTTGCAATTCGATGCTAGGCATCAAATTTTTATTTTTAGACAACGAAATTTACTAAAACAGGTAAAATTTCCAATTTTGGAAGGTCATATAGGGTCATCTTGTGAGGGCCATAACTTGAGTTCTAGAGATCCGTTTCATGCATATCATAGCTTGTTGGAAAGATCTACTTTTCTAGTTTCAGCCTATAAAAGATCTTGGAGAAATAATATTGGAGCTAAGAGAAATTAGCAAAATACTGAAGGTATGTCATTTCAGTGACTAGAAAAATCTGAAGAAGCAAAGTTCTTGGTTTCGGCTATCATTTCTCAAAGTTTGGAGTGGCAATGAGTTAATGGTGACCATAGAGGTGTTCTAGTGTCACATTACTTCATTTCTTGTGGTGTTTTACACATCAACAAATAATATATAATCCTTCCAAGAAATCTACCTAACATGAGTACTTAAGTATCTAGCAAGACCACCACCACACAGATGAGAGACCATGTATCCAGCTATCCAACTCCACCCATATGTATACATCTAGGCCAAGTATGTGCATGTCCTTGGGATCCTCTAAGTGTCCCTCATAGGGAAAATTTCTGAAGGACTTCTAATTCCTCAAAGGTTATCATGTTCGTTCTAATTCAAATGAGGATTCTTCTCTCATGTGCACCCCAAGGTGGCACCTAGAGAAGCTTCTCCCAAGAATAAGGTTCCCACACCCTAGGATAAATCAAACATAAGGATGACAAGTGTTCAATCCAAATTTTCAAGCATGTGCCAAGTCTAAATCAAGGGCTAAACAAAGGCTATATAATTAGCCTTCTCAACCAATGGTTTTAAAAGGTTTTCATCCTCAAAAATGTGTAGAAGTATAATATGTGAAGTATTCTCCCATGCACAATGATCTATACTCTAGGCATGGTCTTCTCTATCTTTATATTCATCTCTTGTAATAAGATAAAGGTTACTAGCTTCATCAATCTGAAAGGAGAGGACTCATAATCCCTACCCAAATCACTTTCCCTTAGTCCAACTAGATGTACGTGCATGCGGTATACCTATGGATTAGTGAAATGGGTGGATTTCTTTGGTGCATCCAAGGAGAAGTAAGCTCATGGTCTACTGCCTAAGAGTGTGATGAGCTAACCACTTTCTCCAAAAGCCATGGTTAAGGATTAGTTTTTTATCCTCCCTCTTAGAGTGTGGTTCAACCAATTTTTGATTGTCTCTTTTTGAATCTAACACTCTCTTCCACTTCTAGAGATCATTATCCTTAATGATCACCCTCTAGTCTCCCCTTGAATTAACTTCCTCAGCCTTGTACGGTCCGTTAAAAGTCTTGTTCTTGAATTTGATGGCTTGAATCCTTTTCCTCAACCTTGGTGTCTTGAACCTTCCTATTTGCAAGATTGGTGTCTTGAATCCTTGTTTCCCCAATATCTTGATCCTATTTTTCACCCATAATATATATCTTTGGACCTCAATCTACTACATTCCAATGAAATTTCATTCTAAGAGCTTTCCAATAGAACATTACACATCTAAATCTGACCTACAATCAAGAGATACACTCCATTCTCAGTTGGGATAATTATTCAAAGGGATGCCTATTATTTTTGTACTCTTTCATATACAAAATTGCCCAAATGCATTTTCTAGAGGCAATTGGGTGCCTATGAGCCTTGTGGAATTTATTGACCTTGGCCAATCCTACTTCCTAGGTTCTGATACCAATTGTGGTATCCAAGGGGAACCAAACTCATGACCTACCGACTAGGCGTGTGATGGGCTATCCATGTGCCCACAATTCATGGTTGAGATTTACCTCCTTATTATCCCTCTTAGGATGTGTTTCAACCATCTCTTGCCTTTGATTTCTCAAATGTAATTGTCTTAACTTAATCATTTACCATTTTTTGATTTTATCACCTCAAAATCCATAAAATCTTACCTTTCGATACACTTCATACCTTCTTAGAAATGTAAACCTTTTAGGAGTATGCAATAGACTCCTTCCTCTATCTTGAAAGGGTCGGACACTGCATTTCACATCCACTTCCAATAGAAAGGAGAGGAATAATGGATTTTACTTGAGTTACTCTTCTATAGTCCTTTTCAAAATAAAAATGTTCTTTATTTGTATTTCAACTTAGCAAACAATACAAACTTATCAAAGTGGGTCTACCTAGTCCCTTCTTAGATATGTGAAATATCATGATGAGAACTACTATCTTATCATTCCTTTGAAACTTAGATGGAATTATGTAAATCAATCAATTTTTCTTAAAATATTATGTTCAAGTAATCTAAATGATAGACAATAAACCTAATTTTAAAAGTTCACGTGTTACTATAAAGGATACTAATTGTGATTATTCTTGATTTTCTATTGATTGACGCTTGGAGAACTTCCTTATTCTTCTGTGAGTCAAAACTTCTAGAAAATATTTGATTGTCAAGAATTCATAGGTCAAAAGACTAAAATCATGTCTTTAGGAGTTGGAATTACTTTTTAGACCTTTCTTCTAGGTCTTTACCCAAGTTCTTTGTTCATCTTAGCTCAAAGACTTCTTTCAAAGAGAACTAGTACTTTACTATCTTGAACCAAATTTGGTTCATACCATAAATGGTTAAGTATACTAGCCTCAAAGGGCACAAATTCTATGCAAAGAGGAAGAAACCATTTCTTACTCAACCAATTCCTTCAAATCCTTAGACTAATTGAGAATTACAAAGCCATGAAGATATATTTTCATTAGTCACAAAAACCTTCTTGCTAGATTCCCTATTTTTTGAATGAAGTTAAATGATTCAAGATAACTTTGATATTTTTAGTTCCAAGAACTTGCAAGATTTATAGGTACCTCTTTCCTAGCATCATATCTCGATCTTTCTAGGAACTTATTGAACATGATTGATTCATTTGTATTAGTCATCAAAAGATTCAATGAATGATCTTTTATAAACGATTAAGGCTTTATAATTTGATATACAACTTTTATCAAGCTCCTCACTTTGGAGTTTAACTCAAGAACTCCTCAAAATTTCTTATTCTCTTATTCATCCAAATCTACTCCACAATATTAAGCCGACTATGCATCATGGAAAAAACGGATATAGGATAGACTTTCGTAAGCTAAATGCTACCTTAAAATTTTATAAATACAAGCAAAAGTACTTATTTTCTTCACATATGTACATCTCTATAGATTTTTATGAACCTAATACATTACTATCTATGGTCTTATCCTTAAGGGCTATCGCAATGTAATCCATTGGATGTGAAGTCTCTTTCCTCTCTCTCGCCATTAGAGAGGAATCTCAAAGGGAGTCAGTTTCCACTATCCCATAGCAATGGATTCCTTCTCCAATTCGTAGAGTTGCATCCTTTATCTTTCCACCTGCTTTGTCCTCTCAATACACTCTAATCATTCTCTATGATTTTCAATTCGATTTTTGAGTTCCTTGGTGACATGTATGTGATAACAATGTCTAAGGTGTCTAATTGTCATGCCACTTAATCTTATATCTGAAAGATTTATTTGCTTGACCATTAACATTTTATTGGCATGATTTACCAAATCATAGAACTTTTTTATCCTTTTGACCAATGTAAGTTATTTGAATTTTCTCAAATTCCTCTTATCAAGTTGATTTCACATAAGCGTAAGTTTTCTCTCTTGTAGATCCCTTCTTCATTCATAATTACCCATGGGTTTTACTTGGGATTTTTAACGTATACATTTATGAGTTATATCCTATTGGTGCTTTTAGAACCTCTTCTATTCCACTTTAAAGGACCAACTACTTTATGCCATCCCTTTGACTTAAGCAAGTTTTCATGCTTTCCATCAAGACTTTCCTGGTCAATCTTATCCATTCTCAAGTGCATTAGTATGGATATGCTTCAACTCATTCACTAGGTTATCATTTGGTTATTGAAAAAATGGAGTTCCTTCATGAATTTTATTCTCACATATCTAGTTCTTACTTTGTTTTGAGTTTAAATCTCAAATACGAGGTACTTCATGTCATACGCAATCCTTAAATTTCTCAAAAGAGTAAAGGAAGGTATCTTTTGGTTAAAAGTATCATATAATGATACCTGTTGATCAGATCTTGCATATGCACGTATGTAGAGATAGTATAGAAATTAAATCTCACAAAAGCATAACAAAATAGAGAAAGACGAGAGACTGGACACAAAATTGGGTGCAATCTCCCCCCACATACTTTGATGGAAGAGTCTATCAGAGTATGTGTATTTATAAGTATTTCTCATTACGTCTTGAATAGAAGATACAGGAGCGCGGTGCTTCGAAAAGTGGCCGTTTACAAAAATCTGCTTTATTTATAAAATTGTTGCTTTCTAAGTGATCTACTATTTTTACAAAATAATTGTGAGCTAAATTCTATTTTAGAACCTAAACTTTGAAATAATGAAACCCAAAAGTGATTACAAAAAATGAACATCTCGATCTGAAAGAATAACTTTTGGAAAACCATGATGTGGAAAAATACATTTAATAAATAACTTAGTAGCTTGAGTTGCACAAAGAGTCTTTTTACAAGGAATTGAATATGCTTTTTTACTAAATACTAACCCTATTAACAATTGTTCAAATCACATCATTATGAGATGAAGTTGTAGGAAGACCAGTAATAAAATCCACAGAGAGTTGTTCCCATGGTCCATTCGGTATGGGAAGTGGTAGGAAGATTTATTATGGAGGTTATCATCTCTAACTGGGAGGGATTAGATAAAGCTAGTAAAAGGAATTAGGATTATTACTTGTTCAAAGTTAATTTTGGCAAAGCCTATGATAGAATTGAGTGGGACGTCTTCAGTCTCTTCATGACATAGGGGCTAGTAGGCAGTTCATCAAGTATGTTAGTATTTTGTTTGATAATGGTTTCTTTAGGATTTCCATAAATGGCTAACTCTCTACACCATTCAAGCTTTGTAGATCCATTAGACAAGGTTGTCCCCATGCTGCTCTAATTTTTGCCATTGCTAGTGATGCTTTTGGTTGGATTGTTAAGCATGAGATGGAAAATAGTAATATTAAACGTATTAATATTTCTAACAATGATTCCCAACTTGGACTTTAGATGTTTGAGATGATAATAATGTGTATGAATGCTGAGAGTTAATTCATTTAATCCATTCATGATATCTTGTTAATAAATCATAAGGTTCCCACTACACTCTTTTCTATTTTCGAGTTTCTTAAGGAACGATTCTATTTTTTAACTATTTCTTTCCATTTAAATGTGAACATTTTCTTTTTAAGTGAAACTTTATAAGAAGAGACTCATTCTTCATTTCTCTTGTTTCCTTCTTACATTGCTTGAAATTGTTCTGTTTAGCAAGTGCTTACAAGATAAATCATTAAAAAATTAGATTTAAAGTTTCTCACAACATTACTCCTAATTGCGTCTCTAGTGACGGTTGTCAAATTTTGTAGCAACCAAGTTGTTTTCAGGTATCCTAGATGAAGGTCAAGAGCCTCTATATTCCTAAAGCATATTTTATCTAAAATACTAACTTCTTCTTATAGGAATATCCTTGGCATGGATGGATGGTTTTATGGAATAATTACCACCAATCCATAAAATGTCAATATTTTCCACAAGTTTAACAATAGATGGGATCTCCAATGGTCACCCTGGCCAATGGAGATATAGATTCAAATCTTTATGGGCTTTCCGTGTCAACATAAAGCACTCTTCCTTATAGTGGCTTATATTATATGATGGATTATGTTCTGGTAGCATATCAAAGAAGATTAAAGTCAACAATGGAAGCTGTACATCTTGTGACAGAGAGGAGGATTTCCACACATTTTGTTCACTGCTCACATGCCAAGCAATTTTGGCATTTGTTGTATCCCATCCTCAAGTTGAAGAGCATCTATTCATTGGGAGCAAAGGAGGTCCTCATTGGCTATTGTAACAAAATGGATTTAGTGCTTTGGTAGACTTGGAGAAGTCATATCTTATGATATGATTGGCTTAGAAAAAATGAGTCTTACTTTAAAAGTGGGAAAAAGAACTTCATTGTCCCCTAAAAGAAAACTTTGGTTTCCTCTAGGCAACAAAGTTTACTGTCGATCATAGAACTCCTAGATATTATTTCTCCTGTTCACACACTAGAACATATGAGGGGCATAATGGGCCCTATACCGATGCAAATACATGGGTGCATTTTTGCCCTGACATTGGTATAAGCACCGATATGCATGGGAGTACAATCGCACTAGTATAAGCATCGGTATAGCTATTGGTATATGCATCACTAACCACACACTAGTGTCAATATCAAGCTCGATATATGCACCGATAGATTTGCACTAGTATAGGTGTTGGTATGTATCTATAAACTGATGGTATAATTATTGGTATGCTTGTCAATATCAAGATTGCCGATATAAGCATCGGTAGGTCCCTGGGCAAAGCATCGGTATAGGTGTTGGTATGTCCCTAGACATACCAGTGCTCATACTATCACCCATACTGATGAACATATCTGGAAATTTTTTTTTGGGGAGAGTGTGTTGTCTCTTGCTACAACAACATTACCATGCTCTTGTGTAGAAAAAGGCAATACATTATATCCAAAAACAACCAAGTACATGTGACATATACTCTAGTGGTTGCTGATTTAGGTTTTACAGGACCCGCAACCAAAACATGATTTGATAAAGGAAAACACATGAACATATAAGAGATGAGTAGAATGAACCATGAGCAATGTACATAAAAGATATTACATAAATCAACCATGTACAAAAGAGATATATATTCCATAAATGAACCACGTACAAAAGTGTAGCAAACCACTTCCATATATGAGCCAAATATAAAATGTGGCAAAGCACTGCCATATAGGAACCAAATACAAAATTGTGTTGCACCATTGCCATATATGATCTAAATACAAAAATTGTGGCATGTCACTACCATAGGCATGCCCAGAGGGATCAAACCATCTATATCTGTAGTCGTGGAATAAAGCATATTCATGAAATGAGACAAATTGGACATGATATTTATAAACAACAACGAAAAAACATCAAACCAAGTTTATAAGCTCATCTCATCATAGATCCTACCATGAGATGATCGCATTGCATCCCTCCAAGTCCCCCAACAGTACAAGTAATCCATGAATATATCCATAAGCCTCCTCTACTCGTATCGGAGGACAACCCAATGCCAACTCCTACAACAAATATGCAAAATGTTAGATGAACATACATGACATGCTTAACACAAGCAAATTCAATCATCAAAATGATACTTACAAACTCGTGATGCATAGTGTCGTACCCATCGCTACCCAATATATGACACTCTGATCGTATCTAGATGTATAGCCACCGCATCTCGTTGTTGAGGATATTATTCAAGAGTCTACTACTGCTCATCATGAATCATATCCCACTCCTTAGTGTCTAAACATACAAGCTTCGGTAAGCCTGCTCTGATAGCATCACACATCTCGAATTGTCGATGGGACATCACCTCATGCATCATGTGTTGAATCCACTCTTAGGTGATAACAAGGTGCTTGGGTGTTGGCTGGTACTCGTGATAGGTGGACTTTTTTATGTAATTTTTTTATCTTTGGCCTCCTCACTCCATTTCACCATGATAGAGTGGCAAAATTATATGGATCATAGTTGCCTTATGCATTGATGCATGGCCTTTTTTATCCCATCCATCACTGAAGCTCCATCATGTATATAGTACACCTTGGACTCATCATGGTCATGAGCATCCCAAGGTGTACGTGGTGTACTACATGGCATACCTGCATCGGAGGTACTCACTCTAGGAGTGGAAGTGGGAGACACAACGTTTGTTGCACTGCCTCCACAACATCCGCCTCCTCCAGAGCCACCTGTGGATCCACCTCTAGAACCTGCTCCTCCAGAGTGTAACCTCGACTGATAAGACAGACGAGATGGGACAACACTTGTATCATGTTGTGGTATCAAACGCATAAGTCAACTACTTGACCCACCAGGGGATGGCTGAGAGGGCGGTCATGGTGGATTCTTAAAGCGAGGAGTACCTCCGGTGGGAGTAGTTCTGCCAAAGGGAGTACCTCCAGTGGGAGTAGTCCCGCCAAAGGGAGTACCTCCAATGGGAGTAGTCTTGCCAAAGGGAATGGTACCAACAGGAATGCCGCTAGTGGGAGTGACACTAGGGGGAGTGCTACCGTGAGTGATCCAATACTATGATGCACTTGAAACAAACGACTCTTATCCTGCCTCACTATTGTGTTTCTTCTAGAGGTGGCTACATTGGAGCATTTCACATCAAACAAAAAGTAGTCGAACCTCCTGAAGGATAGCTTCAAGATATCTTGGATCACTCCACAATACTCCAGCTAGCCTTGTTGAGCGTTCTCGTATTTTGCATCAGCTCTACTTTTTTGGAAAAAGTTCATCATCACCCCATGATCAAAAGTAGACCTATTTTCATCAATTTGTGCGATCTAAAAGTTTCGTCCATGAGACCATACTACACCATATTTAGAATACTCCCAATCACATCTCTTTGCGAGTTCCTCCTCTTCTTCGGAGGTATCATCACCCACTGCCTTTTCTTGTGAAATGATTCTATCTAGCCGTTTGCTAATTGGAAAGGATGGAAGAGGTCAAAGACTTTTCAGAAGAGGCAAAAAGCGAGTGGAATGATTCTTTCGAAACCAAGATCTTTCCTTTGCATTTGTCTCCTTGGAAAGATCATACCTCTCATACCACTTCTACATAGGCTCAGAGTTAATGGTGCAAAACTTCATTGCCTTCTCTCTGAAAGCTGCATCCATTTTTCTTTGCATCCTTTTACCTTGAGGTTCATTGCCTATGAGACAAACATCTTCGTCATTCCTCTATAAACGAGGCATTTCTATATATTAACATATATTTGATTATATATATTATTTTTTAAATATTTAATTATATATTTAATTTAATTCAAAAACCATAATTTCTTATATATTTTTGTATATATGTGTTCCTATTGTATGTTTTTGTATGTAAAAACCATAAAAACCTATTTTTTATATATTAAATTATATATATGTGAAAACCCAAAACATCCTAATGACCTATTTTTACATATTTTATTATATATATTTTACGTATTTTATTTATTTCCCTAATTTTTACATACATTTAGTTAGAATATTTACATATTCTAATTTCTCTCCTAATTTTTATATACATTTAATTAGAATATTTACATATTCTATTTTTCACCTAATTTTAACATATATTTCATTATATATTAAAATTAATCCTAAAACTTTAGTTTTAAAATATTTAATTATATATATTTAATTTAATTAAAAAACCCTGATATCTTATATATTTGTATATATGTGTTTGTATGTGTATGTGTTTGTATGTATAAACCCTAAAATCCTATTTTCTATATATTTAACTATATATATGTAAAAAACCTGAAAATCCTAAAGACCTATTTTTTACATATCTAATAATATACAAATTTATTATACATTTAACTATACATAATACACTTTATTATATATTCTAATTTTTTTCTATTTTTTATTTGATTATATATACTAATATTAAACCTAAAACTTTATTTTTTGTATATTTAATTATATTTATTTATTTTA
This sequence comes from Ceratopteris richardii, assembly GCA_020310875.1. Classification (NCBI taxonomy): domain Eukaryota; kingdom Viridiplantae; phylum Streptophyta; class Polypodiopsida; order Polypodiales; family Pteridaceae; genus Ceratopteris; species Ceratopteris richardii. The sequence goes on from CM035437.1 coordinate 108,444,603, forward strand.
TTTCACAACTCCTAATACTCTAATCCTAAAGACGTAGAACTAAAACATGTATATGTGTATATGTTTGTGTATATGTATGTGTGTATGTATTATGTGTGTATGTATTATGTGTGTATATGTGTATATATGTGTATGCATGTGTAAAAAAATCCTAAAACCCTAATCCTAAAGACCTAGACCTAAAACATGTATATGTGTGTATGTGTATATATATTATGTGTGTATATCTATATATATGTGTATGCATGTGTAAATATCCTAAAACACTAACCCTAAAAACCTAGACCTAAAACATGTATATGTGTGTATGTGTATATGTATTATGTGTGTATATCTGTATATATGTGTATGCATGTGTAAAAATCCTCAAACCCTAACCCTAAAGACCTAGACCTAAAACATGTATATGTGTGTATGTGTCTATGCATGTGTATATATATGTGCATGTTTATATGTGTATATATGTGTATGCATGTGTAAAAACCCTAAAACCCTAATCCGAAAGACCGAGACCTAAAACATATATATGTGTGTATGCATGTGTATATGTATTATGTGTGTATATGTGTATATATGTGTAAAAACCATAAAGCCCTATTCCAAAAGACCTAGACCTAAAACATGTATATGTGTGTATGCATGTATATATATGCATATGTGTATATGTATTATGTGTGTATATATATGTATGAATGTGTAAAAGCCTAAAACCCTAATCCCAAAGGCCTACACCTAAAACATGTATATGTATGTATGCATGTGTATATATATGTGTATATGTATTATGTGTGTATATGTATGTATAGGTGACATGTGTGTATGTGCATGTATGTATGTGTATATATACACACACACACACACATACACAGACACACACACACACACATACATACACACACACACACATATATATATATATATATATATATATATATATATATATATATATATATATATATATATATATATATATATATATATATATATATATATATATATATATATATATATATATATATATATATATATATATATATGCGTGTGTGTGTATGTGTATGTATGTATGTGTATGTATGTATGTATGTATGTATGTATGTATGTATGTGCATATATGTGTATGCATATGTGTATGTATGTAGAAAACCTAAACCCTTATCCTAAAGACTTAGACCTAAAACATGTATGTATATGGGTGTGTATCATGGAAAAAATTAAGACCCACCCCCTTGCTCAAAAATATATAACTATGGGTGTGTATCATGGAAAAAATTAAGACCCACCCCCTTGCTCAAAAATATATAAATATATCAAAGCAAAAGTGTAATCATTTTGGCGAATTATCATGATAAATTCAATTTAAAATATAATAATTTTGGCAAATTTTGATGATAACTTTCATTTGAAATATAAAAATGTTTTTGAGAATTTTTATGATAAACTCTCTATAGATTCTTTTTTGTACTTAATTCCTTCTAAATTTTCATTTCCTATGAGGATCTCATGAAACCATTGAACTTCATCCAAAAAATTATAAGCTAGTTATTTAACTATAGGGACACTTCAATTGCTCTTGGGCATCTACAATATATCATTTTGTAAGAATTGAATATGCTCCTATGGAATAAAAGGACCAAATGTTTGGGTTTTTTTTTGCTCCAACAAAATAACCACAAAGACACACACATGTGCCTCATAAAGAGCTATTATCTTACAAATATACTTGTATTCATGTGTATCTCAGGTATTTCATATTTAACTACTCAAGGAAAATTGTAATATGTCTTCTAGAGGAATTAGTTCTATTAAGTATCTTAAAAGAAAGCATGTGATGTAAATTCCTTGATAAATTATATACACTATATATATAGCCGCACAAACCATTAAAGATAAATCTTGGATTAATTTATGGAAAATCATTTCTGCCCAAAGATACAAAATTCACTTGCAATAGTATTGGCATTTTCATATGCACATGTGTACATGTATTCAAATTTTCATAAGAAACTATTGAGATTTCCTTATCAAAAAGAGGAAAGTGCAACTATAAAAAAAAGTTTTTTAAAAGAAGAGAGTTGAAGCATTGAAGTTGGAAAGTAGAGAGACCAAAAAGGCGAGGTGTAGAGAGTATAGGAGCATTCCAAAATGAAGCAAAGCAACGACTGAATATTTATCACATTTAAAGCAAGGAAAGTATCTTCTATACAAAAAAGAAACCAAATAGGCAATCATTTTCCTATGAGGGCTAGATTTTCCAACTATGAGAATAAGCTCTTCTTTGTCACATATCGGAAATAAATGTGGAGAGAGATGGCAACCAAGGTGTGGAAAGAAGGGTTCGATGGGGATAAATGTCTAGATGGGATTAGTGGGGCTCCATGTATGTTTGCCTTTGAACCATAACGAAGCTATGAAGAAGTTGCACCTAGAGCTTTTCCCTTATTGATGCCTCTATCAATAATTTTCCCAGTGAGAGTGCCTTCTACATAAAGAATAATGACTGAAAAAGTCTACATTCCTCCAACATTAAGTTCAACTCTCTATCAAAATAATTCTTTCTTGTCCAATTTGTCCTAGGAAACACTGTCTTTCACATTCTTTCCTTCTCTTTCTGTTGAAACTTTCTTTCTCTTTTCCTTGAAACAGCAAAGCAAAATTAATGTACGCTTATTATATTGTGATGATCATACCAAAAAAGAGAACAAGATGCCTCCACTGAGATCGCTTTAGGAAAAAGGATAGATTTTCGATATAACAAAAATACTAATCACATTAAAAAAGGGATTTGTCATTTGAACAAGATTGTGTTGCTTCAACTATATTTTGAATTGCACACAGAAAATTTCAAATTCTAGGACATGGCAATGCATTCAAATTCAAATTATTTTATTGCCATGTCCTATTATCTGAACAATAAGATTCATTAATCATATTAAATTGATTGAATAAAGATTTTCTTCTACATGTATGGTTCAAAAATCAAACTCTGGAATTTGTAGATGATTCAGACATAGTTCTTCAACTCTTGTGCAACCAGACATCTGTTCATTACACAAATCACTCCATGATGCATAAGAAACCTATGCAACACCAAGAAACATGTGACTTCTCTAAATTAGCAATCATGACTTCTCCATGAGAGCCTTTCTTCCCCAAAATGCCTGATTCCAAAACAAAATCCCAAAACCTGTCTCAAAACTCCCCATCGCATGTCTTTTATGCAATGTCACCACCGAAAACAAAGCTTTTAATTTGTATATCAAAACAAAGCTTTTATAGCTTCAAACAATTTCGAGCCATTATCCACGTTGTTATATAATCTCTTTTATAGCTTTTATAACTCCATTCAACTATTCAAACTAAAATCTTTTTATTTTAGCATAATACATGTATTTGATGATAACCGTATCCTTTTGCATACCAAAATAAAAAGCTTTAGTTTGATAGACCCGCTGCGGGGCGAACATTAAGAACTACTTAGAGAGCGGAATTCGATAAAGACAAAGATGCATATCTCTTAAAAGTATGCACGTATGAATTAGGGCAAACTTTTTATATACATTTGTTAATAAAAATAATATTTTGAGCTATTATTTGGTTTTTAAGATAATAGAAAAATAGTTTTTTGTTGCCTCTTTTTCTCTAAATTCGCCATTGGGCTAAAATTCACCCTTATAATTTTCCCTGGTGTGTATGTGTATATGTCTGTATGCATATGTGTGTGTATGTATATGTGTGTGTGTACATGTGTGTATGTATATGTGTGTATGCATGCATGCATATGCATGTGCATATGTAATATGTATGTGAGCATGTGTCTATGTGTGTATGTATATATGTGCATATGTGTGGTGTGTGTATGAATATGTCTGTGTATGTATATGTGTCTCTCTTATGTGTGTATGCATGTGAGAGTGTATGTGTATGCATATGTGTATGTATGTGTGTGTACACATATGTGTGTGTATGTGTATGCATGTGAGATTGTATGTAATATATGCATATGTATGTGTATGCATTGTTGGAGTTTATTGATCTCCAAAATATAGCTGGAAGTAGGTGGAACCCCCTAGGAACAAGTTGACCTTCTCACAAACTTCATCATAGAAAACTAGTCATGCTTGCAGAGCTTATTGTTCTCTAGTAACTCAGAATTTTTTAAAACTGTTTTAACCACATATACTAGAGACCAAGAGCTTTCCAATGAGCCAAAGAACACTCAATTTGGATAAATACACAAGGAGATATGACCTCTGCAAGTTTGAGGTTTAATGAAGACCTTCAGCAGGGGTGAAACCCGAGAACATACACTACTTGCCGAGAGTACTGCTCTCAGCTCACAAATCCAATGATTATGAAAATTGAGAGTAAAAGTAGACAGTAAGAGCTTTCAAATGAGATATCAAACATGTAATTTGGATATATAATGAGGGAGATACAAGCTCTGAAATCTCTGCATACAAAACTACAGCAGCGTAGAGATACACATATGACTCTCTTGGACTTCCCACAAGATCACGACTTCTCTCCTCTTTTTATAGCATGGGGAACTAATCTAAAACCTTCGTTATACATCTAAATTTGTGGTAGACACTTGGGTGGAAGTATTACATGACTCAAGTGCTCAAATAAGCAAAGTATTGATGGACTTTGAGAACTAGCCACATCAACCTTCCACTAGGACACCACTGCATCTCCCTTGTGACTCACTAATTTGACTCACCATTTTCTAGAACTCACGTGGTATTTTGACTATATTTTATGAATAATATGAGCCTTCTTGAAGTATTTGAAGACTTCCCAAAGGTATTTACATAATTTGAAACTTGTACCCTACATAAAACAAATGTTTGCAACATTCTCCCCCTCAAGTTTCAAAGGGTATTTCCTTCATGCCAAGAATATAGTTGAATCTTTGAAGCTTTTGTCCATCCAAGGATTTGGTGAAGGTATCTGCAACTTGATCCTTTGTTCCCACAAAAGAATCTTGTGCTTCATTGTTTATGGCCTTCTCTCGAACATAATGATAGTGTACTTCTATATGCTTTGTTCTAGCATGAAAAATAGGATTTGAGGTCATATGAATGCTGCTCAAGTTATCCCCATATATCAGTGGTACATCAACCTGCACATTCAAGTCATGAAACAACTTTTTAAACCACATAACCTTAGTAGTAGCCAATGCTAAACCTCTATACTCAGCCTCTATAGAAGATAAAGCAACTGTAGGCTATTTCTTTGAACTCCATGTTAATGTCTTGTTTCCTGCTATTACCACATATCCACTTGTGGATCTTCTATCATCTTTGTTTCAAGCCCAATCTGCATCACTAAAGACTTTAAGAGTTAGATCAGCATCATGACTATAAAATAATCCTTCGTTCATGGTACCTTTCAAATATCTAAGCACTCTTTTTGCTGCATGCATATGAGGTACTCTAGGTTCATGTATAAACTGTGACAATACTCCCACTGCATAGCATATATCAGGTCTAGTTTTTGTTGCATAAATCAAAGATCCTACCATGGATCTATATGCATTCATATCATGCAACTCATCACCTTCCTTTGCACTCAACTTTACATTACATTCCATTGGAGTAGAAACAAATTTACATTCCTGCGTACCAAACCTTTTCAGCATATCACATATATACTTTCTCTGTATCAACCACATACCTTCATCGCTATACACAATTTCAATCCCAAGAAAGTATCTAAGAAAACCAAGATCTGAAATTTTAAATTCCTTTCCCAAATTACTTTTTATCTCATCAATTGCTTTTGCATCATTCCCTGTAATCAGTAAGTCATCCACATAAATGCATACATAGACACACATGTCATCTACATGTTTTACATAAAGTGAAGGATCAACATGACTCGTTGTGTATCCTTGCGGCATAAGATACTTTACCAACCTTGCATTCCATGCCCTTGATGCCTGTTTAAGACCATACAATTCCTTCTTTAACCTACATACATGATTAGGATATTTTGCATCCACATAACCATCTGGTTGTGACATATACACTTCTTCATTTAACTCACCATTAAGAAAGGCATTCTTTATATCGAGTTGATATATATTCCACCTTTTACTTGCAGCTAAAGCCAACAAAGTTCTCACTGTTATCATGTTTGCTACTGGACTAAATGTTTCCTCATAGTCCAATCCTTGAGTTTGATTATATCCTTTTGCTACAAGTCTATCCTTATATCTTGACACACTACCATCACTATTTCTTTTAATCTTAAAAACCCACTTGCAACCAATTACCTTTTGTTTTGGTGTCTTTGGAACTAAATTCCAAGTCTTGTTATCCTGTAATGCTTCCATTTCTTCTCTCATTGCTTTCTCCCACTTTTCATCTCCTTTTGCCTCATCATAACATGTGGGTTCATTTTCCTACTCAACTTTTGTCATAAAAGCATAATGAGTATTCATGAAAGATTCATAAGTATGCCTTTGAGGTTGCTTACTCACTCTTGAAGTTCTTCTTACCTCCAATGTAGATGCTCTTCCTTTCTTATTAGGAACCTTTGATGATTCTCCAAACTCACATACATGACTAATTTCCTCTCCTTCATCATTAACTTCAACAACTTTGAGTTTACCTTTAATTTTAACACTTGGAGGTGACTCTTTCCTTAATCTTCCATTGAAAGGTAGCTCTCTTTCTTCATCCAAACCACTTTTCTCATCACTTAAACTTCTTGTGGGCTGAGGTGAGCACTCATCTCCTTCACTTGTATCTTCTTCATCTCCATTTATGACCTGCAAACTTTTCTTATCTACATATTATGAAAGTGATTCATCAAAATTTACATCTCTTGAAACAACCACCTTAATGGTATGAGGATTATAACATCTATATCCTCTTTGAGTATCTGCATAACCAATAAATATACACTTTTCTGATTTCACATCAAGTTTTGATCTCACTTCACTAGGTACATGTACATAACATACACAACCAAATACTTTCAAATGAATTACACTTGGTTTCCTTCCATGCCATACCTCATATGGTGTCAAATGATGAACTCGAGTAGTAGGTACTCTATTCATAATGTACACACTTGTGCTAATAGCTTCAACCCAAAAAGAATTAGGCAAACACATATCATTTAGCATGCTTCTAGATGCTTCTGCTATGATTCTTTCTTCTTTCTACGACTCCATTTTGTTGTGGAGTATACCTGCATGTAACTTTTCTTTTGATACCTTCATCATACAAAAAATCAGTAAAAGCTTGAGAGAAATACTCTCCCCCTCCATTGGATCTTAGCTTCTTAACATATCTTCCTGTTTGCTTCTCTACAAATGATTTAAATTTTTTGAAACAATCAAAGACTTCACTCTTATGTTTAATGAAATACACAAATGTCATTCTACTATGATCATCAATGAATGATACATAGTACTTATTACCAGCCAAGGATGCCTTTTAGTAGGACCCCATACGTCCGTGTGTATAAGGTCTAGCAATCCACTGCTTACATAGCTTGAATGCTTGAAAGGTTTTCTAGTCTGCTTACCCATTTGACATGCTTCACAAAGATGCACCATATGTTGCTTAGTAAGATCAGGTAATCCTTCAACAATTCTCTTTTTTGATAGCTCCTTTAACCTATGTACATTCATGTCTCAAATCCTTTTGTGCCAAAGATCAAGCTCTGCTATTCGATGCATACCGTAAGAGAAATAGTTTGTATGATTTGGGTTTACCTTGAATGTAAACAATCTACCTTGTTTTTGACCTCTAGCAATTAACCTCCTTTGCTTTGGATCCTCAATGAAGCAACCTGCATGATTTAATCTTATTTGCAAACCTTTTTCTACCATTTGACCAACTGATATCAAATTCCTAGGGATTGTTGGCACATAAAGTACATCCTTCAAGCAATTTGTCTTGCTCTTATCCTGCATAACAACATCTCCAACCTACATAATCTTATGTGTTGTATCATCTCCTATTTCAACATGACATTTACATGAAGAATTATGCATATTTGAAAGCCATGAAGCATCATGTGACATATGGTTAGAGCAACCACTATCTACATACCATACATCACTATTGCAATTCATCTTAGTTTCTACATTCATCATAAGAAGAGAATCATAATCATCACTTTTACCTTCAACTGCATAATTTCCTTGTTGTTTACCTCTTCTTGAATAGCCTCCTCTTCGATTACCACCTTGATTATTTTCATTTTGATAACAATCTTTGGCATAGTGTCCATACCTTCCACATATATAGCAATTGTTGTTATCTTCACTCCTTTGTCTTTGATTGTAGTTGTAGTAGCCTCTCGTACCTCTAGCACTTGATCTTTGTCTTCCTCTTGTGTTGAAGAAGCCACTTGAAGTCCCTTGATCATCGCTCCTTCTTCCTCGACCTCTATGTGAACCTCTTCTTCCTCTATTTTCACCTCTTGATGATCCTACATAAAGAGCTTGTCCTTGAGATCCTTTTTGATTTAGATTCATCTCCTCCGTGACCATAAGAGCAACAAACTGATCAAAGTATGGTAATTCTCCTCTAACATAAACTGAAGTAATGAATGGTTTCCATCTCTCATCATCCTTGAGTCCGTTGAGAGTATGTGCAACCAAGTTGTCGTCCTCCACATGAGCTTGAATTGATCCTAGTTGATCTGCAATCTCTTTAACCTTCAACAAGTAATCATTGACGGATGTCCTTGTATCTTTCTTTATGTTATTCAACTCATTTTTGAGTTGAATCTTACTTGCTTTTGTACCTGTAGAATACAACCTTTCCAATGCAAGCCAAACATCGCTACTTGTGTCTAGATCTTGTATGTGTCCTACCATTGAATCTTGAATATTTTGTGATAAAATGAATATAACCCTTTTGTCTCTTTCATTCAAAAGTCTAAACTCCCTCAATTGATGCTGATTTGGATCCTCTGGTAATATAGGTTTGATATCAATTCCATCAATCAAACCATACAAGCCTCTACCTTGCAAGTATGCTGTGATTCTAAATCGCCATGCTTGATAGTTGTTCTTATCAAGCTTCTCTATTTGTGCATGTTGATAGCCCATTGTGTAAATACTAAACTTCCTCCTTTAACCCTCCTTTTGGATATGTGTGATAAGAAGAAGTATGAGATCTACCTTTGTAATAAATTTTATGCACCTTTCTTTGCTTGGATGTTGCTTGAGATACTTCGTTGCTCTTCTACCTTTATGTAGTGCTGATGATGAACCTCTGCTCCAATAGCTTCAAATTCTTCATCAAGGTATTATAACCTTCTCCAAGCTTCAATTCCTTGCTCTGATACCAATGTTGGAGTTTATTGATCTCCAAAATATAGCTAGAAGTAGGTGGAACCCCTAGGAACAAGTTGACCTTCTGTAGTACTCCTTCTCTTTTCCTCTCTCGCTTTGTCTTCCACTTGGGTCGGGCAGGCTCTTTCTTTCACGTATTGATGGGAGAATCAATGGCCAGAGCATCAGTACATCCTTTGTGGACTTTCCATAGCAGGACGGGTGCAAACCATCGTTTATAGCATAACTAAATATCCTATCCATACCTTCCACAACGATGGACACCTTGGATAGACGAGATCATTCTCAAACAAAGGACGCGAGTTCGAACCCTGCAATGTGTGCATACATATTTTTGGCCCTCTCAACCCCACACAAACCACCCCCTCTCAACCCTTCTCAACCCCATGCAACCCACCCTAGCGCCCCTCTCAACACCACTCACCCCCCCCTCCACCCAACCCCAAGCGCCCCCTCACGACACCACTCCCCCCCCTTCAACCCAACCCCAAGCGCCCCCTCACGACACCACTCCCCCCCCCTCAACCCAACCCCAAGCACCCCCTCACGACACCACTCACCCCCCCTCAACCCAACCCCAAGCGCCCCCTCACGACACCACTCACCCCCCCTCAACCCAACCCCATGCACCCCACTCACCCCCCTCAACCCCACCCCAATCCCACTACAAATGAAGGTAATTTGAAGAGCAGTCTTCATATTCAGAAAAATCTCATAAAGTGAACGATGGAACTGGCGAAAGGTGGTACTGAAGAAGAGATTACCCTGACAATGCTATAGATAGGGCTGGATGAGAAGGTATCACACTCTAAACGGTCCTCAAAAAGGGGAAAAAGTGTGCAGTGTAAAAAGTAGAAGTGAAGAAAAGATTCTTGCCATTTGCCACCAACCATTCACGGCGACTACCTATCTTTGGGGATCCAATTCAAATCAAGGGAATATTGCACCTACCCCTCCAATTTTGGGCATTCCACCGGCGCGTGATCAGTGAACGTAAAGATTCGGCAAAGCTCTCTTGGCCTATTGGGGCCTATAAAATCAAGGGATTTATGCTCATTTGGATATACTTTTGGTACGTACACTGGGAGTACACTGTGCTCACACTTTTGGGGTACATTTTTTTTCGTTTCATTGACGCGTGCAGAAGACCTCTCTGGCATTTGGTGGTTTCAAGTCACTGTGGGAGTCACTCTGTGAGTGGATACAGAGCGTGGGCTTCCCAGGGAGGACTATGAGCACCATTGTGTAGGAGAGTAGCTTGGATTTTTCTCCTTATGTGTAAATCAGTGTGTTGATTGGGTTCTATTTGCTTGTGAACTCCATCATATCAGTTGTATTGCTCAGAGTTAGATTGCATCACATTGACTTTGTGCGGATGATAAGGACCTATTGTACTGAAGCTATTTGCTTTTAGGGTGGCTCATTATTTTGAGCATTGCTCTGCCCACTTTTGTAATCCTCTGTTTCGAATCAAGGAGTGTCTGGTCTTTTAGTCATTGATCATCTACATTTTTTTTGGAGTCTTTTCACTCTGTGTAATCTTGTCATATACCTGCTCACAGGAATGTTAAAGGGTACATTTCCCTAAAAGAGAACCCCCCTTGAGTAGGTGACGTACTGAACGTGTCGAATCTTCATTCTCTACTTAGAGAAAAGCGGATACCCCAGTACCTCCTCTACACCTTCTCACAAACTTCATCACAGAAAACCAATCATGCTTGCAGAGCTTACTATTCTCTACTAACTCAGAATTTTTAAAAACTATTTTAACCACATATACTAGAGACCAAGAGATTTCCAATGAGCCAAAGAACACTCAATTTGGATAAAACACAAGGAGATATGACCTCTGCAAGTTTGAGGTTTAATGAAGACCTTCAGCAGGGGTGAAACCCGAGAACATACACTACTTGCAGAGAGTACTGCTCTCAGCTCACAAATCCAATGATTATGAAAATTGATAATATGAAAGTAGACAGTAAGAGCTTTCACATGAGCTATCAAACATGTAATTTGGATATATGCAACTCTGCAATCTCTACATACAAAACTACAACATCGTAGAGATACACATATGACTCTCTTGAACTTCCCACAAGATCACGACTTCTCTCCTCTTTTGATAGCATGGGGAACTAATCTAAAACCTTCCTAATACATCTAAATTCGTGGTAGACACTTGGGTGGAAGTATTACATGACTCAAGTGCTCAAATAAGCAAAGTATTGAGGGACTTTGAGAACTAGCCACATCGACCTTCCACTAGGACACCACTGCATCTCCCTTGTGACTCACTAATTTGACTCACCATGTTCTAGAACTCACGTGGTATTTTGGCTATATTTTATGAATAATATGAGCCTTCTTGAAGTATTTGAAGACTTCCCAAAGGTATTTACATAATTTGAAACTTGTACCCTACATAAAACAAACGTTCGCAACATGCATGTGTGTACGTATGAATGTGTATGTATGTATCCATATTTCTCTTTCATCTCTCTCTTTCTCTCTCCCTATCTCTATTTCTAATAAACAACAAAACAATCACTTACATCTATGTGTGTGAGTATGTATCTCTATCTTTCTCTCTTTCTATCTCTCTCTCTCATTCTCTCTCTCTTTCATCTCTCCCTCTTTCTCTCTCTCTCTCTCTCTTTCATCTCTCTATCTCTCTATTTCTCAGTCTCTTTCATCTCTTTCTCTTTCTTTATTCTTCTCTTTCATATCTCTCTCTCTTTCATCTCTCTTTCTCTCTTTCTCTCTCTCTCCTCTCTCTCTCTCTCTATTTCTATTTGTAATAGAGAACAAAACAATCAGTTACATTGATGTAATTCTTTGGATCATTATTATCAAAGCTTAATCAATGTCGTCTCTAATCAAATTCCAAAGGACCGATGCCAAAAAGCTCTTGTAAAACCAAAGAAAAGAGAAATTAAAAAAAAGAAAACATAGAGAAAGAGAAAGGGTGAAAGAGTACGTGCATCACTTACCAAGACGTGAGATCTAGAGAAAGAGAGAGACGTGTGTGTAGAGAGAGTGATCTGTGTGTATGTGCACAAGACAATCACAATGCAAGTGGATGAGCACAATGTACGCATGCACAAACTCAAGACTAGCAATACACAGTTCAAAATAGTAGCAATGTTGACTTTTCGCTCTCGGGTCTGGTTATGTTAAAGAATGACATCGATATAGGCATCAACATAGGTGCCGGTATAAGCATTGGTATTTCCAAGAATTTATTGACACCTATACTGATGCTTATACTGGTGGCTATACCGGTGCATATACTGGTGAATATACTGGTGTCTATATTTTTGCCGTGTATATCGACGAAAACTTTGCAATAGTTGTACCAACGGTCAAGTGACTGCCGGTATGACTAGCATGCTCTTTCTAGGAATTTTCAACGGTCATACCAATGCCGGGGCATGACTGTCGGTATGACTAACATCAGTATGCCCCTCATATGTTGTAAGGACACAGAATTGGTCAAGTACCAACTTCACAAGTGGAGAGATGTTTTGCTATACTTATACTATGTGCATAGGATTATCATGTTGTTATCCATAGATATCAAGTTGTAATGTTCCCTCACTTGTAATAGGATTATCATGTTGTTATCCATTGATATCAAGTTGTAATGTTTCCTCACTTGTAATGCTCCCAGTGACTAGATGATGTATTGGTGGGTTAGAAGGATAGCCAATACTAAAATGTATATTGGATTGGAGATCTCTATTCTTTTATTGTGGGAGCTTGCCTCCTACATAAGACGTATCAGCTTCCATTAATTTAATTTTCATCTCTGTTGTCTCAAAACGAAATTTTGCCTGTCATTTGACATTTTGTCCTGGGCGTGAAATTTAGGCAGTGTCTGGAACTCAAGCTGTAGTTTTGTGTGTGTCCGTGTGTGTGTGTGAGAGAGAGAATCATTTGGTCAACCTCTGTGTTTTCTGTTTGTATCCGTGATTTCTGCTAACGCGTGCTATGATCTTTGTAAGGTCATGTGAGCTCCGTAAGGAATGCAGAGAGAGAGAGAAACAAACTTGCGCCGCGATTCCTTCCTTGAAGCCGTCCTGTTTACGTGTTCTGAAACAGAGAACACGGTCCTGGTTTGCATAGACATGGAAGTTGGTAGTGTCACGAGAATACTGGAAATGAAATACCTCCACGTCTCTAACTCTATCTTCATTTCGCTCTCACACAGTCTCACTGACGTTGCGCGCCGACTCTTCATGAAAGAGATTCTTGAAAAAAAATGACGCAGAAATATCCATGGCGACGATGATGTAAGGGGCTATGTGTACAAATGAAGCGTGATTGAAAAACTAGTGCGATACAAGGTACATTTATGACCCATCTTTTGTTCTTTTGTTTATTTATGTATGTTCTTGCGTGATAATCAGAAGTGCTGTCCAAATGGGTTTGATGTAGCGGATAGCATCGAACGTCGTGGGGCTGATGGCTTGGGTTCGATTCCTACCCGGCTGGACTTTTCAATTTCATTGTCATTTCAACTTTCCTTGTACCCTCAAAAAAAAAAAAGATAATCAGAAGTGCTGTTGGGTTTTAGATAACTTGAAGGCGCTCTCTTTGAAAAAGCTAAACTTTATGGGGTGCATGTGAGAGAAGAAAAACATAATCTCTTTATTTAATTGTTTTTTTGTTTGACAAAAAAGGGCATGAGAATTGTGGGCTCTAGACCAGTGTATTGCTTTCAATAGGATTTAAACAAGTTGTCGTTGGACAGTACTTTTCATGTGTCGTTTTTCATGTGTCATTTTTCACGTGTCACTTTCAAGCAGTCTAATCCTTGCTTTGTGGGATACGGAGGTCCCATAGGTACTATGCCCATTCACATGTATAGTTATTCTTTCAATCAATTCAAGCAAGGAGATTAAGATTTCACAAAACTTTTCTTTAAAAAAATTGCTTTCAATTATAAACAAGGAAAAAAGACAAGAATGTTACACAGAGTTACAAAAAATGACTATAAGTTTATCGTTCTCTTTGTGAGGGAGTCACTTGTTCTTTACCTTGTTGTTTTCTAAAATTAACATCCTATAATGCTCAAGGGGGGATTACTGTCATGAATCTTTCTACCTAGAAAAGCAAGTGTTTTCTAAATCAAATACTCTCTTGATGGCTTATTAAAAGTTGAGCACATAACTTTTCTTCTAGATTGAGCTTGCTAAGGCACTGTAAAGTAATAATGCTCTTAGGACATGTAAAGAAGAGGTGATCTAATTCTTCTCTACCAATAAAGCATCTCTTGCACCACGAGGGAACACTGCAAATTTTACTAGCTTTGAAATTGGTCCAAATAACCCCGTGGAAAGTTTATGAAATGAGGAACGTTTTCTTGTTCTTACAAGTGGGTGTTGTAGGTCCTTGAACTTGAATTCCCATCTAATCAAGGTCCAAATCACACACCACTTCTTATATAAAGAGTGATGAAACTCTAGGTTTCTTTGTGATCAACTTTGGAAATGGTTAATAGCCCCAAATCGTATTGAGTATGCCGATATTATTTCCAGATTAATTCCTCTTGATGAAGAGATTTTGTCTATATATCATGGAATACATCAAGATCACAATGGAGATTACAAACATAATCGAGATTACATATATGATCGATATTACAGACAAAAACACTGAGAGTATATCTTTGTACATTCTCTAGTAATACATTCAGTATTGTGTGTTTGTGCTCCAAGCTTCTTCTTCTTCCTTGTGTTGTTCGCGTGCTTCTGCTGACGTCTAACTCCAACAATTGGTATCAGAGCAGGTCGTCGCTTCATCTAGGGCGCTGTCGACACTCCTCCGTTTGTAGTCTCAGATTCACACAAAATTTGGTGAGCATACTCAGGGTGTTTCAGAGATCAAAACTCCTTTGCTCTATGGTGCCGAAATCGCGATCTGAGCTAGTTTCGACCTCCAAACACATTATCGTAGCGCTTGTCAGGCTATTTCGTCTTTTTGTGCCAAAGGTATATACCAGTTTTTGTTCGCCAATATAAGCGTCTCGAAGTCTGCTACAGGTCTAGCAGAATTCGTTGGGGCAGTTCTGTTCAACTTTTTGAGATACAGTCAATTTTCTGCATCAAGGTATTTTAGTCACCAGCCATGGCTAAAAACAATGATGTATGCCGTATGTTGGCTGTTGAGGATAAGTTGGATGGTACCAACTACCCATTATGGGCTTATATGATGCGACATGTATTGGTTGCAAAAGGATGATGGAACATTGTGCAGGGTATTGAAAGACGTCCTGTTACACCTCTGACTACAAGTACTGCAAATACAGGTGCTGGAGATGATGAAGATGGTGTGGAAGATGATATTCCGCAGATTCCTGTTGGTGCTGCTGTTTTTGTTGCACCTACTATAGAGCAGATTCGCTGGGATGGCAGAGATGCCCAGGCACATGCATTGATAGCTTTCTCTGTCAAACATGCCATTATTCCTCACATTCGCTCTTGCAGAACAGCTAAGGATGCTTGGGATACACTTACCACATTGTACCAAGCTAGGAATGAGGCTCGTGTTGCTTACCTCCAAAAACAGTTGGAGAGTGAGCACATGAATGAAGGTGATTCTATGGACAGTTTCCTAACAAAGATCAAAGACTTGAAGGAACAATTGACTTCTACTGATGAGGTTATACCAGATAGCTCACTTGTGCAGACCGTTCTGAATGGTCTTCCTGATTCATATCAGAGTTTTGCTTCTACTCTTCGGTTGATGATGAAAGGTAATCCAAATGCCTTGTCATTTGAGGAGTTAGTCTCTATTCTGTTGCAAGAAGATCAGTCCAGGCAGAATAGGTCCATTATGCGTGTTGCAGATCAAGCTTTCCTAGCTAGTCAGAAGGGCAAAGGAAAATGGAGCTCTTCTACTAGTAAGCAGAAATCTGCAAATGCTGCACATTCAAAGAACCAAGACAAAGATGATAAAAAATCAGAAAATCAGAAATTGTTTTGTAAGTACTGTAAAGGGAATGATCACATCATAAAGCACTGTCCAAAACTGGCTACAAAACAGACAAAGAAGAAAGAGGCTGGAATGGTTGTTGTAGAAGCCTCTACACTAAAAACTGACCCATCTTCTCATGATCAATGCATGTTTGCAGTGGACTCAGATGTTTGGTATTTCGACAGTGGGGCAACCAAACATATTACCTCGCAGCGCAGTTTCTTCTCTTCACTCGAGCATGCCCCTACAGGGAATACTGTTACATGTGCCAACAACTCCTCTTATCCTGTTATGGGAGTTGGTAAGATCATTTTCACTACTCCTGATGGTAGTTCTTTCACTTTTTTAGATGCTTTATTTGTGCCAGGGATCAAGAAGAACCTGTTATCAGTTTCTGCATTAGCCAAGATTGGCTTGGTTGTGAAATTTATTGATGACAGGTGTACAGTTCATGATTTGTCAAATGGCGATGTGATTATTGCTTCTGGCATTTTATGTCGTGGGCTGCATAAGCTCATAGACTATGAAAGATATGTAAATGATTTGGCATGTGCAGTAAATGTTTCTCAGGCTATGCCAGATACAAAGCTTTGGCATGCACGCTTTGGTCATCTAAATTTTGCTAGTTTGCTACACCTGCAGAAATCTGAAATGGTGTGCTCTTTGCCCAAACTTGAGGCACCTGGAAAACATGTTTGTGAAGGCTGTATTTTGGGCAAAATGCAACATTCATCCTTTCCAAAAGATGGCTCAATTCGGGATACTCAAAAATTGCAGCTTGTACATAGTGATGTTTGTGGTCCTATGCAGACACCTTCTTTTGGAAATTATCTTTACTTCGTGACTTTCATTGATGATTTTTCCAGGCATGCATGGGTATATCCATTGAAGGCAAAGTCCGAAGTGTTCATGTGCTTCAAACAGTTTTTGGTTTTCGCTGAAAATCTGTCAGCATGTAAAATGGGCACCCTCCGTTCTGATCGAGGGGGGGAATATATGTCTTCTAGTTTTAATGCATTTCTG
The DNA here is from genome assembly GCA_020310875.1 of Ceratopteris richardii. NCBI lineage: Eukaryota > Viridiplantae > Streptophyta > Polypodiopsida > Polypodiales > Pteridaceae > Ceratopteris > Ceratopteris richardii. The sequence goes on from CM035437.1 coordinate 108,461,926, forward strand.
GCTGAACGTGGGATAAAACACCAGTGCACAGTGCCGTATACACCTCAACAGAATGGAGTTGCTGAAGGGAAGAACATGTCTCTCATGGAGATGGCGAGGTGTATGGTCAAGAGTCAGGCTTTACCTCATAGTTTCTGGCTTGAGGCTGTCATGTGTGCATCATATGTACTGAATAGGTGTCCCACTAAAGCGCTGCAGTCTATCACTCCATATGAGGCTTGGCATCACCGCAAGCCATCTGTTGCTCATCTACGTGTTTTTGGTTGTTTGGCATATGCATTACTGCCTGAACAACATCGCAGAAAATTGGATGATAAAGTAGTAAAATGTATTTTTGTTGGATACAGTTCTGAAAGTAAAGGCTATCGTATGTATCATCCACAGACTAAACGCATTCTCGTTAGCCGTGATGTTGTATTTGTGGAAGATGCTATTCAACCATTGCTTTCATGTACTAAGGAGACATCTGTTAGCTCCAAAGACATGTATGATACTTTGATGCCTCTTTTTATAGGTGGACAATCTAGTGCTGGTCCTAATGAGGCAACTTCTCAGCCTTTGCAGGTTTCATATGATGATGCAGATCATTCCATTTCTGATGCAGATTTACATGATGCACTTGTTGATGAGAGAGTTGATATTGAGTAGGCAATAACTATGCCAAAATGGCTGGTGCAGACTTTGCGTGACATCAAATTAGATGCACCTTTGTCATATCGTACTCGTTCAGGCTCTCATAGTGCCTCCTTTGCATCAGATTGCTATGCTATGGCTGCGTCTAGTCTCTGTGATGAGAATGAGCCTGTTTCTTTTGATGAAGCACAGAATTCAAAAAATTGGATGGCTGCTATGCAATCTGAATATGAGGCTATAATGAAGAATGGTACATGGTCTTTATGTGACTTGCCTCCTGGCAAGAAGGCCATTGGCACTAAGTGGGTATACAAGCTGAAGTGTAAACCTGATGGTACAGTTGACAGGAATAACGCTAGGCTTGTTGCAAAGGGTTATGCGCAGGAAAGAGACATTGATTTTGATGAGACCTTTGCACCTACATGCCGTATGACTACTGTTCGGATTATTTGTGCACTTCCAGCCCATCATGGTTGGAATGTACATCAGTTGGACATTAAAACATCATTTCTGAATGGTGAGTTGCATGAAGAAGTGTATGTTTTTCAACCCCGTGGCTTTGTGCAGAAAGGGCATGAAAACCAGGTGTGCAAATTAAAGAAGGCATTATATGGTTTAAAGCAAGCACCACGTGCTTGGTATGAGAAGATACATGCCTATCTGGTTGCACATGGTTTGAGAATAGTCCAACTGAAAGCACCTTATATGTTAAGCGTGCTAATGATGTGCTTCTGATTATTGTTGTCTATGTTGACGACATGCTGCTCACTGGACCTATTGAGAAGCATATTGCTGATTTCAAGGCTGATTTGCATGCCTCATTTGAGATGTCTCATTTGGGGCATTTGCATCACTATTTGGGCATTCAGTTTATGCAAGTTGATGGTGGAATGGATTTGTGTCAAACGAAATATATTGACACATTATTGCAGCGTTTTGGCCTTGAAGACTGTAAGCCTATTGCCACTCCTATGGAGATAGGTTTACGATTGAGTCTTCATGATGCTGGAGATGCATTTGATGTTGTTCTCTATTAGCACGCTTTTGGATGCTTGATTTACTTATGCATTACTCGGCCAGATATTCAGTTTGCTGTCTCACAGATGAGCAGATTTATGCATTGCCCAAGAGTCAAGCATTGGCAGGCGGTTAAGCGCATCTTTCACTACTTGAGTGGTACTCGGCTACTTGGGTTGTTTTATCCCAAGGGGGGATCCCTACCGCCAGATTTGCATGCTTTTTCTGACTCTGATTGGCTGGTTGCTATGACACTCGTGTGTCCACTAGTGGCTTTTGCTTCATGTTTGGTAGCTCATGTGTATCGTGGTTGAGCAAGAAGCAGCCTACTGTGGCCACTTCCAGTTGTGAGGCTAAGTATAGGGCAACTTTCACACCTATTGTTGAGTGTGTATGGCTCAGATGCCTTATGGCTGATTTGGGTGTTGTTCAGTCTTCTGCCACCACCATCTTCACTGACAGTCAGAGCGCATTGGCAGTTGCGAGGAACCCTGTGTTCCATGCTCGCACTAAGCACATTGAGGTGCATTATCACTATCTCAGGGAGAGGTTCTCTGCTGGGGAGATCAGCTTGGCATATGTGCCCACGTAGGAGAACATTGCAGACCTTTTCACGAAGGCTCTGCCTAGGGAGAAGTTTGAAGCTTTCCGCAAAGCTTTGGGCTTACTTCCTTTTGTGGAGTGATTTCCACATAGCTTGGCACTTCCTTATACATAAGTGCCAGCTCCTTGTTCACAGCATCGCTCCCAGGGGGGATTTGTTGATATATTCAGGTAGTGATGTGTGTGAACACACTAGGACTACCGGGGCACTTTTTTCCCTCTTTAGGAGGTTTTTTTCCCCCGGCTTTTATATACACCTATTGCCGTAATGGGCTACTTATCTTTGTACATTCTCTAGTAATACATTCAGTATTGTGTGTTTGTGCTCAAAGCTTCTTCTTCTTCCTTGTGTTGTTCGCGTGCTTCTGCTGACGTCTAACTCCAACAAATAAGTGCAGGAAAAAAGGCTCTAACTCATGGAATAGCCTTATGTTTGGGCAGGATATTGTGGATCCTTCCTTCATTAATGACATTGTTGATTTATCTCTTGGTTGTAAATAGGTGCTTATGGATCAGAGAGAGCTACTCCTGAAAGCCACGGAGAAGTGCAACCACTACGAATATTATGGAGAGCACACATGGAGAGCAGAAATATTATGGAACATCTCAGTCCGAAGAAATAAAAGATGCTTTGGAGATGGTAGTAGGAATCAAATTTACAACTATTGGAAAGAAATGAAGTTTGCTGGACAGGCCTACCTTTCTAGTATCTCTGATGCTCCTATGCATCAAGCCATGTATTCAAAAATCATATGTAATGTTAGATACCAACAGTGCAGAGTCACTCTCTCTAAGATGTATTGTCCCAAGAGGGCCTGCCCACTCCAGAGTTGTACAATATTTCCTAAATTTAATTTAATCTCTGTTTTCCATAAAAAGAACTTTTAAGTCTATGGGTGGATTCAAACTATTCCGATGGAACATAAATGGCATTTCCTTCCAAAATCATGCTTCCACCCACACATCAATTCATCTGTTTCAGGAGTGAATGTTTTGTTCTGAGGGGGTAAGCTGCCACACTTTTCTTTTTTCCTTTTGAAATGGAGGTTCAACCTAAGCCTACTCCCCCGGACTTTAATTTTGAACTTGCAACTGTACAAGTGAACAGGCATAGTACCCATGGGAACCCCCTATATCCCACAAAGCAAGGGTTAGACTAGTTACATAGTGTCTTGCCGTAGCCAAGGATTAAACCCCACTCCCGCCTCAAGAGGCGAAGAGCCAATCCAACTGAACTGAGCCACACTCTTTTTTTTTGAGAGAACAAAAAAACTGAATATTAATATAGAAGAGTTACAAAATGTGCTAGGGGCAAACCCTCACCAAATACAGATAAGCACTCAACCCCTTTTCTTTTAAGGCAACAAGAAGATTAGATTAATGATGGTATGTGTAAGTGTACAGAGGGCAGGATCCCACACAAGGGTCCTAGATTACAATAAATACTCAGCAAATACTGCTGGAGCAGGGGCATACATCTAGGCAGGATACAAGTCAGAGAGATACAAAGGTTCTTGATACACAAGCTCATGTACATGAGAAAATCATGTCAAATCTGGAACTAGAGTACAACTTAAGTAATGAATCTCTCCACTGGTTGGGGGAGGTGTTATCCAGATGTTTAGATAGTTGAAAATCCTCAGGAGGGGTTGTCTTGATAACAAGAAGACATCTCACCACAATGTTTTTGAACCCTCTACAACTCTTCAATTTCTGCAACATGTATCTAGCAACATCAGCGAGGTGAACAGGCCTGTGGGAAGTGCATTGAAGAAGTCTCTCCTGCAACACCTTTTTGTGCAACAGCAATACGTGAAGACAAGCAGGAGATACGTTAATGATATCCATTATAGCAGTCTTGAATGACCCCAACATTGATAGTGAGGTCATTCTAGATAGAGTATCCCTTCTTGCAACACGTGCTCTTTGATTCCCATTTTGCAATTGTTCCACAAAGATAGCCATCCAATCCACATGCTTTCCTGAAGAAAAAAGTGAGAATGAGTAAAGTACTTCTCATTAGGGCAACATGCCTTTTTAACCTCCATCCAAGCCTTCCATAATCTAGAACAAAGGGAACTGCCTACAACAACAAAAGAGTGAGAAGACACAATAATATCCCATAAAGAATGATCTTGCCAGGATTTATAGTTTTCTATATAAAAATGTTTAGTGTTTCTTTTTATGAGATTAGCCCATATGTCAGAAGAATACATGGATCTAGCTATCCATTTAGTAGCTTTATTAAGGAGGCAGTAGATGTTCCACTTGATTGAACTTCTCAGCACAGAAATGGTTAGTGAAGAAACTAGTTTATAATTATCTAGTCAAATCGTGTACTACATAGTGCCAGAAAAAAAGTTGTCCAACATCACATGGGTATTACAAATTCCAGGGCATACTATTATAAACAACCTCATACACATCACCATTTATGGTAAATATGTCTGTACAATCGTGGACTGGTGACATGGGTATTTTAATGCATCTTACAAGATGGGAATACATATAAGCTGGTGTTCTTGTTTCTAACAGCCTATAGACATTTTCTTCTAGTCTCTCATAAAATAAACCCACCACATAATATGTTCTTGAAGCTATCTGGTTGTTCCACGCATCCATTAAATTCTTCCGACTGAACTGTTTTCCTTGTGTGCACTTTAATAAATAGAAATCTGCACCTTCATCATTGTCCTCTTCTGCATTGACTGCAAAGTTGTCATCCACTGTCAATGCATGTGGTAGGTAGTTGCCATCACCTTCAAATGTAAAATTGGAAAAGGATGAGTCTTCTGCTTCATCTGACTCACTGATAGGAGTCAAAGTATGGTACACCCAATTTTGAACGTGGCATTTGTTGATGCATCTTTTCCACTGACCATGGATACAATGAAAGCAATAACATGTTCCTGTTCTCTGACACCAATGCAATGTCCACCTAACCTTGAATAGCCAAGAATCAAATGCAAGGATCAAACTTGAGATATCCCCTTACAATCCCAAGCCTTCTCCCTGTTCACTTTGTCAATCTTCACTTCCCAAAAGACCCATGTGACATCTCTCCCTTTTGACTCTGACAAACGTCCCCTGAGAAATTTCACAACATCTCTAGCACACTCAACATCGCACCTTCAGGTTTAAGTTGTTCATGGGTTAGCACCCTTTTCACAACTGCACCTGCACCATCATGTTCTCCCTTCCCGTGCCCTGACTCAAAGAAGTTCCATATCATAGTCATGCGTGTTAGCCCTGGATATCTTCCTACGAAGTAAAATGGACGTTTAGCTTTAAATTGAGAAGCTGCACCATCTTACCATACCCAATGTTGGCTAAATTCAGGATTTAGCTCTCTCAACCATTGCCAATGTAATTGGAAACAATGTTGCACAAAAAGGGTTTCATGCTTCTTGTCATCGGATATGAAGAAGTGGATTACCCTTTTAGGAATACCCTCCAAATGAAAATATGTGATATGCACAAAAATAGTTACCTGTACATACCACCAATGCATAGATTGTATTTCATTTTGCTCGCGGAATGTATAGTTTTCTACAAAAGCAACCACTAAAACCACAACATTGCCTGGGAATTCAGAGACACACATCTTAAATTGATTCACTTTCCATAAATAAATGAAATTGTGATTGATAAATTTCTTTAGAGTTCTCTCAAATAATCCTGTTACAACTTTAGGACTCATCTCCCTCTTTATCAATTCTTTCCTTTTATGAACTTGTCCTTAATACATTGACTCGACATCTTCAAAGATATTTACAGGAATATGATATTCTTCAATGCTAGTCTCTCTCGGACACCACTTAAAATGTCCTACTCCACAATCAGAGCACTCACCCATCACACATTTGTACTTGTGGAATGTGGTATCATTTTGACGTGGACATAGAATACTCTCTATAATGCTGCTAATCAATCGAGATGTAGTTGCTGAAGCATTGCACCTTGATGTCTCCCCCACTTGACAAATAGAACAATCACGTTTACAAAGACAGCTATGCACAACCAAGCTTGATTGACGTAGGAGATTGATTGCATCCTTAAGGTATGACATTTGAACGTGATAAATGCAACAACATGTGAATCTGTCTTTCAATCTCTTAAGAAAATATGGCTTCAATGATTCGAACTTTCGAAGCTAGATATTTATCATTGGATGCAATTCTTTTAAGCGTATAAATAGCTCCATCTACATTACACAAGCAAGTGGTTATTAGTAGTCATTAATTAGCTAGTTATGAGTTTTCTATTACTAAGTAGTTGGTGGTTAGTTTTTACAAGGTGTTAGATTGTTACTAGTTAGTTCTTAGTAATTAGCTATTACTAATTAGCTTGTTAGTAATTAGGTATTATTAAGTAGCTGGTTCTTCGTTAGCTATTTATAATTAGCTATTACTAAGTAGTTGGTTCTTAGTTAGTTCTCAATTAGCTTCTTAGCAATTAGCTATTACTAAGTAGCTGGTTCTTGGTTAGCTGTTTGTAATTAGCTATTACTAATTAGCTTGTTACTAATCAGATACTACTAAGTATCTTGATCTTGGTTAGCTATTTGTAATTAGCTATAACCAATTAGTTTGTTACTAATTAACTTGTTATTAATTAGCTTGTTACTAATTAGCTTGTTACTAATTAACTATTACTAATTAGCTTGTTACTAATTAGCTATACTAAGTAGCTGGTTCTTGGTTAGCTGTTTATAATTAGCTATTACTAATTAGCTTGTTACTAATTAGCTTATTAATAATTATCTATTACTAATTAGCTTGTTACTAATTAGCTATACTAAGTAGCTGGTTCTTGGTTAGTTGTTTGTAATAAGCTATTACTAATTAGCTTGTTACTAATTAGCTATTACTAATTAGCTTGTTACTAATTAGCTATTACTAATTAACATGTTATTAATTACCTTGTTACTAATTAGCTTGTTACTCATTATCGTGTTACAAATTAGTTATTACTAATTAGCTTGTTAGTAATTAGTTGTTACTAAGTAGTTTGTTCTCGGTTAGTTGTTTGTAATTAGCTATTACTAATTAGCTTGTTACTAATTAGCTATTACTAATTAGCTTGTTACTAACTAGCTTGTTACTCATTAACTTCTTACTAATTAGCAATTACTAACTAGCTTGTTACTTATTAGCTATTACTAATTAGCTTGTTACTAATTAGCTATTATGAATTAGCTTGTTAGTAATTATCTATTACTAGGTAGCTTGTTCTTGGTTAGTTGTTTGTAATTAGCTATTACTAATTAGCTTGTTACTAATTAGCAATTACTAATTAACTTGTTACTAATTAGCTTGTTACTAACTAACTTGTTACTAATTAGCTTGTTACTAATTAGCTTGTTACTAACTAGCTTGTTACTCATTAGCTTGTTACTAATTAGCTTGTTAGTAATTAGCTATTACTAAGTAGCTGGTTCTTAGTTAGCTATTTGTAATTAGCTATTACTAATTAGCTTGTTACTAATTAGCTTGTTACTAATTAGCTTGTTAGTAATTAGCTATTACTAAGTAGTTGGTTCTTGCTTAGCTATTTGTAATTAGCTATTACTAATTAGCTTCTTCTAATTAGCTATTACTAAGTAGTTTGTTACTAATCAACTTGTTAGTAATTAGTAATTACTAAGTAGCTGGTTATTGGTTAGTTATTTGTAATTAGTTATTACTAATTAGCTTGTTACTAATTAGCTATTACTAAGTAATTGGTTCTTGGTTAGCTGTTTGTAATTAGCTATTGCTAATTAGCTTGTTACTAATTAGCTATTACTAAGGAGCTTGTTACTAATTAGCTATTACTAAGTAGTTGGTTCTTGGATAGTCATTTGTAATTAGCTATTACTTATTAGCTTGCTACTAGTAACCTATTACTAAGTAGCTAGTTCTTAATTAGTTCTCAGTAATTAGCGACTACTATTTAGCTTGTTAATAGTTAGTTATTATTAAGTAGCTAGTCGTTGGTTAATTGTTTGTAATTAGTTATTACTAATAATCTATTACTAATTAGCTTGTTACCAATTAGCTATTACTAAGTAGCTAGTTCTTAGTTAGTTATTAGTAATTATCTACTACTAATTAGCTTGTTAGTAATTAAATATTACTAAGCAGCTAGTTCTTGGTTAGCTATTTGTAATCAGCTATTACTAATTAGCTTCTACTAATTAGCTATTACTAAGTAGCTGGTTCTTGGTTAGTTGTTTTTAATTTAGGGCTATAGCTACACCATGTTGGTCTTGCTTAATATTACCATTCCTAGAGCTTAACCATTCAGTCAAGAAGTAAGCGATTATCTTAAGATTCCGTGGCTTGCTTAAGCAAGACAAGACCAACATGGTCAAGATTCTTGACTGAATGGCCCAGATTATTTACTTAATGGTATTAGCCTAACCTAAATTAGCTATTACTAATTAGCTTGTTACTAGTTACCTATTACTTAGTAGTTGGTTCTTAGTTGTTAGTAATTTGCTATTACTATTTAGCTTGTTAAGAGTTTGTTATTATTAAGTAGCTACTTCTTGGTTAGTTGTTAGTAACTAGTTATTACTAATTATCTTGTTAACAATTAGGTATTAGTAAGTAGTTGGTTGGATGGTTATTAGTAATTAGCTATTACTAAATAGCTTGCTACTAATTGGCTATTACTTAAGAGCCAGTTGCTTGGTTAGTTGCTTGTAATAAGCTATCTCTAAATAGCTTGTTAATAGTTAGCTATTACTATTAGCTTCTTACTAGTTAGCTATTACTATTAGTTTGTTACTATAAGTTACTTGTTACTGGTTCTTGTATAATTTGCTAAAATCATGAACTGATGATTGAAAATAGGATTATCTGAGATACATCAAGAAGGTGAACAAGATGCTCCAAATATTGATTTCTGCCAAGTCGGGTCCTACTTATATCCTTCTTATTTGGTGGCACCCTGCTCTGTCCAAAACGTGATAATGAGATGTAGCTTGAACTCTTGTGTGATACATGTGGTATGTGTTGCCCTACCAGTTGCCTTCAAAAAACTATGATCAGACTCAACTATACTTAACCGTCCAATCTTATCATAGACGACTTTCCTGCTTACTCCCAATACCCTAGAAAGTCTTGAAATATTTATCTGATTTGTTGATGAATATGCATCACTATTTAGAGCCATCATCAATGTTGATCTCTTCAACACAAGGTCATCTAAAACGACTACTGGTATTGTATTAAATTCCATCAGTTCACTTGTCCGATATTGCCCTGCATCAACACACTACAAATGAGGAAGAAACCATAAATACAATAATATCTACTACTCATCAATCCACTTTATTATATTGACTTTACATTGAGTATGCTCACCTGATATCATTGTGTGCTCCATCACTTACGTATGTAGACTTGTTATACCACTTTTAAACCTACAACAATCATCCAAAACCTCAGATGTTAGATACAATGAATGAACAATATGAAACTAAATGGGCATTGTTAGGCGTACTTTTAAACCTGCAACAATCATCCACAATCTGAGATGTTACTCATATATAACTTCCTTTTCTTTTTAGAGAACAAGAAAAAAGTAGATTAATGAGGGAATTGTACAAAATGTGAAGGGGCCAAGAGCCTACACATCACCATAAAATCAAGGTCATCAGTCTTTACAACGAGAAGTTGCACCATCTAACCATACCCAATGTTGGCTTAAGTCAAGGTTTAGCTCTCTCAGCCATTGCCAATGTAATTGGAAACACTATTGCACAAAAAAGGTGTCATGCTTCTTGTCATCAAATATGAAGAAGTGGATTACCTTTTTAGGAATGATCTCCAAACCAAAATATGTGATATGCACAAAAATAGTTATCTGTACAGACTCAGGATGTAGCACGTAGAAAAAATAAGTATAGTGATGGAGTTCCTCTCACTATTCCCACTCAACATGCATCACGTAGAAAAACTCACAGGCGAGATAAGGTACTGCGGCGTACTCTCCAACATGCAACATGCAGAAAAATAGTTATCAATATTCCCCACTCAAGATGCAGCATGCAGAAAAAATGCCTATAGTGATGGAGTCCCTCTCACTATTCCCCACTCAATATGCAGCATGCAAAAAAACTCCCAGGCAAGATGAGGTACTGTGGCATACTCTCCAACATGCAACATGCAAAAAAACCCACGTCATGGATGCTCCACGTAGGGAGTTGGAAAAGCATTCCCGCTCTGCAACCCACTGACGTTGCATCAAGCTTTGTAATGTCTTTTCTGTCCCAAGGATACATGCTGGTGGTGGCTTCCAAAGTCTGTTTCTGGCTCTTAACTGAGTCGATTTTTCACTTCAACTTGGGCTAATAATATCTAATACAGAGCTTTTGGATCAACCCTATTCTTGGTAGCATGAAAGTTAGTGAACCTAAAGCGCAATGAGCAGAAGCAAATACAAGAACTGATTCTTTAGAGTTGATTAAAGCCTCTGATTTTGTGTTGTGCACGTATGTCTTCCATCGCCCATCAAGACAATCACTGAAAGATTCGGTCGTGACTCGTTACAACAACACATGATCAACAAAACAACAATGAAGAAAACTTCTGCCTTGCACACTCCATAACGAATGTATGGCTGCCAAAGACAACAATCAGCTATGCAGAAAAACTCCCAAGCAAGATGAGGTACTGCGACGGACTCTCCAACCTGCAGCAAGCAAAAAAACCCACGTCATGAACGCTCCTCACTCCAGCATGCATACTGTGGCCTACTCTCGCCCCACCACTTGACTTTTACTCCTCTTTCAATAACCATTGCACGATGTTCAGCTAAGAAGAATTGGATTTTTCCAGCTAATCAACTATGTCCCAGACATCACTTTTTTGTAACCATTAACATGCTTTCACCCAATGCAAATTGTTTGTATGGTTGGAGATTATTAATCATGAATGTAATAGATTTGCATGTGTATGTATATATGCTCAAAATGTATGTGTTTGTTTAGATATGTGTAATGTGCATGTTTGGGTATGTGTGTGCATATGTGCATGTGCATATGTACTTTATGTGTGGTTATCGGTGTGCACACATGCATGTCCATATGTGTGTGGGTGTTGGTATGTATGCGTATAAAATATATGTGCATATGTATGTGTGTGTAAGACACGTATGTGAATGTGTTGAGCGAAAGCATAAAGAAGCTTTGTCCATATGTGTTGTTGTATATGCATCTCAATATGTATATATATATACACAACGATGTTTATTTGCTAGTATATGTATTTATGCAAGTATATGTACGGATGTGGTATGTGTGTTGCTATATATGAGTGTGGATACGTATATGTATATATGCAAGTGTTTGTGATCTGATGTTTGTATGTCTACAAGTGTATATGTATGTCTCTAAGTGTGAAGGCCAAAGTTTGATGATGGAAAGTATATATCTTGTCTACACAGTGAGCATGTTGCTCACGTATATGAATCTGCAATGTATGTATGATATTTCGGAACTTTGCCCTTAGTGTTTATCATAAGTTCTTAAAGCCATGTAAATGGAGAGGGAGTCTCATCTCTCCTTGTACTCCAATGATAGGCTTACCATGATTTATGATTGTATTTTATAACTCATGGATGCCTCTTTCCCTTAGCTTTAAGACTTGATTGGTCATGGAAAAAAATGGTTGTTTTTTTAGCCCCACATGCATCCTAACATGTGCCTATTCTTTTGGGTATGTATCTAAGTTAACTGCTTTATGTTTCTTCATCAACAAAAGATCTAGATATGATTGAATGTACGCCTTCCAAGTAGATGAAGAAAGACTAATCCATCGATTGCTTATCATGATTGTGAGCAATACATCATTCGCGCTATGAAAAACGACCCACATGCACCACGACGAGAACGCACACATTGATACGGCGCAAAGAGTGCACAGGTGAAAGGGAGATGAAGCAAGCATACACGGCACGAATTTGTGGAGCCAAGAATAAGGACGTGCTGGACACGAAAACATTGGAACGGATTTCAATGGGCTTCATCAGAGCTACACAATGGTGAGGTGTGCAGGACAGCGATGGCTTCATTGTACAAATTGAGGAGGAAATTTAACAACGGAACGCAATGAGAGGAGTTGCGCATATCCGAGCTGCAATGCGATATCCTTCAAGCATGTCAAAACTTGTTGCTCCCTTGATTGCTTTTTTAGGAAGACACAGTATAACTTGGTCAGCTCTGTGTTTCTCCTTTTCCATCTCATAATTCCTGCAAATTTGCGCCGTGGGCCTTGTCTAAAGGCAATCGGATGCTGAACATATGAGTGTGCGTGTGGGTGTGTGTGTCTCTGTGTGTGTGTGTGAGAGAGAGAGAGAGAGAGAGAGAGAGAGAGAGAGAGAGAGAGAGAGAGAGAGAGAGAGAGAGATGGCTCTGAGGTTCCTTCCGTGTGGGATTCTCGGTCGGATGTTCCTCTGATGTAGATATCCTGTTTCTGCGTGGTGAGCCAGAAAACAGGATCGTTGTTTTCGTAGGATTGGAGGTATCACGAGGATACAGGAGATAATACACCTGTACAGCGTTTCTCCCTCTCTCTCCATCTTCTTGGACCTCCTCTCACACACGCGTGCGCGCGCACACTCAGTTGAATGTTGATGATTTTTTTTTTCTTTTGAAGAGAAGAATGTATATTAATAACCATGAAAGATCACAAATGTATCTTGGGAGAACCAATGCCAAACTCAAACAAACATGAGAGAAACCATAGAAAGACGCTTTGGATAGTAAATTTTGAGAAGCGATTCCCTTCATAGACCTGGACACCTACACACATAAAAACTACTCACATTACTTCGCAGGGCAGTAGACATGCAATTAATCCATTCAAGACCAACATACAAGAAGTTTTTTACAATTGGAGATTTTTTTACCTAAAATGAAAAGAGATTTCTCGATCGATCATTCTTTGGGAGGGCTACGAAAGTTGGCAGCACACTGCTCTTTCCAGATCTTCCAAAGGGACTCTCCTATTTTGTGGGATTTGGGGGGTCCCATGGGTTCTAGGCCCATTCACTTCTACATTTGTGCTTTCTATTAGTTAAAGTTTGGGAGAATAGGCTATTGCCGAACTTCCTTTTGAAGAAAAAACAAATACAAGCACTTCATGTTCCCTCTCTTGAATAAAGAATCACTTCCATTGATCTAGATGAACCACACAATGATTGCTCTCCATTGATCCTAGTGTAAAGGATCCAGATCATTCCACACAATGTAAAGGATCTAGATCATGCCATTCACCTAATATAGATTCCTTTAAGAGACCAATTAGCAAGGTGGAAGCAACAATGTTGATGGAGACTATCCAAAATTGTTTAGCTCCTTCATAATGAAAAGAAAAGGTGTTCCATATCTTTCACATTTCGACACTTTCCCATTGTCTATACTCCATTCTTTAGCTCTCAAATTAGTCCAAACACTTTGGTGAAGCATCAACCATAGTAATTAGAGAGAGTGTTTTATACACCTTAGGAAATAACAAGCACATATGAATATGTATTTCCATTGCCCTCTAGTCCACCCCATTTATGATTGAGCTTGATAATGGTTCTATCAAAAGTGCCTCTACATATTTTTTAAGCCTTAAAAATATGTCTAGCAACCTTGTTAATGTGCATAAATATGTAACTAGCACTAGGCTTAGGGAGAAGTTTACAACTCCTCATCTTATGAGGTATAAAATCTTTGTAGCTAGAAGAAAGATGATCCATCTGATGATTGTCTAGATTGTTCTTATGGTCATGATTATTGAATAGATTAAGCCAACAAGACTGACCAACCTTAAAGCATCTGCGACTTCTTATAGTCATTCCTTCCACAATCTTATGAGAACTCTGCTCACACCATAAGGAATCCTGCAATAAAAAGAAGCAATTATTCCATAATCCATCAAAAAGAATAAAGTACCACTTGGCTTCAATCCAGGTAGCCCACATCCTACAAGTAAGCTGGTGTCCCATGGCAGTAATTTTTTGTGGGAAGCAAACAATATTCCACAAGTCCCACTGTTCTAAAACTTGTAATATTCAACAAAGAAAATATTAATGTCCCTTTTTACTAGCATAGCCCAATAATCATCGACAATCATGGCTCACATAATCCACTTAGGAACTATTTGAGTGGAAATTGTTTAAGGGTGAAGAACACCAAGCCCTCCTTCATGCTTGGGACTCTCTTTGTAACCTCATCATCACCCTAAAAATTTATTCTCGCAAAAGAGACTATCTACTTAAATTCATTTTTAGAAGGCATCCAATAAGCTACAAAGCACACTAGAAAAGGAAGAATATAGTGATTCAAAAGAAAGACCCGTACTATAAAAATATCCTTATGCTTCGTACTGCTAAAAAGTCTTTTATCAAAATTTATCAACTACCTAATCCCATCTTTATTTGAGAAAGATCTTAAATCCCATGGGAACACCAAAGAGCCTAAAAGCTTTACCTTCTTCAAGAATATCACAACCCAAGTAACAAATACACATAGGGATATATTTATTTTAACCTTTGGAACTAGTCTTCTTATGATTTATTTGAGATCCATTTGGAAGATAAAACACATTGAGACACTCCAACAAGTTTATAGCACAATCTTCAATGGCATTAGCCAAAGCACTAGTATCATCAATAAACATGTGCATGTAGAGGGTAGTAGAAGAATCAAGGATGTGGACATCTTTAATTTTCTCTTTTTCTATAGAGTCTTCAACAACCCATCCTAGGGCATCATTCTAACCGTTATGTGTCACTCGAGTAGCTTTGATGTGAAATTTTTCCCTATACATGGCCACTTCCTACTCTAGTGTTGGCTAGAGGTTTTTCTCCCATGTAATCACATATACATGATATAGTTGTCAAGAGAAAGGAGACAAGGTAAAGAGCTCTTTGTCACAATCTTACAAACCACAAGAGGAGCACACACCGATTGAGGCAAGGGAGAAGGACCTTCTTGTACTTCTTCTATTACATAAAGAGAATATACATGAATGAACTAACTCAATAATACAACCAATACAACATATAAAGAGCACTACATAAAGAAAACCTTGACATCCATGAGTGCATGATTTGGCAACAAAAAAAGTATGACATTACCCCTCGTAGATAGTTCTAGTGAAGCTCATTGAATGTATCTATGAAATATATCATCATAACCACTATACATGTCAAAGAAACAAAAAAAGTGATACATGTTATCCTCGACCATCACATTCTGATCTTGATATCTCAACTCTCCCCCTGAAGATCATTGTCATGCCATGTAATCTAAGCATCTTTTGGAACTTCTTCAACTTGTATGTTCCAATTTCTTTAGTGAAAATATCAGCAACCTACTCATCTGCTCTCACATAAAGAAGATCAATATTACCTACTCATACCTTCTCCCTGAGGAAGTGATAATATGCCTTGATATTCTTTGTTCTAAAATGAAAAATAGGATTTTATTCTAATTGTATGCTCCTAAGATTATCAAATAAATATTGCTAGGCTTCTCCACTTCTACATCTAAATCTACAAGTAACATCTCTAGCCATGAAATCTCACATGCTTCCATGGCAACACCTCTATAGTTAGCTATTGTAATAAACAAAGCAATAGCCGGTTGCTTCTTACTACTATGGCATGTAATAACAACACTCCCAAGTGAAAATAGAATATCATTGATAGATCCTCTATCTGGAACACTACCAGTCCAGTCTAGATTGGTGTATACATGAACTTGCAATTCTACACTAGCTTCATAAAAATATACATGATCTAAATTAGCATTCACATAATCTAGAGTGCATCTCAAAGCATCAAAATGTGGCTTCCTAGGAACCTGCATAGACTGAATTTGAAGTCACTTAGTGTAGCTTAGATCATGACTAGCAATAGTAAATTGAATCAAACTTCCAACTATTCTCTTCTACATACTAGCAACTTCCATAGCATCAAACTTCAAATTCTGATCTAATGGCAGACAATGGAACAACCTTCTATGCTAGTGGTGTTAGCAAAAATTGGATAAAATACAAACAAATAAGGACCTTGGGAAATGTTAGTTTGCCATAAAGTAGATGGATGGGATGGTCGAAACATGGTGCCAAAGAAGCATGGCCAAGGTGATATTGTGATTGACAGTGGTTGGGGTTGGAACAAGGAAGAAATTATGGATGAATAGGTTTTCAGGGGAAAAGTGGTTTGGGTGGGTTATGATGTTGGGATGCCTAAAAATGTGGCAGTTGGGGTTGGGTGACCCACAACAAGGTGTCAAAGTCCATGACCAATAGAGGGTTCATTCGTGGATGAGGAGGTAGTGTACAATGGATTGGCAATTGAGGAGAATAATTTAGAATGGGATATGAGGGCAAAAAACCTGAAAGAGAGTGTTGTGGTTTCTACTTTAGTTCTATTTACAATATCTTTGGTGTGAGAGGGTGAATCAGATGGTTCCTCCAATTGGATTCCTGGTACAACTATGGTTGTGGTATGGGTTTCTTGAGTTTTGGGTGGGGATGGAGGGTGAGGCAATGAGATTGGTGAGGTTTATACAGAGGTCTCTATCTTGAGTTCAATGGTGGCTCTTGATGTCGCCTTCTAAGTAGTGACAACCTCAACTTGCAAGATAATAATCGGAGGGACTCAATGAACTATGGATTGACTCCTTCTTCTTCGAATATCTGGTTCATCAACAAGTGGCTACTATGCAAGGAAAGTCTAGATTGATGAAGAACCAAGTGTCTAGCACTCTAGACATCTCATCAGGTGCTACGAAATTGTTATAGAAAAAGACCTTAAACTGATCCCAAGTCATGGGCTCTTTCTTATCTTGTTCTATCTTGCACCACGACCTATGGGTGACATCCATGAGGTTATAAGTGACCTACGGAATCTTACACCTATCATCCATGATATGGCATACACAGAAGCACTGTTCCCACTTGCTAAGCCACTGCTCAATAGCATCAGTAGTCCTAGCACTAGTCGAACTGTAATATCTAGGCAATTTAAGATCCTTAAGCTGCCACGAGATTCTCTGACTACTATGCTATCTCTAGGGACTTCTAGATCTTGATGCTCTCCTGGAGCATCTACCTCCATCCTTGGCAACTCAATCTCACGCATCACGTCCTCTTTCTTGGAACCTCACACGTGTTCCAAGATGTTGTGTAGTGCACTTTCTAGAAGGGCAATCCTAGTACTCATGGTTTGAAAGGGATCTACGGGGTGTTCTTCCATGAGTGTATTAGTCTTGGTAGGTGACAATGGTCCTAATTCCATGCTAGGATATGGTTTTGGTCACTTTTTGGTTTTCTATTTTTATGTTTTTTTTTTTCAACTTGTACACTCTATGTAGACCTAAGATAAATAAATGGCAGTGGAGAATAAAACAAGGCACAAGTCTTCGCTTAAAAGAAAACGATAAAACATGAAACTTTTAGTATGGTTGCTATCCGTTAATGCATATGCATAATGAATCCTAAAATGTTTGGCAGTGGTGTAAACATGAAAATCTAAAAGAATTTCAATAAGTACATGTCATGCACATTTCGCAACAAAAAACGGTGTCGACAAGCACAATCTATCTACAAATCAACCAAAGGGCACTACACACCCTTATGTATTTCTTTGTGCTTGTGACATGGTATTTTAATAAGAACACGATAAGTTCTTATACTTCCTTCATTTAACATACAAGACAAATACTTACTTGTACCTACAAACAACACTCCGTGCACCACATAAGACTAAACAATGTCGTAACTATGCATATTCTAAAGATGCTTTGCAAAAATACATTTTCTATATGAAGCATGAGTAAAAAAGAAAGCAATAATGCATGATAATTGACCAAAACACTTATCTGAAGGTCCAAAAGTTGATATGCAGGTGGATGTGCATGTTGATGATGGTCCACATTCCTTCCTTTTTTCTTTCCAAGAATCTCTTGATAGTTGTTGCATCAAGAAAGTGCTTCAACAAGGGTTGATGATGATAAAAAACCACAATCAAAGCACTAAAGAAGGTTGAAACTGAATCCAAAAGTTTCTTATCACAACTCTCTAGAAAGATCTCCTAGAGAGAAATCCACAATGAGATGAATTTCTGAATTTGGATTTTAATTGACCAAGATATGGCCAAAAGAGTGAGGATAGGTAGTGCAAAAGGCTATGATAGGCAAACTTTAACTATGGAGAACAAGAAAAACTCGATTTTTTTCCTCCTAGTCGACCTCCTTCAGCATGAAGCACACATGCATGGTCTCTACAATCCCATATATGTTGTTGTGAAGCATTGAGGGTGGGTATATATAAAGCTTGCTCCTCCTAAGTCCTTCAACACAAGGAGGAAGGGTGTATAGAGAACCTCCTCTCTCTCCTCTTCGGGCAATTCTGACACGCATGGATAACAAGCTAATGGGCTCCTTGGGCAACGTGCTCATGAATACACCTCAGGGGGGGTCCCATGGGCTCCTCTCTACTTCTCTCCAAAACTCCATTTGCTCCCAAATGCATGTCTGCAACCCCCATGCGATGACGACGGCCATTCGAGGTGAAGATGGCGATGATAATGATGCAAAAACACTAAAAACCAAAAATATCATGCGCTCTCTTTGTATGTGATCCTGACTTTTCAGGAGGTAGAAGATGCAGAGATATAGGTGACTTCAAATAAATATATCTCATGATTGTGAACTCCAAATGCAATGAAACTTTGGGAGTGCATAGTAGACTTAGAGAGCTAACTTAAACAAGTTAAATCACTGAAAACAATGCACCATGCTCAGAGAAACCATCTCTGTAATCTCGGTGAAAAATATAGAAGTATGGTAGTGAACACTACACTCACATAGGCATGAAGATATGGACACAAATGATCATGAAAATAAATGTATATTGAATGTAAACTACAATGGACTTACTGGTACATGTGTGTGTCTTAAACCATGTGAATATATATTGATGATTGGAGCCAAGATTTGAATTTGAATCTTGCTCACCTAAAACAAATGTCATACCTTTTAGTGATTGATTCTCCAACTAATTTAATCATGAATTCGTGGCTTCTCGTTTTCACTCATCAAATGGATTCAACCACTTTAGATTCTTCCACTTTTACATGAAGTAGAAACTCAAAAGCTACAAGGGTGAGGTCACAAGTGAACTCTTCAAAGCTTTATCAGTTGATTCAAGTTTCTATGTCATTTGAAGACTCAAGCCAACACTTTGAATTGCCATGAACTTGTTCCAACACGGATTACGAAATGTGCCAGGCACTTTCTAGTGGTGCATGCAACAAATATTTGCTCCATATCTTACCTCATTTATGTGCATTTTCCTTTATGAATTTTCAGTTTTTGGCACAATGGCCGCACACCTCGAACATTTACGTGCCCGCTTCGATTCTTGCAGACATGTACATCTTTGCTTGAACCCGAATAAATCTACTTTTGCGGTCAAATCTGGAAAGTTGTTGGCCACATTATTTCCGAAAAAGGTATTGCAATAGACCAGATAAAGTTAAAGTGATCTTGGTGACCCCACTCCCCCCAGAATTGGAAGGAGGTTTTATGATTTTTGGGGCAGGTATGGTGGCATGGTCGACATTTGCGAGGGCTCACACATATTTCCATTCCATTGAGGCAAACTTGCACATGCTCGATCGACCAAATTTGTGTGGATGGATGAGGCCCAACTTCCATTGAAGCAATTATGGAAGATGTTAGCTATCGCACCTATGTTGAAAGCCCCAGATTGGAAGCACCCATTTCATGTAAATTATTTATTCCATAAAGAAGTTTCACCATTATATGCATTCCAATTATGTTCATAACTACTACTTGAAGTTGTTACTGAAAGCACTCTCATAGCTATATGTTGCAACTCCACTACTTCACCTCTGTACTCTTTCCACCATATAGGAGGTGGATGCTTTTGAATCACTTCAATGTTCCATAGATCTCCAAAACATCCTTCTCGATTTACATAAGCTACTCTTTGATGGAATGCATCTCAACCATCTGTACCTGGAAGTAATAACTGACATCTGGTTTTGAAATTTGCCATGACTTCTTTGTTTGATGGTTGAACATTGAGTTGAAATGCTAGATCCAAAACGAATGTTGTTCCAAGCTATGAAAATTAACTGAAGTCTTCCACTTTTTGAATAGCACATGACATAATCCAATAAACTTTTCCTATCACAAACTTATCACTATCAAGAATTTGTAAAAGATCCACAAAAGGTTTAGTGATACTGATGACTTTTTCAAGATTATGCTAAAACATTTGTGGCTATATGAGAAATGTACACTTTGACACTACAACTTGATAAGAAGGATACTTCTCTAGCCATGCCTCCCATCTTCGATCAACAATCATTTCTAAAAGGGCTGGTTTGACTTCCGATAATCCACTGAGCACAATATAGGCACTTTCAAATCGTGTAGGACAAAAGATATGACATGCTTTATTGGGAGATTTTGAACAAAAGAGCAAACATGAAAATTTATGCTATCTGATAAATTTGACCACATGATTTGCATCTAATAAACTTTGTTTAATGAAAGATAATCTACCTATATCTTTCAATAATAGAGTTAGTGTATGAGTTGTGTATGGAACCCAAGTAATGCCTTCATATTTGTTTTGAATTGCGATTCCAACACTTCAAAAATTAGATGCAGTATCAGTCACTATCGCAGTCACATTCTTTGAAACACCCACATGATATAGCATGTTCATATATCTTTACAAGAAAAGCTCAACTTTTCTCTTTAAGAGAAGTATCAATAGCTTCCAAAACGTGCTTCCTTTTGGACATATAACCATGACATTACTCAATGGCTTCTTTTGATAAATTGTCCATCCATCCAACGCTATTGTACATCCATACATGGGTACGTAATCAAGCATTGTTCGCTTTAAAATAGCTTCAGTACTTTTTTTTCACTTTATCGACATACTCTATTTAAATTTTATTATAATTTGGCATGGTGAATCCTTTTTGTGCAGTTGACATTAAAGCATCTTTGAAAACAGGATTACGAATAACATTGAAAGGAGTCCCAAATGCTAAAAATTCTTGAGTCCATTTAAGATAAAGCTCGAGACAATCTTGCTTTTCAAAAGCTATAGGTATTGTATTTTGTGATTTAGTATGGACAAAGCATGATGACACCTTATTAGATCCATTGTTTTTACTACATTCACCAGCTCCACCCTTTTTTGATGTAGCTGGAGAAAATGGAGTACATGTATCTTGATTATTCTCAAAAATAGCTTGAGATACTTGAGTAGAAATATCATGAGGATCCTCTATTGTCATTGTAGTGTGGTTAGCAACGGGATGGCAATGTCGTAGGCAATGCGTTAGCAACATGAAGAAGTTGCGAAACTAAAGTTACGATAAAGTTGCATATAATTCATTTTTTAGAATCAATTTTTATTATTTTTTTAGATTTTCAATACCCTAAGTGTATAAATCCTCTTATAAATGCTTTAATATATGCAAAAAACACATATAAGCATTATATATCAACATTTAAACATTTCATATATAGATCATTTGATGTCGACACCTGACCTGCATTTCAACTTAGAAATTTGATCACAATGTGAATGTATATTAACTTTTAAGTCAAGCACTACTAAATAGATCACATTTCACATTTCATAGGAATACTCAATAAATTCATGAATCACCGTCAAAACTTAAATATTCAAGTACAAGAATCGAGACGGAACTTGGAAGTGAGCAATGAACATATGCCACAAAATAGAATAATCAATTACAATGCAAAATCTAGGTAGATGAGTCATCTCAAAGATTCAAAACAAAAGTCAATAGTAAAGACAATCATACTATCATCTAAATGTCATAGATACATATCCAATGTCCATAATCACTGATGACTGATCAATGGCTCATCAGTCATGACTCATGTGACATGTCAAAATAAATATACAAATATAAATTAGGTCAAGAGTCAATCATCAGAATTTGACTCAGTATATGATGAAAAGTCATCCCATCCTCATCAGGCTCATGCTCATCCTCATCCTCTCTACCATGTGGAGCAGAACTAGTAGAGGCCCCTACAAATGCTATGGCTCCTGATCGAGTACGTCTCTGGGAGCGAGTCTGATGATGTGGCTCCGTCAACTCCTGATATAACATGTTGTAAAGGTCCAAATCCTCTGAAGGTATAGTAGGCATCTCATGGACCTTCTCTATGTCAATGTGGTCAATGTTGACCTGTCGCACATCTGTTGTATGATCTCCGCTCTCCAAAAGGTGCAAGTTGCAGTGGCAATATACTAGCCGCTCCAACTGTGCAGTAGATAAGAGATTCCTCTTCTTTGTGTGGAAGAGGGCCCAAGTGCTCCAATTTCTTTCACATGGACTAACGCTACAGTCCTGTGAAAGAACGCGGATGGCAAGTGATCTCTGCATGTTCCATAAAAAGTATGCATTATTTGCTTGAATTATGAGTTCAAAATTATGAATTAAAATTTAAATGAAACTTAGAAGTTTGTACTTACTACTTACCAACTCAGGTGTAAATAGGCCGTATTTCTCCCACCAAGACACATGTGACAACTCTCTAGACCAGACCATGGCAGTATCTTTCCCAAAACTACCCCCATAGTTCCGGAATAGTAGGAGCTGATCGTCAAGTGTCAAACGCATATCAACATCATCAAGATATAGTCTACCTATGTATGAAGTCCATGCATTGTCAAGCTCATGATCCAACATCTGCCTCTGAGATCTCCATAAGGGGTGTAGAATGTGAGCCATGCCATGAATTGGTCGATGGAACCAGCCCCATTGATCCCTCCATGTAGATCTAATCTCATCAAGCCTATTTATCCAAGAGTCAAGAATGAAGAATCAATGTGTGCATGTGACATGTCATTGGTAATATAAATAAGAATAATAAAATTTGAATGTAACATTATCAAAATGCATATGGCATACCTGTATAAAGAAATAGAAGTGCATCAAGCAAGGGACTCCTCAACGTGGTCCATATACTCATAGACAAGGCCTATAGTACTCCCCTCCATGTCAACAATGCGTTGCATGGAGTATAGCGGTTGAATCACTCCCACCAAAGCCTCTACCTCTTCCAAAATCTATCACTCAAACATGTAATGCGTATACTATTGACTCTGCTTTCCTACATGTATGGCCACTCCATGCAAGCCACTCTTGAGAAACAATTGTCTGCGTAAGTGATTGCCTCACTCGAAGCAATCTCTCCATCAGAATGCACATATGTCTTTGCAAGCCTAAGAAGCTCCAAATCACTGCATGATCTGAAAATGGAAAGCAACTTTGGCCTCTTCGTGAACAAGATGACCACTCTCTGACATGTGGAAAAAATCTCATGTATCCAAGGGACCTTCCCAACATGCTTAATAAATAAGTCTATGCGATGAGCTGCACATCGAGTCCATACAATGGATGGGAACTCCTGCTCTAACATCCGCCCCATGGAAACACAATTACTTCCGTTGTCCGTTATGACTTGGACAACATTCTTCACTCCAATCTCCAAGACTGCCTGTCTGATATGTCCAAAAATGTACTCCCCTATGATGGATAGGCCTGGAGTAGATGCATCAATGGCACGTAGGAACATGGTACCTTTGCAACAATGAACAAGTATATTGTATACATTCCTTTTTCTAGTGCCTGTCCATCCATCACACATCAAAATGTCTTTTTTCCTAATGTGCTTTTGTAGATGAATATTGATGAATATTGAAGAGCATTGAAGAACAATGATAAGCGTTTACAAGCAGCTAAGATTAGAAGATTGTAGACACTTCATTTCTTCCACTATTACTTACATTTTAGCTTACATTTTTATTAGGAATTTGAAAATTTATCCTTACATTCATACTTATAATTGTATTTGAGAAATAGTTTTCATTTATTAGCTTTAGAAAGAAACATAGCAAGAAAACAGTTTAGAATTATTCATTAAACAATTGGTAATTTTCATTATCTACATCTATGATGTCTACTGAGCCTTTGAATGAGTCTGGGAGTACTAAGTCTAGGAACGAGTCTATGCATAGTGATTCTATGATCAAATATACAAATTTTATACCCTTCATTTTTGAAGTGTTATTACCACCACCTATGAAAACCACCACTCAACCTAAACAGAACGTAGCTGCTAATGAAGTAAAAGAAGAAGAATTAGAAGCATATGAATTTATCAAAGACCGCATCACTAGTGAATCATTATAATCTCCATCATACAAGTATTGGTTATCTAGATTTCTAGAAGCACAACCTTATGGTGATAGTTTAGAATAGGCCATTGGATCATAGATAACCACTTCCACAACACTGAAACACATCTTAGCTCCTAAAGAATGCTACAAACACCCTACGTGTAGTCACATTGTGAGGTCATAGGAAGTTCAACTTTGAACCACCCGTGGTCTCCATTCACACCCCTCGAGAGTGTGTTGGAATAAATCTAGCCATTTTGGTTAACCTATCCACAATTACCCAGACTGAGTCATTCCCCCTCTATGTCTTAGGTAATCTGACTATAATGTCCACAGGAGATGCTCTCCAATGGGTGGAGTAGTCCTCCAATCCTCAAGGTTTCTACTTTATTGACCTAGCATTTAGTGCACTTAAGCACATACTCTAGGATGTCCTTATGAAGTCCAGGCCATTAAAACTGCCTCTTAACAAGATCACAAGTCTTGTTAACTCCTAGGTGTCCCACACTAGGTGTGTCATGAAACTCATACAAAATATGCTGTCTCATCTCAGAATCTCTAGGGACACACACCTTACCTTTATATAACAGATAACCATCATGGACACTGTAATTCTTCCACCTGAATCCTTCTTGAGTACCCGTCGATACTCCATCCTCATTGGAAACTCGTGTATCACAATCCCCATTCTCTATGGCTTCACAAATCTTGGAATATGAAGGATCAAGCCTACATTTCCCTCGAATGGACTCAAGTAGCTCACTAGTGATCTGAGTAAAACTTAGTCCATTGAGCATAGGCATGCAACTAGGTGAATCAGCCTCTACATTAAACTTTCCCTTCCTATACCTAAGCTCATAATCAAACTTCTGAAGGGTCTTTGCCCATCGGGCCTTACGACCTTTAAGGTCTTTTTTATTAGAGAGACACTTAATGCTTTCTTGATCAAACACTATTGTAATTTAGGCACCATATAGATAATGATGCCACTTCTTCAAAGCATGGACAATTGCATACAACTCCTTCTCATAGACGGAGTAATTCTTCTGAGCCGGCTCTAGTTTCTTACTCTCAAAACCTACTGGCCAACCATCTTGAACTAAAACCACTCCTATAGCAAAATCACTCGCCTCCATCTCAACCACAAAGGGTTTATTGGGATCTCCTATATGTAAAAGTGGAGTTGTAGCAATTGATACTTTCAATCTCTCCATACTTTGCTTCTATTCATCTCCCTAATGAAAGGCTTTCCCTTTCCCTTTAAGTTGCTCTGTCATGGGGCAACAATTTTGGCATAATTCTTAATGAATCTTTGATAGAAACCTAATAAACCTAGGAAGATCTACAGCTCTTCCAGGTTCCTTGGATGTGGCCATTCCATAACAGCCCTTATTTTTTCAGGATCCATCTGGATTCCATTTTGGGAGACTGTATGCCCAAGGTATCTAACCTTTGTTTTGAAAAATTCACACTCTGACTCCTTGCCAAAGAGTGAATTTTCCCTTAGCACTTGAAATACCTTTCTTAAGTATTCCAGGTTCTCCTGTTCTGATGCACTATAAGTCATCCAACAAAAGTGTCCTAGATAAGGTCATAATACACTATTCATGAGCTTCATGAAAGTGGCAGGTGCATTGGTAAGACCAAAAGGCATCACCAAAAACTCATAGTGCCCATATCTAGTCTTGAATGCAGTCTTAGGGACATCCTCTGCCCTAATCCTAATATGATGATATCTTGATCTAAGGTCAAGCTTGGTAAAATACCTAGCTTGATGTAGCTGATCAAATAGGTCTTCCAATCTAGGCATTAGAAACCTATTTTTAATAGTTACCTTATTACGTGCTCTATAATCTATACATAATCTCATAGAGCCATCTTTCTTCTTAACTAGGAGCATTGGTGATGCCCAAGGTGAGTTACTAGGTCTAATGAAGCCCTTATCTAAGTAATCCTATAACATGCTCTGAATCTCCTCATGCTGAGAAACACCAAGCCTATAAGGTGGCTTACAAATAGGGTTAGTGTTAGTAACTACCTCAATAGCATGGTCAATGTCCCCTTTGTCAGGTGGAAGCCCTCTAGGTAAGTCAATGGGAAAAACATCTCTAAACTCAAACATAAGATCTTTAAAGCTTTTAACCACACACTCTTGCAAGAAAGAATAATATAAAGTCCTGTCCATATTTACATTCATAGCATGAAAATATACATCAGATGAGCTGTCTGTACAATGCTCAAAGTCCTAACTATACAATAAAAAGATCTCCTGTACATGCTGAAAAATGACAAAGACTATACAACTCTAAAGATGAAATGAGAGGTGCACTAGGTACATCTCTCTCTCTCTCTCTCCCCCTGTATACAAAATTTACTTCCATTTCTTTCAAACTCAAGTGTGTTGTTTTGATAGCTACATTTAAGTGTGTCTCACAACCCCCATAGCCACTCTCTTCCTAACACAAGATTTGTCCTTTCCATATTCATAATTTGAAAGTCCATTTGATCTATATAGTCCTGCTGAATGAGAGATGTGATGCTACCTATTTCTCTCTCTAGTCTAAGGGTCTGTTCCTTTAAGTATACAAATTGATCATGAGTAACAAACTCATCCAAAAGTTCCTCTAGTTGTTCTTTAGATGGAGAAATGTGTTCTACTAATTGTTTCCATTTGGACTCCATGTTTCAATCCCCCTCGTTTTCTAATTAGAGTATGTGAAAAGAATGGAACTAAACTTTAAATATGGAAGAAGAAGATAAATATAAGACAAGAGCACTTTCCTGGTACAAAATGAAGCTGCGGAAGCAAAATCCAAGCAATCTTTGAAGGGTGAAGGTTCTGATCTTCAATCCTCACTAGACCCAAACAAAAATATGAAATGTGCACTTGGCCTGAGGAGGTTCTAGTCACCAAAAAACAACAAGAACGATGCCAAAATCATGTAGCAATAGCCCCAATTGGGAAAACTAAGTCAAATTGAAGCACTTTTGAATCTTGACAATCCTTGCTAGTCGAAAACATGTAGTCCAGCATCTGTATTTCAAACACATGAAGATATCCCAAGTAAAAGAAATTGATTTGGATGCTGAATGATGAAAAACTAGGCTCGGAAGTGGTCACCTAGTTCTTGTTGAAATGCTACAGAGGGATTTTGATTGACCAAATCTTGTCCAAATCAAAACACGATTCTTTGTAAACAAAGGTTAGGAGCACGGCCTCGTAATTGAGAAAGATTTCTGAAATCCAATCTCATATCACCAAGCTATGGTCCGAGGAAGATGAGTATGTCAAGAGTAGGATGTGGGAAAGCAAATCTTCATGAAAGGGTGATTTTGGAAGCTCATAAATGAGTATCTAAAGCTTTTTTGAATATGCTAATGACCCATATCCCAAGTCCAGAGCCCATGTTACAAGTGTGCATCATTGATTACCTAAGTCCTTGATCCATAACATAGGTTTTCTCGCCCAATTTTAGAGAAAAACTCAAATTGAAATAGCTTTAGTTTACCTGCTTCCCAAGAGCTTCTTTCCCAAATTTCATGAGTAGGAGTCGTGGAGTTGATATTATCCCACATATGGGTTTGCAGGGGGCCAAGTAGGACTATATATAAGAGGCTATAAGATTTCTTACTTCACCCAAGAGGAGGGGAAGAGGAGAAGAGCTCCCCTCGTGAGCTATGGGTGCTCTTGCTAATATATATATATATATATATATATATATATATATATATATATATATATATATATATATATATATATATATATATATATATATATATATATATATATATATATATATATCATCACCCATAAAGGGCAATACTCAAGCTATCTCATATGGGTGCCACTTGGCACTCATGTGAGTATCATACTTAACAAGTGTAAGAGGGGTTCTCACCTCTAACTCATACTAATGGTGATACTCCATGTAACACTAGTAGGCAAATCTTCCGCTAATTAGGTATTCCAATGGGATTTGATGTATTGATGGACCAATGATGGAGCTGGGTTCTCCCAAAGATCGAAAACAAATTAGCCTATTGGAAAGGTATGCAGATAAACCTAGCAAGAAGGGCCATGGTGATTAACATGTTCTTGATTTATTCTATGATTTACTTTCTCTCTTGTTGGAGACCGAAAGACAAAGAGATTGTTAAACTGGAAAGGGTTTTCAGAAACATTTTTTGGACTGGTGACCCCAATAGAAGGGGAATCCCCATAATAAAATGGACTACTTGCATTAGCCAAAAAGATCAAGGTGGTTTGGGCATTCTTAACATCGAAGACATGGCCAACAAGTTAGCCACAAAATGGTTAATTTAGGCATGGAGCAACACTGAAGCCTCTTGGGCCAAGCTTATTTTTAGAAATAGTAGTGATCTTAAGCTTACATGCCTCCCTGCTTGGAAGGACTTCGGCCTCCTCACCTTGCTCTTCTCCCCTTTTCCAGTTTCTTCGGGGAGCTCAGATTTGGTTTGCTCACTTTGGAAGAGTTGGAACAAGGTCAAACAATTTGTTCAGATAAGTGAGGATTGGTGATGGGTGGCAAGTATTAAACAAAATGATTCAATCTGGTTCCCTATCAAGGGCATCAGTGTTGGGTGTGTGTAGAAGTGCACGAGACACACGCGAAGCACACACAAGGAGCACAAACACAACAAGACACACGGAGAAGACGATGGCTGGAATAGCTCTCTCTATTGATGATGAACTGAACTGAAGTAAGAG
Source organism: Ceratopteris richardii (assembly GCA_020310875.1). Lineage (NCBI taxonomy): Eukaryota > Viridiplantae > Streptophyta > Polypodiopsida > Polypodiales > Pteridaceae > Ceratopteris > Ceratopteris richardii. The sequence continues at coordinate 108,491,170 of CM035437.1, forward strand.
TTGAATAATATCCCTAAGTACAAGGTACCACCACATATAAGAGTATCAAGTATGTGGTAACATGGGGAAAAAACCTCTAGCCAGCACTAGAGTAAAAAGTGCCCATGTATAGGGAAAAGGTTCACATCAAAGCTACTCGAGGAACACATAAGTGTAACAAACCCCCCTGGAGCGAATGATGTGAACAGATATAGGGAGTGACAGATCAGCCCCCACAAGGTAACAAGCCTAAAGCTTTGCGAAAAGCTTCAAACTTTTCCCATGGAAGAGCTTTGGTGAATATGTTTGCCACATTATCTTGTGTAGGCACATATACCAAATCAATATCTCTTGCATGAAGGTGCTCTCTCACATAGTGATAATGCACCTCAATATGTTTGGTCCGTGCATGAAACCCTAGGTTTCGTGCAACAGCCAAAGCACTCTAACTATCAGTGAGAATATGCGTAGCAACATCAATCTGCATGCAAAGATCCATCAGATAGGTGTCTTAGCCATATATACTCCACTGTAGCTATGAAAACTACATTGTACTCAGCTTCACAACTTGATGTCGCCACTGTAGGTTGCTTCTTACTCAACCAAGATATGCATGAGTCTCCAAGGAAAAAGCAATAACCACTAGTGGACACGCGAGTATCATAACAACCAGCCCAATCACTATCTGTAAAAGCATGCAAGCATGGCTGAACATTTCTACCATAAAAGAGACTGTTGTAGAGCAAAGAAGAGCAAAAGGAAGAGAAAAAGACGGGCCCAAAATTTTTCTCATTTGGACACTTTATCTTTTGTATCATAATCATTCTGTAATATATTTGCCGATGTAAATGCACTAGAGGAGTCCTCTAGATACATCCCCGCAGAAGTTTAGTAGCTTACCCATATAAATTAGTAGGAAATTAACCTTTTAGTGAATAAAGTGCCAGTCTCTTGTGTGAAAGGACCATTTTTAGGGCACATGTATATAAGTCAATTGGTGACTCTTTGTAAAGACTTTTTGCTATTGTGAGAATCAAGAGCACATAATTTCGAATTTGTGTCTTCTCCTCTCTATATCACCTTCTTTGTGAGCTTGTATGCATGTGTGTTGCTTGAAAAGAGTGTTAAGGAGTGTTGTCTATCCATGAAAGTGTTTGTTTGCTGTGGTTAAGGTGTTTGTGAAGTGTAGGAAGTGCTGAAGTGTAGGAAGGTCATTCCCATGACTCAATATTTTGCTCATAACTTGAAGTAGAAGTGTCAGAATTGAGTGAAAATACCCCCATTACATGCGTCTTCTCGAGAGCTTTGAAACGCATATCCTATTTGATATATTCTGAGTTTGGAGCTGAGAGAAAAAATCAATTTACTGTTGGCTGCTGCTCCAAGTATCGCTACACCATAGCTGATAGTTGAAGCTTGTTTGGATTGGACTTAGACTTATTTGCACTCTTTAAGGAAGCTCATTTGCATTTATCATCATTTGAATGCATGTCTTCATATACTCGGCTAGGTTTTGATACTCTTTGGATTGATAAATAAAGCATGAATCCCCACTATATGCACTTGAGGGGGATCGAGGTATAGTCTCTTTCTCCACAAGTCCCTAAGTTGGTGCTTAGGTACACACGTTTTTGGCGCCGTTGCCGGGGAGCGTCGAATCAAACCGAGGCATTCGTGTGATGGTAAGTAGCGCTTAGCATTGGAGCGAGTAGAGGAGTTGTGAACTTCTCTTCTTTGGTGAGTCACACTCATCCCCAATTACTACTTCTCACTCTTGAAGTGTGTGTAGTGAGTTATTAGTCTAGAGAAGTGAGTGGAGTGAGTAGAGTAGGAGGAATAAGGGAGTAGTTAGGGAGTTAGAGTAGCCATTAACTCTAGTCTTGTGAGTCTTTTTAGTAAGGAAGAATTTTTCAAAAAGTATAAAACCCAAAAAATTGTCCCTTTTCAAATCACTTGTCTCTAGAACAAGTATCGTGAGAATCTGCAGTCGGGTATCGTGAGTTGAGAGCCGGGTATTTGAGCTACGCAGAGCGAGTGGAGGAGAGTGAAGAGCTGGAGGCTAGTATCCAAGGTGAGCGCATTGATCTATCATTCATCTTTGCCAATTAAATCAAGTAACTCAATAGAACGATCGGCGACAAGTATCGTGAAAGACTGAACTGGGGTAACGAGAGTTTATTTTGTGATACATACTGAGGGAAAAGGGTAGATGAACACTAGGAACCTATGTATGTACTTAGGATTCAAACTCACTTGCAAAAAAATTGAAAAAGTGTCAAGTATCGTGTTCTCCCGTGGTTGAGGTACCGTGGTACCTAAGTATCGTGATCTCCTGTGGTCGAGTATCGCGATACCTGGACTGAGTATCGTGTATCGTGGAACTCTTTTCATGATACCTGTCAAGTATCGGGTATCATTGAATTGGGTCTGGCGATACTTGTCACGTATCGTGTATCGTTGAGAAGTCCTCATGATACTCGTCGGATATTGCATATCGTGTATCGTGAAATTCAGATCGCGATACTCCTTGGGTGTTGTGTATCGTGAGTCTCTGATCGCGATAGTTGTTTGATATCGTGTATCGCGGAGGCGGCTTTCTCGATACCTGACAAATATCGAGTATCGTCGGGAGTTTTCTCACAATACTTGTGGACTATCGTGTATCGTGATAGACACAGCAAGGTCAAGTATCGAGTATCGTGGAATTTTTGTGGTGGATTATCGTGTATCGTAAATTTCTGATCGCGATACCTATGAAGTATTGAGTATCGTGATTGGCACGGGATATTGGGCAGATATCGTGTATTGCGTTTCCTGAGTATCGTGTATCGTCTTGTATCGTGTATCGTGACCTTTTGCAGTGAGTCAAGTATTGACTATCGTGGATTTCTTAGGCGATACTTCTCGAGTATCGAGTATCATGGTAAGGCCCAGCCCGTCGAATATCGAGTATCGTGGATTTTTGTTCGGTTCAAGTATCGTGTGTTGTGACTTCTTGGTCAGTCTTATTTCAACCAAATTTTCCCTAGAATTCAGACCCTTAGTAAAGAACTCTAGGAGCTGGAGGTTGGCTAAGGTTGATCAGAGCTTTGAAGTGAATGAACCTAAGGTCTGGGAGAACCCTAGGAAGCCGAAGAAGTGTAATCTCTTCAGTGGGAAGTGTAGCCAAACCCAATAACCATTCACATTATTCTGAAACCTCTAGTGAGTCAGAGGAAGAAATTCCCATGGCTTCAGAGGATATGCAGAACACTGTACCAATGATTGGCATGATGTCAATTATTGAGGGAGAATATCAGACATCTTTGGAATATGTGAGCACCAACCAAAATGAGATACCTATCTACCTAGATGGTCTAAACCGATCAGTGGCCAGGCTGAAGAAAGCTACAGAAGCTTACATAGTACCTAGGCCAGCAGTTAAATATACAGGAGGATTTTACATGGATAAGAGAGACATTCAGTATGTAGTCACGGAGTACCCTGAAAATATCAATGAATAAGGGGAAGAGGGTAATGTCCATTACCCTAATGAAGGAGGACATGAAGAACAGGTAACCACCCCTAGGGGAAGGTCCACGGTTGTCAGGGTTTGGAGAGGAGATTTAGTTCCCCAAGACGATTCCCTAATGGATGTATATTTGATCAATGGAATGGAGCATCTCCTCAGAGCCCACTCTTCACTATGAGAAGTAGCCCCTAACCTAGTTACTGTCTACGAGTTACAAGATCCTGAATTCCCCACCATCATCACATATTTGGACAAAAACCAAAGGAGGTACTGGCCTTTAACGGAGATAGAAGGAGCAGGGTTGAAATATCAAAACATTCCAGTATTCCCCCCTAGGGATCAAGTCACTACTTCACAAAACCCCCAAGGAACTTATCAAGATAACTCGTATCAGCAGTCTGGATAGACACAACAAACCCATGTTCTAGTCAGACCACGTGCAGTTTGCCATGCCGGCAAATAACCCTAACTATCATCCTCAGCCCCCTGTTGACCCAAGGAATAGAATCCCTGTTCCAGATAGACCACCTGTGGTAAGAGGACCTGTCATACCCATAGGAAGACCAATTTTCCCGGTGATGCCTAGACCACCTAAAGCAGGAAGAAGATTAAGGCCTATTCAAGTTGCTAAATGCATGAGAAACCATTATGATGGCTCTAGTGAACCTTACAATCATATAGCTGAATTCAAGCAAGTAATCAGAGCCGAACAAGTGGAAGATTTCTTGATCCAATATGAATCTTTTGGTCTAACTTTGACAGACACAACTTTAACTTGGTTCCAGCCGTTAGATCCTAATAATTTCACAAACATGGAACAAGTCTATCAAGAATTAATTGAAGAATTCACCAAATTTGGGATTAAAAACAACTCGTCATCATTGATCCATAGATTTAAGCAAGCTCCGACGGAATCAGTGAGACTGGCAGCTAGGAGATTCAAACAATATGTGGATAGATGCACTGTTGAAGAGAGACCCACTCAAAAAAAGATGGTGTCATTATTTTTGGAAGGGTTAGTGAATGGATCATTAAGATCACTGGTATATGTGAAAAGAGTTCAAACTTTGCAAGAGTGTATGAAAGAATGTATTGATCTAGAGGACAATCTAGCGGAAGATCTAAAAATACCTCAAGGTAGTGTAAGAAGTGAAGATTCCGCCATCAGTACATCAAATCCTAAGAACAATGTAGAGGAAATAGCCGACTTAGGAGCAAAGAAACTGAATGTTCAAGGACAGAGGAACTACCCCAACAACCCAATGAGAGTACCCATGCTTAGAAGATGTATGCATTGTGGAGGTGATCATCCCTCTCATTTGTGCACTAGGGGAGTAGTCCCACCACCTGCTTATGCTACACTAGACCACCTGTCCTGGGCCCTCTACAATATTGCAGCATAGAACAAAAATACACAAATCACAACACAGAAAATTGTCGTTAGGAAAGAGGATTACGAGAGCATTGAAATGGAGCAAGAGCAAATGGAAACAGAAAGTGAAAATCAAGGAGTAAGTGTCATAGCTAATGAAATAAATCAAGAAATGACACAGGAAGAAGAGCTTGGAATAGATAAAGCAAAAGATGATGAAGAAAACAAGCCTCAAGACCAATTTGAAGTACCTGCCCACTTCAAAAAATATGAAGTAGAAGAGAGGAAAATTGCTATTCAAATGCCAAAACCAGAAGCACAGCCAGGAATAGCATATAACAACAAAGAACAAACCAAGAAAATTATAGTAACCTTGGAAGAAGGAGAAGAACGATGTACTTTTATAGGTCAAGACGTCTCAATGGAAGAAGAACAAGAGTTGATACAACTCATTCGAGAATATATGGATCTCTTTGCCTGGACATATAAGGATTTGAAAGGAGTAGATCCTTCTACATGTGCCCATAGAATTCCTATGACATCTGAAGCTAAACCTTCCAAACAAAGACCATACGCATATAACGATGTATACTCAGCAAAAATTAAGGAGGAAATAGATAAGTTGTTGGACGCTGGGCTCATTTATGAGATCGAACACACGGAATGGGTGTCACCTTTGGTGCTCATACCAACTGAATGGGGAGTATACGCCTTTAGGGTTATGCCTTTTGGTCTAACCAATGCCCCAACCACATTCCAAAGATTGATGTGCCATGTATTCAAGGAGTTCCTGAGAAAGAGTATGGAGGTATACGTGGATGATTTATGCACTTATTCAGCTATAAGATCAGATTATATCCCTGAACTAGGAAAGATCTTTGCCAAATGTCAACAATATAGAGTATGCCTCAATCCAGAAAAGTGCGTCTTCATGGTTCGAAAAGGAAAGATATTAGGACATATTGTCTCTAAGAACAAAATCTCAACGGATGAAGACAAAATCAAAGTGATTCTGGATTTATCGAGACCAAAGACTGCGAAAGAAGTACAAGCATTTATGGGACATTGCGAATACTACCGAAGATTTATACACATGTATGCCATAATTGCCAGACCTCTTTATGCATTATTGTGTCAATTTAATTGGACAGAAGAATGTGAAAAGGCCTTTCACGAATTAAAGAGTCGATTGAGTTTAGCACCAATCCTTCCAGTACCTAATTGGAACAAGCCATTTCACATTCACGTAGATGCTTCCAAGTTTTCCATTGGTTGCATCTTAGCTCAACCCGCAGATACATGGAAATTAGACCACCCTATAGCCTATGCCAGTAGACAATTGAATCAAGCGGAACGCAATTATACCACAATCGAGAGAGAGAAGGCCTAGGGATGGTGTACGCAGTAAAAAAGTTTCGGCACTACTTATTGGCAAACAAATTCAAATTCTTCATTGATCATCAAGCCCTACTGTACTTAGTCAATAAGCCTTGTATTACAGGATGACTAGTACGATGGTTTCTATTGTTGATGGAATTTGATTTTGAAGTAGTCGTCAAGAAAGGGAATACCCACATTAGAGTAGACCACTTATCAAGAATGACACATGGAGAACCACCCACGAGAGTACCTGATGACCAGACACTTACCTTTTTAATCTCGAAGTATGTCCCCAATGGGCAAAAAAGTTGATCCCTATACTCACATATGGACCTAAACATGGGATTACACCGAATCGAAACAAAGACCTATGGAAGACTAAAAACCTTCATATCATTGCTGGAAGCCTATATCACCAAAACTCAAGTGGATTACTCATGAGATGCGTAGAAGAGGAGGAACAAGAAATGTGGCTTCAAAAAGCACATGTAAATCAATGGAAAACTCATTTAAATGCGAACGGAACATGGCAAACATTGAAGAGATTAGGCATATATTGGCCAACCATGCAGAGGGATACATATAACTATGTATCCGCCTGCCAAAATTGTCAAGAACGAAATCCAGAAGAGAACTCTACTTTATGCTACTCCACAGTAGCACCAAGATGGAGCATGCCTCTGGTAAAGTTCTTGAAGACCCAAGAATACCCAGAAGGAGCCACTCTAGCAAGGAAACGTGCGCTCACAGAACAAAGCAAGGACTATGCTCTCATAGGAAAACAACTCTTTAAGCGAGGAAGAGACAATCATTTACAAATGTGTATTCATGAAGACGAGTATCTTTCTGTCTTAGAGATGGCACATACAGGGGCTACAGGAGGACATTTTTCTGCAGATAAAACTGCAAAAATGATTCTCTTTGCAGGAATGTGGTGGCCAACTCTACATCAAGATGTGATACCTGTCAACGAATGAAATATCCAATTAGAAGAGATGAAATGCCACTAAAACCCATGATGAGTGTGAGAGCCTTCACTAAATGGGGAATAGACTTCATAGGACCTATTAGCCCACCAGCTAAAGGATCCCATGCCGAGTACATAATCGTAGCCACATACTATTTGACCAAGTGGGTTGAAGCCAAAGCAACCAAGAAAAATGATGCGAGGACTACGGTGAAGTTTCTCTTCGAGAACGTATTCACTAGATTTGGACTACCTATAGAAATTGTGAGTGATAGAGGCACACACTTTGTGAATGAAGTGATAGAAGCCCTACTAAATGAATTCTTAGTAATTCATAAGAAATCAGCCCCATATCACTCGCAAGCCAATGGACAGGCCGAAAGTTCAAATAAAATCTTGTGTACAGTTCTCACGAAAATTGTCAACAATGGTAGATCGGATTGGGATAAACAATTACATCGTGCTTTATGGGCATTCCGAGTAGCCTACAAGACCGCCATAGGAACTAGTCCTTTTAACTTAGTGTACGGACAAAATGCTATTTTGCCAATTGATCAAGACAATCTGTATGCATCAACCAAATAATTCGAGTTGGACACATTTGGAGTTACCAGAACCCAAAGTATGCATGATAGGGCCACATTACAAGGCCAAGCATTCAACACATTTTTCTTCTATTTCAGGATAGTGAAGCACATTTCCCTCTCGGGAAATAAGAGAGCACTTATACATAATCTAAGAAAGTCACTCAAGATTCAATAACCGCTTCCGCTATGAACTAAATTTTCTTTTTTTCTTTCAGACAAACCATAAAAATATATAAAAGTATGAAAAATTCCAGGTATTACTTTTCTCACACCCACGGGGAAGGGACGACACAATTCACGCGGAGCGTTGCCAATCTAATGAAGGATAAATGAAGGATGATTCTTGATACCATCTTGACACTAATTACTGCTCTATATTGAGTGCAGATGGCATCTTCTAATTCCGAGGCTATGCAAGAGGAAGAGATCCAGCTTCTTCCCTTGGAATGAATAACGAAGGCAAGAGGTCATTGGTTTCTTGATGATCAACCAGTGTCCAAACTCATTTTCATGGCGACCATCAAGATCATGGATAGGGATCACTACTTTCCTATCATGTCACAAGATTTCAAGACTATCATACAAGGATTACCGCGCATGACAGATGTCTAGACACAAGCAAGAATTGATGCATCCCTAAGAATGCCAATCTATCTGCCTGATTCTCAGAGATGTACACAAGTGATGAACACACTCCACTCGGTACCGAATAAGCCATCAGTCCTAGAGGCGAGAGTACTTGACAAAGTTGGTACATGGAAAATAATTCAATTCACTCATGAGCTAATCAACAGAGCTTTTGGATGGAATCAAGATGGACTCACCAATGTCAAAGATGAGTGTCATGATGCGAAAAAGAGAACATTTTTGGAAATCAACAGAATGGATATTGAAGACTCTGTTCGCTTAGTGCACCAGCATTTTTGCTTTCGGAGTATGCATAGATACACAGAACCTCAAAAAAATTGTTGTGTAATTACTCTCACATGCTATGAGGCAAGTAGGAAATAAAGTAAATATGACTCCATACATTCAGGATCGCCTATTCGAAGCGAAGAAAAAGTGGGGTCAGAAAAAGTTTTTGAATGGGAGTTCAGCCTTGACCCTACTCATTTATGAGGCACTTGACATGAAGAACTGCTTACGTTTGATGCCTACCTCAAGAAAGATCGGAAAATATGCAAAGTCAGCAACAGCTCCAAAGAAAAAGAAAGCAGTCGTCTCTGTTGAAGAAGTGGGAACCAGTTCAAAGAAACCCATGAGAGGGACTAAACACATAAGAGAGGAAGAAGCTAAAGAGACACCACAATCAAAGAGAACACATATCTTGCCAAAGATTCCTGTGACACAACTAATTACAAAAAGAGACCTCTTTGCAGCCAAGAAAAGAAACAAAAAGATAAAGAACATACTCCAGAACAAACTGCTAGATACAAAGAACTGGGATTAGAAGATTCGAGCTCTAATGAAGAATCTAGCCCCGAGAGAGACACATTGGATATTGACATAAGAACCGAAACGCACAATGAAGAATGGACAAAGATCAATCAAGTCGAAGTTACACCGGACAACCAACAGGCACAGGCTAAGAGCATAGAAGAATCCACTGAATTAATGCACGTTATTCAACTGAATGATACGTCCAAGATCAGCATCAAGGAAGCTCCAATCACAACTCAAGATGTAGTGCCACCTGTAAAAGAAGAAGTACAGACATGCATGGACAAAGCAGACAGTTTCCCTCAAAATAAGGAACCAATTGTGATTGAAGTACTAGACGATACGCCACAAGGCAAGACTGACCATAGGGAGGCTGAGCCATGGATACAACTCCATATTCGGCAGCCCCATGATACTACTTTACATGTAGCACAAGGGAAAGACGTTACAACAGGTGAAGAACCTAGCATCCCTACCACATGGTTGAATGTTGACATCACTCAATTAAAACCTGTGGTCAAGCAAATGATACAAATGGCCATGAACATGCAACAACAAATGTACAGAACATACTCCCATCAACTTCCAAAGCCTGTCGAGGACCACAGAGTTCAGGAGGGGGGCAGTGTTGAGGGAGAGTCAAGCAAAAAGAAGAAAAGAAGAAGACAAAGAAAGAAGCTTCACTAAAAAGATCATATTTGAAGATACATCTCTGCAAGAAGCCCCGTAGGGGCACAACACCCATCTTTGCATAGAGCCCCGCAGGGGCACACTTCAAGGAAAAGGACGTAGGTGGGAAGGAGGGACTAGGGCCAGGAAGTATCCATGAAGAAGTGCAAGAAGATATCCGGCGGTTCCATAAGCACACGAAGGTGCTTCAACCTCTTGATCTTTGGAAGGTCGAGATCGAAGGTTGAAGAACTACACCTTCATACCTTCCACTGGTGGCGTGCGTGGCAGCCCGACTTGACATAGCAACCCAGAATTAAAGAGGTTATTGGCGAACTAGACTACAAATATCAGGTAGTCCATCTCCACGGGTTGCGGGCGATTAAAAGAAAAGAACATGCAACACAAATGCATCGGGCCAAGAGGATGTAAAAGAAGAATCAAGAAGGGGCCATCAAAACTGAACACCAGTCTAACAAGCAGGCAGAACTGACCAAGAGATGCATGCGGACAACAAGTGATAGACAAGAAGTAAAGCCTGTCAAGGGACGACAGAGACAAAGAGGGGGAGAGTGTTGCAAAATGAAGAAGAGCAAAAGGCAAAGAAAAAGACGGGCCCAAAATTTTCCTATTTGGACACTTTATCTTTTGTATCATAATCATTTTGTAATATATTTTCCGATGTAAATGCACTAGAGGAGTCCTCTAGATACATCCCCACAGAAGTTTAGTAGCTTACCCATGTAAATTAGTAGGAAATTAACCTTTTAGTGAATAAAGTGCCGATCTCTTGTGTGAAAGGACCATTTTTAGGGCACATGTATATAAGTCAATTGGTGAGTCTTTGTAAATACGTTTTGCCATTGTGAGAATCAAGAGCACAGAATTTCGAATTTGTGTCTTTCCGCTCTGTATCACTTTCTTTGTGAGCTTGTATGCATGTGTGTTGCTTGAAAAGAGTGTTAGGAAGTGTTGTCTATCCATGAAAGTGTTTGTTTGCTGTGGTTAAGGTGTGTGTGAAGTGTAGGAAGTGCTGAAGTGTAGGAAGGTCATTCCCGCGACTCAGTATTTTGCTCATAACTGGAAGTAGAAGTGTCAGAATTGAGTTGAAAATACCATCATTGGATGCATCTTCTTGAGAGCTTCAAAACGCATATGCTATTTGCTATATTCGGAGTTTGGAGCTGAGAGAAAAGCTCAATTTACTGTTGGCTGCAGCTCTAAGTATCGCTACACCATAGCTGACAGTTGAACCTTGTTTGGATTGGACTTAGACTTATTTGCACTCTTTAAGGAAGCTCATTTGCATTCATCATCATTTGAATGCATGTCTTCATACACTCGGTTAGGTTTTGATACTCTTTGGATTGATAAATAAAGCATGAATCCCCACTATATGCACCTGAGGGGGATCGAGGTATAGTCTCTTTCTCCACAAGTCCCTAAGTTGGTGCTTAGGTACACAGAGACCTAAGCTCAAAGTGCATCCGAGATATGTAAACACATGTTTCACTGCTTTCCAATGCTTAGTGCCAGGGTTATGCATGAATGGACTCAACTGGGAAACAACATACTATATATCCGGCCTTGTTTTGCATGCATATATAAGACATCCCACAACTTGCTGATAAAGAGAAGTGTCAAATGCATCACTGGAATCCTCAACTGAGAACCTGAATCTTGTCTCAATTGGTGTGGAAACTGGCTTGCAATCCTCAAAGTCAAAATGCTGAAGTAGTTTTTGAACATACTTTGCTTGATGCATAACAATTCCCCCCTCAATGGATACAAACTGGATGCCAAGATAGTAGCTCAAAAGACCAAGATAAGTGACATCAAAAGTATGCTACAAATCAGCCATAAGAATGTCAAATTTTGCATCACATGACCCAGTCAAGAGTATGTCATTGACATAAAGAACAAGCACTATAAAATCAGCCCCATTTTTGCGTACATAGAGTGTGCTTTCAATTGGACTACATGTGAAGCCAAGAGCAATCAAGTGCTTATGGATTTTGTCATACCATGCACGTGGAGCTTGCTTGAGACCATACAAGGCTTTATGCAAGTGACAAACCATATGCTCTTTCCCTTTCATAGCAAATCTAGGAGGCTGCTTCACATAAACCTCTTCTTGCAATCACCATTCAAGAATGCTATTTTTATGTCCAACTGATGCACTTTCCAACCTCGATGGGTAGCCAATGCAACCATAGTACAAATGGTAGCCATGCATGAAGTAGGTGCAAAAGTTTCCTCATAATCAATGCCATATTGTTGCGCATATCCTTTGGCAACCAATCTCGCTTTGTAGCGATCAATGCTACCCTCATATTTTCTCTTAATCTTACAAACCCACTTATGTACCAATGGCATTCTTTCCTTTTGGCAATTCACATAACTCCCAAGTACCATTCCTATGTATGGAATCCATTTCTGATTGCATAGCACTCATCCATTGTGGATCGTCACATGCATCTTCAAAAGAAAATGGCTCTTCATTACATGTTGTAGCAATAAGAGAATAATCCACAAAATTACTTGATGCATGGTGAGAGCTTGATCTTGTTCTACCAAGTAAAGGTGCACTCAATTTGCTGTCTTGAAAAGTTTGTTTCAGCAACTTTGGCATAGTTTGTGCACTCTTGATAGACATGGACTCATTATGCAATACATCATGAACATGTACACCATGTGTGGGCTGAATTTCATGCTCAGTTTCAGCCATATTTTGATGCAAATGTTCAGCCATATGTGGCTGGAAATTTCTAACAATTTTGATAATTTTTGGCTGAAAAATTTCAGCCATGTTTGACTGGAAATTCTCTGCATTTTCAGCACTATTTTGCTGGAATTTTTTAGCCCTTTGAGCCTCAGTTGGCTGGTCTACATGAGCATAGTCAAGCGCACCATTTTGGAACAAAGGCAAGAGTGTATCGAACACATCTTGTGAGCTAACTGTTGGCTGTTTTTTGCATTCAAGTAGAGGGAAAACTGAATTTTCAGCAAATACCACATCTCAACTCACAAAAATTGTGTTTGTCAATGGATGGTACAAATGATATCCCTTACTTTCAGCACTATAACCAACAAATATACATTTCTTTGCCTTGTCATCAAGTTTATGACGTTGTTGTGATGGCACAAGAGCATATGACAAACAACCAAACACACACATATGACTAACCATAGGCTTATGACCATTCCAAGCCTCATAAGGAGTGATGTCTCTCAATGCTTTTGTAGGGCAGTGATTCAACACATAGTTTGCACACATGACCGCTTCCATACAAAACTTATCAGGCAGATGATTTCCTTTAACCATACATCGTGCCATTTCAAGTAGAGTTCTATTTTTATGCTCGACAACACCATTTTGCTGAGGTGTATATGGCAATGTACATTGGTGTGAAATACCTCTTTCACAAGGAAAAGCACTAAACTCATGTGACATGTATTCACCACCACGATCCGTGCGTAGAGTCAAAAGCTTTTGTGAAGAAAAATTTTCAGCCATAGCTAAAAATGCTTTGAAGCAAGAAAATACCTCATTCTTTGCTTTCATAGGATACACCCATGTATGGCGAGTAGCATCATCAATGAAGGTAACAAAATATACATGCTTCCCAAAAGATGGAGTCCTGACAGGACCACATACATCACTATGAACAAGCTACAATTTTCTTGTGGTATGTGTATGACTATCTTTTGGAAAAGAAGCACGATGCATTTTTCCAAGAATGGAACCTTCACATGCATGCTTTTCAATGGACTCACGTGTAGGCAAGCCAATAACCATGTCCTTCTTTTGCAAGCAGAGCAAACTATTGAAGTTCAAGTGACCAAAATGAGCATGCCAAAGCTCCATTTCAGCCATGGAATAAGTATGAGCAATGAAGGCATTCAAAGCATTCCTCTTGTATGTATCCATGCAATACAAACCATTACATAATGTATCGGACATCACGATAACATCACCATTGCTGAAATCATGAACCATATACTTATCATCAACAAAGTGTACATGAAGTCGAGCTTTGGCAATCAATGGAATTGAAATTAAGTTTTGTGTAGGTGGAGAAGGAGAAACCATTGTACTCGAAGAAGAAGCTCCATTGTGATAGTAGACTGTGAAGTAGAAGAACCTGCGGGTCTTTGATCTACATCTGCCACTATGTTCCAAAGTTGTTTAGCAAAAAGAACATGCTTCATCATGTAAGACCACATCAGATAGTTGGTCCCTTCAAGATTATCTTTAGCTTCAAGCATGCCAAACAAGTCATTGCTGCACGCCATTTCACTAAAGAACAATGTGACAAAATCTTCACTTCGATGAAAGATTAAATGAATGCTGAAATTTCAGCTCACAAACCGTCACTCTAATGGCGATTTTGACTGTACGAATGGCTTCAAAATGGGGGTAGAACTCTAGTGCAACTGGTGGAAATGCTTTTTGGCTACTGAAATTCACTCTTCTATGCTCCGAAGTCGATTTGCACTGTTAAAAGTGCACGTGCGCCACGATGAGGAAAACCAAAACTTGAGGAGGAGCTGAACCTGCTCTAATACCACTGTTGGGTGTGTGTGAAAGTGCGAGAGACACACAAGAAGCACACACAAGGAGCACAAACACAGCAAGACACATGGAGAAGATGATGGTTGGAATAGCTCTCTCTATTAACAATGAATGGAACTGAAGTAAGAGAATAATATCCCTAAGTACAAAGTACCACCACATATGAGAGTATCAAGTATGTGGTAACATGGGGGAAAAACCTCTAGCCAACACACACTCAACAGTTGCTGTGAAAGCTGCCCTATCCTCAGCCTCACAATTGGAAGTGGCCACAATAGGCTGCTTCTTGCTCAACCAAGATATACATGAGCTACCAAGCATGAAGAAAAAGCCACTAGTGGACACATGAGTGTCATAGCAACTAGCCCAATCAGAGTCACAAAAAGCTTGCCCATTAGCAGTAGTCAAAATGATCTTACCAACTCCCATAACAGGATAAGAGGAGTTGTTGGCGCATGTAACAGTATTCCCTGTAGGTGTAGGCTCGAGTGAAGTTGGTTGCTCCACTATCAAAGTACCAAACATCTGAGTCTACTGCATACATGCACTGCTCATGAGAAGATGGGTCAAAACTGCAAATAGTAGTAAATCCCCATTCTTCTTCGTGCACAAGATTAGCAAACTCTGTTTTTGGAGTAGAGGCCTCTGCAACAACCATTCCTGACTCTTTTTTCTTTGCCTCTTTTGCAACCAATTTAGGACCATTCTTTATGATATGATCATTTCCTTTACAGTACTTGCAAAACAATTTCTGCTTTTCTGATTTCTTTTCATCTTTGTCTTCCCTCTTTGATTGTGCAGAATTAGCAGATTTCTGCTTACTAATTGAAGAGCTCCATTTTCCTTTGCCCTTCTGACTAGCCAGGAAAGCTTGATCTTCAACTCACATAATGGACCTATTTTGCCTAGACTGATCTTCCTGCAATAGAACAGAGACTAACTCCTCAAATGACAAGGCATTTGGATTGCATTTCATCATCAACCGAAGAGTAGAAGCAAAACTTTGATATGAATCAGGAAGAACATTCAAAATGGTCTGCACAAGTGAGCTATCTCGTATAACCTCATCAGCAGAAATCAATTGTTCCTTCAAGTCTTTGATCTTAGTTAGGAAATTGTCCATGGAATCACTTTCATTCATGTGCTCACTCTCCAACTGTTTTCGGAGGTAAGCAACACAAGCCTCATTCCTAGCTTGGTACAATGTGGTAAGTGTATCCAAGCATGCTTAGCTATTCTGCAAGAGCGAATGTGAGGAATAATGGCACGTTTGACAGACAAAGCTATCAATGCATGTGCTTGAGCATTCTGCCATCCCAACGAATCTGCTCTACAGTAGGTGCAGGGAAAACCGCAGCACGAACAGGAATATGCAAAATATCATCATCTTCGACACCTTCTGCATAAGCTTCAATACCTGCAGTTGTAACAGTTACAGGTGTGATAGGACGTTTTTCGACACCCTGCACAATGTTCCACAGTCCTTTTGCAACCAATACATGTCGCATCATATAAGCCCACAATGGGTAGTTGGTACCATCCAACTTATCCTCAATAGCCAACATACGAAATACATCACTGCTTTCAGCCATGGCCGGTGACTAAAATACCTTGATGCAAAAAATTGACTGTATCTTAAAAAGTTGAATGGAACTTCCCAAACATTAGGGGAAAAAATGAACCCTGCATGGGCCTTGTAAGGATTCCTAATTTTTAGGGATTAAAATGGTTAATCTAGTGGATTAGGGAGGCATACAATACCACTAGTGGTATTCCCAAATAGAATATTATTTGTCAGATTTGTTTTTGGATTTATCAAATGTGAAATTTTAGAGCCTTTGGATTCTTTGATTGAATGGCTTATATTCATTCAATCTTCCTCTAGAGAGAGAATGCAAAAAATGTCATGGGAGTTTGGACTCTTATGAGCAGGCTTTTTGTGCATCTTCTACAGAATTTTCAACCATTGGATGGAGGGCAAATCCAACGTCTGCCCGCGTTAGGGGCTGATCTAGAAGCACCGATTCCCATGAGCCATCTGATAAGTTTCGCATCCGACGGAGGAGACCAAATGGCGCATGGATCATTGATTGATCTACATGCTCATTCAAAATCCACCCTTGGATGCTTTATGAATCCGAAGGCTAACAATGAAAGCACCTGTCCTTTTCGGCATTGATCCGTTACCGTCAGATCCAAGGGCAAATTGAATGGCCACCATTCAAAGGCGCCTCTTTTCTACCGGATTCAATCTCAGCCATTGAGTACCCATCTAATCCAAGGGCTTGAATGCCATGGCACCTTGAATTTTTCCATTCAATATCATCCTTTGGATCTTCGAGGGCTATGATTAATTTGCAAGGCTCTCAAAACCATTTTAGCAAGCAAAACCACTAGTTCTAGCTGGTTTCTTCCTCTTTGACCACACAAAAACAAGGGAAGCCTATGCCTAGCCTATGTGATTAAGGGACTAGACTGTGTCCACCACCCTCTTCTCATTGGTCCATCCCTAATCACTCATTAATCTAAAAGGCCCATGCAGGGTTCATTTTTTCCCCTAATGACAAGTTCTGTTAAACCTGTAGCAGACTTTGAGACGCTTATACTGGCGAACAGAAACATGTATATACCTTTGGCACAAAAAGATGAAATAGCCAGCATAAGCACTGTGATAGTGCATTCGGAGGTTGAAACGAGCTCAGATCACGATTTCGGCACCACAAAGCAAAGCAGTTTTCATCTCTGAAACACCTTGAGTATGCTCACCAAATTTCGTGCGAATCTGAGACTACAACTGGAGGAGTGTCGACGATGCCCTAGATGAAGCAGCGACCTGCTCTGATACCAATTGTTGGAGATAGAGGTCTGTGGAAGCACGCGAACAAGACAAGGAAGGAGAAGAAGCTTGGAGCACAACATGCAATACTGAATGTATTACTAGAGAATGTACAA
Organism: Ceratopteris richardii; assembly: GCA_020310875.1. NCBI lineage: Eukaryota > Viridiplantae > Streptophyta > Polypodiopsida > Polypodiales > Pteridaceae > Ceratopteris > Ceratopteris richardii. Next base: position 108,508,603 of record CM035437.1, read on the forward strand.
AGATAAGTAGCCCATTAGGGCAATAGGCGTATATACAAGCCAAGGGAAAAAAACCTCCTAGAGAGGGAAAAAAGTGCCCCGGCGGTCCTAGAGTGTTCACACACATCACTACCTAAATATATCAACAATGTATAGGGAAAAGGTTCACATCAAAGCTACTCGAGGAAGACATGAGTGTAACAATCAGAGGTACTGAGACATGGAACCTCTCCATAAAGCTAAGAAACTTTGGAACAAAGGTTTTTGTTTGTGGAAACATCTCTGGAATCAAGATACATGCCAATGGATTAGATTTGAAGACATTGATCCATATGTCAGAGTGAACTGTGAAGAACGGACCCTTTTGCAAAGCAAATTCATTGCTTCGGAACGCTTGAAATCTCGCCTCCTCATTGGAAAAGACCCTCCCCACCATGAGGGTCTTAGATGGTTCAATGGCAATAGCCTTGACAAAATTCTGAGATTCAAGAAAAATCTGGACCTTCATGTCATGCTTAATACGAAATGGTGTCTTGATTGGTTGAAGTTGCATTGGGAGTTTCAGTTTATTTCGCTTTGGCACCCACTCATTAAGATAAAAAATTCGGTGCTTATGTGGCAAATCCTCCATCGGGGAATTTGGACGAATGCAAAGGCTAGCAAAATTTGTGGGTTACCCCCATGGTGCAAAAGATGTTTACGTGGCAAGGAGGACTTAGGGCACCTATTCTTCTCATGCCCAAAGTCAATGTCGGTCTGGCATACCCTTGAAAATATCTTACAGTTTCAGGGACAAATCCTCTGGAAGGAGGCATTGTTGAGTGAAACGATCGGTTGTCCCTCATCTTTGTGGACTCATCTTTGTGGAATGCAATTAGAGGTGAGACCCTCTGGAAGATCTGGAAGGAGCGGTGTGTTGCGAATTTTGGAAGCCCTGCTAAAGAATGGTCGTTCCAATTTTAAGAAACCCTCGCCTTTCAGACATCATAGAGTGTTTTTCCTAGAGAATAATAAGATTAAAAGCAAGTGGACCCCACATAAAGGGGACAAGAGGGTGATATACCTTCTTTGTAGAGCTATCTAAATTTGTTTGATCTTCCCCTGCTTCATCTTATTGAAGCAATAAAGATGCTGATCAAGAGTAATTTCAAGCATAATCATCAGTAAAAGAAATTTCGGATGCTTTCTTGTTGCGTTGAAAGTGGTTGTTTGCCTCTAACAATCCTCCCTTTTCCGCCACATATTCATTCTGACCATGCACCTAATGTTTGCAAGATTCACAAAAACCAATTTTTCTTTTTAATTTTTCAGTTAGCTTCATGGTTTATGATGATAGGAAACATAATTAATGTGACTGTTTTATGTTTTCTATAGTACATCAGTTCTCATACACAACTCTTGAGCCGTCCATTTACAGTCTCTAAAAGTTTCTTAATTAATGGTGCTAAGCTCTATTCCCATCTTTGAATAGTCTTTGAAGAAGATTTCTATGGAATTCATAAACCATAACATTCATTCAAAACTCCGAGTACATTGAAATCTGACAAGATCCTGATTCTCTTGGAGCTCATGAGGATTTCTCATTTGCCAAAGATGTGTTAAACTTTTTCTTTCTCTATCTTGATGTGTTCGGCCTAAGTCTATGCCTTGAAACTGAAACATTATTGAAAATATGCAGCTTTTAGGGGTCATACTTGCCGAAGGGCCCTCCTAGGAAGAAGATCAGACAACAACCGTAGGATCAATCAACTTGAAGCACCATGTATATCTTTGCTTTATAAAGATGGTCTTCAGATTGTTGTTTGGATTCAAACCACTGAAGCTAGCCACATCTAGAAATGACCCAACAAGACCCAAGAAGCTGGAGCCCCGAGGAGCCAGCTATCATACTAGAAGCTATCATAAGGTAGAGGCACCCATCTTAGCTCCAACCAAGACTTGAACTCAGGACTTCCTCCCAGAGACTCTAGGCGTCAAACCACTAGGCGATGAGGATTTCTTGGTGAACACGACTTAGCAATGAAAATGGACGATTCACCAGTTCTTCATTGCTCGTAGGGCGAAGGAGGATCTTTTGCTGAGATGAAAACCATCTCTGTTTTAGTGGTTCTCGACTCTTAGAAGTTCTCTACCTTTGCATCGGCACAGGAGGCATGGGATGTGATGATCAAGGAATTTTATTATGTTGGTCTTCCTAGTCTTATTCTATATCCCAAAGGAGCTTTACATGCAATGGGAGTATCGGCAGGACCTATTAACGAGCTAGTGTGATGTAGATTTAGAAAATGATGGCATGTCTTGGTGCCTGGAAGCTTATGGGCTTAGCTCTATATCAGGAGAATCCTTTAACCTTCTTTGGGATTATATATGGTCTTCCACATCAAGCAGTTTATTGAAGCAATAAACATGCTAATTAGCTGTAATTTCAAGCTTAATCTAGAATGTTAATCAGATAAACATGCTAATCAGCTGTAATTTCAAGCTTAATTGCAGTGGAATGTTAATCAGATAAACATGCTAATCAGCTGTAATTTCAAGCTTAATTGCAGTGATTTCTTTCTCTGTTCAACAAGGTTGTCATGTGAGTCAAACAGTCCTTGTTATTCCGAGAAATATTCATTCTCACCATGCACATAAAAAATGTTTGCAAGATTGAGAAGAAACCTTTTTTTTTAATTTGGTTCCATCAGCTTCATGGTTGATCTCGTGATATGGTGGGAAACTCAATCAATGTGACTGTTTTATGTTTTCTATAATACATCGGTTCTCATATACAAGTTTTGAGACGTCCTTTTAAAGTTACAAAAAGCCATTGAAGATTTGCGTGTGATAGGATGCCTCTTTGAGCATAACGTGAGGCTTTTGTTCTTATTCTGAGTGCTGAAGTCCATGTAAAATTGGAAATGGTGCTAAGCTCTCTTCCCATCTTTGAACAGTCGTTGAAGAAGATTTCTACTAAACTCATAAACTATAATTACTCATTCAAAACTCCGCGTACATCTTGAAATCTGGCATGGTCCTGATTCTCTTGGAGCTCACAAAGATTTTTCAATCTCGAAAGATGTGCTAACCTTTTTCCTTGTCTATCTTGATGTCTTCGGGAGAGTAGGGCCCTGCTAGGAAGCATATCAGACAACAACCGAAAGGTCATTAATTTTTTATGCTTTTTTTAAGAGCAAAACTTTAACTGCTAGGAGAAGCGATCCGCTGCTCGGCTACTCTCTAGAATGCCATCAGAGGGGAGGTCCTTTGGAAGATATGGCGGGAAAGATGTGCTTATAACTTTGGCGACTCCCTCAAAGAGTGGTCGATTGAGAAATTGTTGTTCTTTCTCGGCAAAAGAATCGCTAACTGTAAGAAGTCCCCCCCCCCCTTAAGGCATCATCAAGTGCTCCTTCTGATCAACAACAAGCTTAAACCCAAGTGGGCCCCGCATGAGGGTGATGAGTGGGTGATTAACATTCTTTGTAATGCCATCTAAAGTCTGTATAATCTACCCCTGCTCTGTAGGATTCGGGGGGTCCTGTGGGAACTAATCCCCTTCACTTGTACTTTTTCTTTCCTTTAATTAATACAATTCCTAGAGAGTAGGCCAAAGAGTGGCCCATTGAGAAATCACTATTCCTCCTTGGCAAAAGGATCACTAATTGTAAGAAATCCCCCCCTTTAGGCTTCACCTAGTGCTCCTTTTGATAAACAACAAGCATAAACCCATGTGGGCCCCGCATGCGGGTGATGAGACGGTAATTTACCTTCTGCGTAATGCCATCTAAATTTTGTAAAAGCTACCCCCGCTCTATGGGATTTGGGGGATCCCGTGGGCAGTAGTTCCCTTCTCTTGTACTTTTCTTTTAATTAATTCAAGTCCGGGAGAGTAAGCTAAGACCAAATTTCCTTTAGTTAAAACAAAAAAGGCTGAAATTCCTTTTATTAAAAAAAAAAACTTAAAAATGTATCAATAAAAGAGGAGCTACAAGAATAGGAGAGATGCAAAAGAGGCTGAAGGCCTATCTACTCTTCTATAAGGGAGCCGTCAGTTCAACTATGATGAATTAAGAAGCTGAACTAGGGAGCTTAGTCATTGTTCCATCTCTTTTGTGCGGAGCCACTTGGTTTTGAGCTTATTGACCATGCATAGCATTGCTATATGAAGGTCAATCAACTTGAAGCACCATGTATAGCTTTGCTTTATCAAGGTGGCCTTCAGATTATTCTAAAAAATGACCCGAGAAATCCAAATAAGCTGGAAAGCCGAGGAACCACATATCCTACTAGAAGCAAAATGTGGTTGCTTGATGTCAGGAACCAAGTATTTGAATAAGACCATATCTCGAATGACTCAGCAGCCCAACTTGGTTTCTGTCTAGTCATATGAGTACTTTGAGCACGATGTTGCTCCAGTCAATTAACACTTTTCTCTTTCGTTTTAGGAGACATGATGGTCTGAGTGCCCCCTTATGCTAGGAAGCAAACAAGACAACAATCCCAACCCACTTGAAGGCAGCTAAGGAGACCATGAATAGCTCTGCTTCATGAGGGTGTCCTTCAGATGGTTGTATCTCCTAGAGCTATTGCAGCTATTGACATCCATAGGTGACCCAAGATGGCCCCTAAGCTGGAATCCCCATGAACAATACCAGAAGTAAGCTGTAGTTCCTTGCAGTTAGACACGACAAAGATTTGAACAACACCATCGCTTCCGAGCTCGAAGACTCAGAAAGCCTAACTCAGTTTCTGTCTTGTCATATGGATACACTTTTATTGGAAGAATATGACATTCATTGCTCCCTAGGCATGTAAATGTATATAAAATGTTCATACAGGGCGGCCATGGATACTCCATGTTCATGATTTTCATTGCTTCCAAGAAGTTTGTATCACCACTTGGGACATGTTCGCATGATTAAACGTTTAGGATCTCTAAAATAAAGTGCACAGGATCGCCTCTCTTGGTTTTACCAATCAATACACTGGAAATATGAAATTTTCTTAGTATACAGATAAGGTTCATTGCATAATCCATCATGCTCTTATATTTTTATAGTGTAATTGTAGAGAAGGGTGGAAGAAGGCCTCTGTCATGTCTATTTTTAATCACCTCTTTTGGCTACATTTCCAACAATTTAGAGGATCCTTCATGCCACTAAATCACATGAATTTCCGACGATTGGGTAGGTAGGTGCACCTCTCGTAGATGATTTCTTTCTTTAACAAAAAACAAAAAAAAAATCCAACCAAGAAGAGCCTTTCATCCCTCACAGCTTCCTAAATCATCTCTATTCCTTCATTTTTTAAGCACCACTTTAGCAATTAATCTTGACATCACTACTTTGCAAGAAAGGTATCAATTGTCATTCGAGTGGGGCCGTCTATATATAGTTTGGGGGAAGAAATCTATCTCCATAGTGGATGTATTCGATTGGTGATATATGTAGTTACTTCCAAAGACGTACATTCAAAACGCAAGCCATCTGATCATATTGAATTTTACATTCCCTCACAAATACAAAATCATGATAGCTTTTGTATTTGTGAGGGAATGTAAAATACAAAAGCTATCATGATAGTCTATGCACGTTAGCTTGGCTAGATGAGCCTTCCATTTTTTGAGGTGGGGGAAAGTTTGATCCCTATCTGTGGTAGGTCACCTTGTGGGCCTAAGGCCAGTGTAACCACCTTGTATCTAGTTGAAACTAGTTTGTTGAGATATCAAACTCAACATGTGATGATCCAGGATAACACGTATCAATTTTTCATTTCTTTGACATGTATAGTGTTCATGCCAGTATATGTCAAGAACACTTCATTGACCTTTATTAGATTTATCTACCGAGAGTGATGGCACATTTATTTCTTGTCAGCTCACTCATTTGCGGACATTAGGTTTTTCCTTATGTACTAGTCTTTATATATTGCACTTTTTGTATTCTTGTTTTTAGGTCACTCTTGTACATTTCTATTGGGGGATTCTTGTGCAGAAAGAGATTTGAGTGTTTGTAGGAGAAAAGGGAAAGATAAGAAGAAAGATACAGTCACTAGAAGCCTCTATCGATTGATTATAAGAAGGAAAGTACAATGGTGATGCACAATACAATCCAATGCTTTCTGTGCAAAATATCATAGAGTGCACAATCACAAAGTACAAAATACCCAAGGTTCTTGTTGCTACCGGCCTTCTGTGCACCAGACCTCCACCTTCTCCAAGCTTGCACTTGTGCACACCTTGCACTCAAGCTTCCACTAGGGGGAGGGATGCACACCTTCAGTCGGCGCGCGCATAACTTCAATGGGACCTTAGGACCTTTGCTTGTATGCTTAGCACTTCTCTGTACACTTCTTAGTCAATCTTCATGCACACCTTGCACTTCACTTGTCTACGTCGCACGCTGTATGTCTCTTGCACTTCTCTTGCTTAGTCTAGACTATGGTCACCTTGCTTAGTCCTCTTCAAATAATAATGCCTTGCCTTGACTTGAGTGTCGGTTCACGTATACGCCTAACTGCAAGAGTATCTTGGTGCTCACTTTGATGTACCAAGATTGTCTCCAAAAGTGGGCAGCCAACGAATCCCAATTTTGTCCTATAGTGACTTTAGACTAAAACAAAAATTCTAATTGGGGGGCCATACTTTCACTTCTACGTACGCTGCCGCTTCACATACCTTCACATTTTTCCTTTTAGTTCCTCAAATGTGCACCTAAGAGAGGGTTCACTTGAACCTTCCAAAACAATTTAAAACACTTTGAACCTTAGAGAACTTACTGAAATACCTCTGCAACCTGCATCCAATTTTCTACGATTATACCCTTTGTGAAGAATTAGTTGTGCACTACCTCTGCACCTTGACATCCGAACTTTGAAATCTTTGACTTTGCCCATGTTGAATTTGACCTTGAACATGTTGACTTTGATTAGTTTGATTTTGACCATTTGACTTTGATTGTGGTTGACTTTGATCAATATGACTTTTATGGGCTCAACAGTTGCCCACCACCTAATGGGCTCTCCGTCTCGGAGAGCTACAAAGAAAACTCTGACTAGGTATAACACCATGATCCCTATGCTACAAAATCTTCAAAATGACCCTTGACCAGCTACCAAGTCCACGAGAAGTAGTAGAGAACAAACACCAAAGAAGAACTAAAAGTGGAAATGTTGCATAGAAAATCAAAGGATGGCAAATGGAGAGTAACAAGGAGGGGGAAGGGAGGGGGAAGGGAGGGCTAAGAGGGCTGAGATTGATAGGGCAGGGAGGGGTAAGGATGGGGCTAGGAAGAAGGGTAAAGGGAGGGTGAGGGAGTAGGAGTATGGGGTCTGGAGAGGACCAAAATGATAAAACAAGAAAGATACAAAGGGTGCATATGGGAAAGTATGAAACATATGGTAAAATAAAGTGAGAATAGACCATTTGGACCATGTGTGGAATTAAAAACATGTGAGAAATGTGGTCAAAACAATAGGGTTTTGACCAAAAGTCAAAGAAAAGGTGGGATTTTGGAAAAATTAAGGCAAAAAATGAGTCCATTGTTGCCAAAATACCTGAAAATGATCCCAAGTTTGAAAAACGTAGCCATCCGAGGTGCAATCTAGAACCAAAAGCTTTGGACCATGAAAAATAAAAAATATATATATTTTTAATATTTATATAATTATATCTATCCTTTTTTTTAATAAAACGGATGCAGGGTGGGATAAAGCATAATGAAAAAAATAAAATAAAATAAAAATAAATAAATGAATAATAAAAATAAAATAAATAAAATGAATAATAAATAAATAATTAAAAAATAAAATAAAAGAAAAATAAATAAAATAATAAGAAAAGAAAATAAATAAAATAAAAAAGAAATAAAAATAAAAATAAAAATAAAAAATAAAAAATAAAAATTCAAGGGCAAAGAGAGAGAGAGAGAGAGAGAGAGAGAGAGAGAGAGAGGAGGGGAGGGTTTTTTTTTGGAAAAAATTAAATTTAGCCTCTAGGGGGCCTTTTTATGGGTAAAAATACCCAGAAATTAAAAAGAAAAATGCTATGAAAATCCAAACAAATAAAAAAAAATGCAAGAAGATCATGAAAAATTCCCAAAAACTTTCCCAACATTTCTAGCCCACTTTCCCACTCAAACCACAGAGAGCTTCCTTTATATGTCCATTAAAGATAAAAAAGTGCTAGAAAAAATTCTAAAAATGCTTGAAAAATTCCCAAAAAAAATTCCAAAAATTGTGCTTATGTAAAGAGCTATGAAAGGGTTGCTAAATTTGCTAAAAACTCAAGGAACAAGCATGAAAATGGATGAAAACTACTAAAACTTGAGCAAAATGATATGAGAAGGCTATGTACAACATGGATAAAGTTTACAAATTCCAGGTGATCCATGAATCTTCAGCTGTTTTGACGATAGGCTTTTAACCATGATATGATGGCCTAGGGAAACTCCTCCATACTCTCCAATTGTACTACAATTCGTTTGTTTTGTCTTCTTTTTTGGCATACTGACGATCTGATAGGGGTACCCTAAATCCTTCTATTATCTCCTCCATACTGCATCTTTTGTATCTTTGTTTCAACTACTTTATAACTTAATCTACAAAATTTAATTTTTACTATTCTAGCTTCTTCATCCAATGGAACCCTTTGTTTCCAAAGACTTGCAAGTACTCCTTCCACATCCTTGTAAAGCTCTGCACTTACTATCATAAAAATGGACATAACAGATGATATCCATACCAGTATCCATAACAAACTAGCACTTAATATAGAATTTGAAGTAGCTTCTTCACTGATGTACTTAAGGGCTTTTCTTTTCTTCTCCCTTCTATGGCCTTTGACTGAGACTGTCTCACGCATATCAGTAAACTGAATGATGTCCTCTTTTTCTTCATAGGCTTCCTCTCTACTTGAGTTTGGGAAAATTCCATAACAGGAAGATGGGTCTTCTGTATGGAGACAAGCCAACATGTTTTCTTCTTCATACAAATTTGCTTCTTCAAATAGATTTGCTTCTAGGTTGTCCAACAATTCTTCTTCCATACAAATACCAATTGTCTGCCTGGTATGTCTTTGATTGTCTTGTCCTTATTCTAAAAATATCTGCTGCAACTCTTTTCCCTCTTGCTTTACCCACATTGTGTCTTTACCCCAGTCTCTTAGCACATTGGCTTGCCTTAACCAAGGTCGCCCAATCAACAAGGGGAAACTTCCTTCTACCTGTGGCAGCCTTAGAACAACAAAGTCCAAGTTAAAGATGGTACCTTGTATTTCGATAGGGACTCGAGGAACCACTCCCATAGGCCTTACTATGCTTTGGTCTGCCAATGTTACAGTGAAGTTGGCAGGTCTTGAAGGGTGTAGTCCGATCTTTTCCATGGTATGTTTAGGCATCAAGTTAATGCCAGAACCACCATCCACAATAACTCCTTGAAACTCATGAACTTTGATAGAAACTGTTAGCGGAGGGCTCTTATAATCTGTGAGGGATGCTTCCCCTACAATTTTATCTTTATGCATAACAGTAGCCTTTTCCACTAAACTTTTTGTGGAAGTCCTACAATTATCTGCAAGAGTTCTGACCTGAATTTCCCATCCATCTTTATTAAATAAAAAATAATGACCTCCTTTTTCATGGACTTGGGTAGTCTTGAAGCTTCTGATTCCTTAAGAGCATGGGCTCCAATTGACTTATCAAACTCCTCATGAGCCCTGTTGAATGCATGTCCAATGGCATCATTGGTACCTATGAGATTTCCTTTCTGCCTTGTATCTGCACATGTGGTGGCTTTGTCTTCAGATGTCTCTTTGTCTTTGTTCAATCCATTAATCCTTGATTCTTGACCTATTTCCACTTGAGCCTTCCCCTTGCTTCTTGTCTGCACTGTAAAAAATTCAATTTCTTCCCACTGCACCACCCTCGTAGATGGTGATGGCCCATTGACTTGATCTACCATTTCTTCTTTGTGCACAGAAATCATCTGAATGTGGGGCCTAGATGAGGATGCTTGGTTCTTAGGACAACAATTAGTATAGTGCTCTCTGGCCTCTTGGAAGTTCCTACAAGGAGAGGCATTTTCTGGTAGAGTGCACCTAATTTGGTAATGCCCACATTCTCCACATGTAAAGCAAATAATTGGCCTCCTTGGCCCATTTCCAAAGTTATCCCTATGTCTAGGGTTGTAATTATTACCTTGATTAGGTGCCGCCGCCATCACATTAGTTGGTGGTAGGGCTCCTTCTTGTGTCCAATATGTTGTTGCGGGCATTCCTCTTGACTAACAATCTTGAGCCTCATGCCCAGTTTTCCTACATAACGAACATGATACATTTAAGAATGGACATTCACTTACCACATGGCCTTGTTTGCTGCACATGGTACACCATAGCCCATTTTTGATGCCACCTCCCCTTAATTCTTGTAACTCCTGTCGAAGTTGAGCTATTTCTTCTGTTTGGTCTTCCTCTTCCTTTTGTAGTTTGAGGGCCTCGATTTCTCATTGCAACAAGGTTACTGCATTCTCTTCTTCCTTTTGAGGTTCTTTTTAGGTTCTCCAGCTCTTTCTGTTGGGAGAAATGGTTGGATGCACTCAGAAGATTGGGTTGGTACTGCTAATCCTGTTTTGCACCAGCCCTCTTTGACTCCAGATTTGCTTAGTAGACTCCTTGAGCTTTCAAATGATACCATAAAATGCTATATGTACTTTGGAAAAGGTTTGAGTAATGACTTGATCAAAATAGATGAGTTTGTAAATCACAAGGCTCAAAACCTTTCTATCTTTGTCTTGATACCTGCTCAGTCTTTCACTCAGTATGACCAATACAGTTACAATTGGCAAAATTCCTTCTAGAGATATTCTATTAGCTTAGTAATCTACCATTTGCAAGTGGAATGAGAGGAAATGACAAACTATACTCTGAGAAAGAAGTTTAGCAAAATTATATGTACCCCCGACTTTTTAGGAACTCTGCAGAAAAATACCAGAGAGCAGTTCGACGGCGATTTCTCGAAAATGGCTGAACCAAACTTCTTCAAACTTTGTAGTCTTGTAGAATGCTTTGAGCTGGATCTACAATGCTTTGAATCACTTGATTTGGAGTAGTAGGCACTGAGATATGCCTCTTTTAAGTTGACAGACTTGAAGTAGTACTCTTAGAGAATACAGAGTTGATGAATGTAAATGTATGTATTAAATCACATTGATGTACATTCCCATTGACATGATCAACATTGCCAAATGGTACTCAGAGGTGTAGGCTATGGAGTAGACCTCACACCCTCAATGATCAGTAGTGTATGCCTCGGGAATTGAGCAAGAAAAGTGAGCTAAGCTACCCGCGACTTTTGACTTGCATCTTTTATAGGATTGAGTTGAAACTTCAAGTTTGAATTCAAATTCAAACTCCTAGAATCTTTCACCTAAAAGGTAATGAGATATTCTCTCAATCAATCAACAACTTTTTCCACCACTCTAATCAAGTAGGTGTGTACATAAGTAATGCCAAGTCTTTTAGACTTTTACAAGAGGTAAAATGGTAGTAGTTCATAAGCATAAGTTCCTATGACTCTTGCTTCATGTAGAGATATCCTTCAAGGGTTCCAAGCCAAAGGTGAAGGCTTGAATTGCACCAACAGCTCCCCCTCAAGCCAAACACTTTGGCTCAAGTCTTCATCTTCAATCTTCAATCACATCCTGCAATCCAATCATGGATTTGAATTTGCATAACTTGTTTCCATCCAAAGCTTTAGTAAGTAAATCTGCACATTGCATATTAGTGGACACATAAGTCAATTGAATGTCTTTGCTTAGCAACTTTTCTCTCACATAGTGGTAATGAACCTCTATGTGTTTTGTCCTAGCATGATATATTGGATTAGCTGCAAGGTGAAGAGAACTTGTGTTGTCACCAAAGATAATTGGTGGCCTTGTATATAAACCTAACTCTGTATACAAAAGTTTTAACCAAATAGCTTCTTGAGTGGCATTGGCTAGCCCTCTATACTCTGCTTCAGTAGATGACAAGGCTACTGTAGGTTGTTTCTTGGCTGACCAAGAAATAGGTTTATCACCTGCAAAACATATGTATCCTGATGTGCTTCTCCTATCATCCTTGCATCCTGCCCAATTTGCATCTGAATATACTTTAATGTCAATATCTGATGTATAAGGAAAGTACAAACCATGGTTCTGAGTTCCCTTTAGATACTTCAAGATCTTCTTTGCTGCCTCTAGGTGAGGTACCCTTGGTTTGTGCATGAATTGGCTTAGCACACTAACTCCATATGCTATGTCAATTCTGGTTAAGGTAGCATAATTCAAACTACCTACCATACTTTGATATCCTGTAATGTCTTGGACTTCATCACCTTCATGAGCACTAAGCTTTAGGTTGACCTCCATTGGAGTACTTGAGACTTTAGCTTCCTGCAAATTAAACTTCTTCACAATGTCCTGTACATACTTCTTTTGAGTGATATATATACCTGAATTAGTGTAGACTAACTCAAGACCTAAGAAGTATTTCAATAATCCAAGATCATTGATCTTGAACTCCTTCATCATCTGTCCTTTGATGCTTCTAATACCATTGACATCATTGCCTGTAATGATGATGTCATCAACATAAACACACAAGTAGATTACCTCTGTACTACTCCTCTTTATGAATAGAGAAGTGTCTGCTTTACTCATCACAAATCCTTGGTCTTGGAGGTATGTTGTCAACCTGTAATTCCATGCTCTAGGTGCCTGCTTCAATCCATATAAAGCCTTCTTCAATTTACAAACATAATTTACGTTCTTGGGATCTTCATAGCCAGGTGGTTGTGACATGTAGACTTCTTCAGATATCCATCCATTCAAGAAAGCATTCTTGACATCCAATTGGTACATGTTCCAATTCTTGGATGCAGCTACACTCACCAATATTCTGATTGTTGGCATCTTAGCCACAGGAGAAAATGTCTCCTCATAATCAATGCCTTGGGTTTGTGCAAAACCCTTGGCTACCAACCTAGCTTTATACTTGTTGATTGTTCCATCAGAGTTTCTCTTTAGCTTGTAGATCCATCTGGATCCTATCACCTTCATAGAGTCCTTCTTGGGTACTAAGTCCCATGTGTCACTCTCCTTGAGAGCTTCTATTTCTTCATCCATAGCTCCTTTCCATTCTGGTTTGGTGATTGCCTCTTCATTGTACCTGGTTCTTCATTCAACAAATCCTTTGTAAGTTATACAGAATGCTTAGTTACAAGAGATGTGTCATACCCAAATCTGATTGGTCTTTTACTTTCTCTCTAAGATCTCCTAATTGACTGATTTGAGGATTCTGGAATATCCTCTAGCTGCTTCATCTTCATTTTTCCTTTGGACTTCCATGCTTTGAATTCCTCAAGATTGATTGTGTCATCATCCTCTGAACTTGGATCTTCTTCCTTGCTTGGTTCTTCTTTGATTAGCTTTGGAAACTCCTCTTGCAAATCATAAGGTAGACTAACCTTCTTGCATTCATTCTCATACCATGAGTCATTCTCATCAAAGATGACATCTCTGCTTACCTTGAAACCTTTGTTTGTTGGGTTGTGGAATCTGTACCCTTTTTGGTTCAAATCATAACCAATGAAGATACATTTTTCAGCTTTAGGGTCTAGCTTTCCCCTTACCTGTGAGGGAATATGCACATATGCTACACAACCAAAAATTTTGCAATGATCCAATGATGGTCTCTTACCATGCCAAGCTTCATAAGGTGTCATGCCATCAAGAGACTTTGATGGCAACTTGTTGATGAGGTAGGTGGCAGTAGATACACTCTCTGCCCAAAGATAATTTGGCAACTTCTTTTCATTAAGCATAGACCTAGCTGTTTCAACAATAAGCCTATTCCTTCTTTCAGCTACCCCATTTTGTTCAGGTGAGTACCTTGTAGTTATCTCCCTTTTGATGCCTCTTTCCTGCAAGAAATCTTCAAACTCATTTGAGAAGTATTCTCCTCCTCCATCTGACCTTAGCCTCTTCAAGTTTCTTCCTGTTTGGTTTTCAACAAGTGCAAGATACCTCTTGAAACAATTAAACACTTCATCTTTATGCTTCATAAAGTATAAGACAGTCCATCTGCTATAATCATCAATGAAGGACACATAGTACCTTGATCCTGAAATGGAGGGATCCTTGCTAGGTCCCCAAACATCTGTGTGTACCAAGTCTAGGTAGTCTTCATGCATGAAACCTTTCCTTGAGTAGGGCAACCTGTGAGACTTACCAAACTGACAAGCACCACACTTGTATATCATGTGTTGCTTGGACACATTAGGTATCCCAAGCACACATTGATCCCTGCACATTTGCTTTAGGGTTCTTTCACCTATGTGACCTAACCTCTTGTGCCATATTTCTAACTCTGAAAGTGTTTGATCCTTGTAATTGTATAAAGCAATGTTTTTGGTGTCTTCTAGCTCAAAAGTAAATAATCTACCTGATTTCTCTCCCTTGGCTATCCTTTTGAGTCCATGTCTTGGGTCCTCCACATATGCTCCATGTTGAGTGAACCTGACCTGCAAACCTTTCTCCACAATCTAACTAACACTCATTAGGTTCTTGGTAATGGTTGGTACATAAAGTACCCTGCTCAATAGGTTCTGGTTCCCATCACAAGTTTTCACATTTCCAATCTTTACAACAGAATGTTTAGTATCATCACCTGTCTGTACCTGATGTTTGCCCTTGGGTTCTTCCAAATCAGAGAGTAGTGCCACATTACCAGCTACATGGTTAGAACACCTTGAATCAATATAAAATAAATGATCATCATTTGTACCTGCCTTGGAGGTCATATTCATCATCAATAGGGAGTCATCTTGCTCCTCTGTGTAGTTGTTGTAGTCCTTTCTATTTCTGAATCCACCTTGGTAGTTACCATTGTGGTTGTGGTTGTAATTGTTGTTGTACTAATTGTTGTATCCATTGTAGCCTTGGTGTTGGTTGAATCTACCTCTACCTTGAGAGTATCCACCTCTTTGATAGCCTCTTCCTCTCTGATTCTTATAATTTCTGTAGCACTCATCTGTGGTATGGTTAGACAATCCACAAATGTTGCATGGTGATGAGTTGTAGGGTCTCCCCTACCTTGCTTACCTCCTCTGCCCCTGCCTCTTGAAGATCTACCTCTCCCTGCATAATTAGCTTGGGAGGTAGAGCCTTCTTCTTCTTGCTTCTTCCCTTTACCTTTATCCTTAACTTTCTTATCAGTATATAGAGCAGAGGGGTTATTACGTTTTGATTGATCTCCAGCCTTTGTAAACTTTGCTTCATGTGTGAATAGTTGGCCCATGAGAGTTGTGAGATCTGGGGTATGCATGTCCATGTAGAGATCCATTGCAGTGGTGAAGCTCTCCCACTTATCATCTGCCTTTAGTCCATTGATTACTTGCCTTACTATTTGTTCCTCTTCAATCTCCTCTCCAATGCTTGCTAATTGGTCTGCCACATCCTTGATCTTGGTCACAAATTCTGAGACTGATTGCTTTGGTTGCTTTCTAAGGGTTGTGAATTCAATCCACAATTGATTCTTCCTGGCCCTTGTGTTAGAAGAAAAGTATGATGACAAGGTTTCCCAAGTCTCTTGGGAAGTCTTACAATTCCTGATGTGAGGTAAAAGGAAATCAGATATAGAGTTAAGGAGATAAGACCTTGCCAATGCATCTTTTGCACACCATGTGTTGAGCCTCTCTTGTTCATCCTTGGTGGGTAGTCCTCTAGCTTTGAATGAGGGCAACTCCTCATCTCTTGAGATGAATCCAAATAAGCTTCTTCCTTGTAGATAGGTCTTCATCCTTAGAGACCAAGCTTGGTAATTGTTCCTGTCCAATTTGTCAATGAATGAAGGAAAACCATCTCCCATGTTATCTTATTTGCTCTGATACCACTATTGGGAGAAATGGTTGGATGCACTCAGAAGATTGGGTTGGTACTGCTAATCCTGCTTTGCACCAGCCCTCTTTGACTCCAGATATGCTTAGTAGACTCCTTGAGCTTTCAAATGATACCAAAAAATGCTATATGTACTTTGGAAAAGGTTTGAGTAATGACTTGATCAAAACAGATGAGTTTGTAAATCACAAGGCTCAAAAACTTTCTATCTTTGTCTTGATACCTGCTCAGTCTTTCACTCAGTATGACCAATACAGTTACAATTGGCAAAATTCCTTCTAGAGATATTCTATTAGCTTAGTAATCTACCATTTGCAAGTGGAATGAGAGAAAATGACAAACTATACTCTGAGAAAGAAGTTTAGCAAAATTATATGTACCCCCGACTTTTTAGGAACTCTGCAGAAAAATACCAGAGAGCAGTTCGACGGCGATTTCTCGAAAATGGCTGAACCAAACTTCTTCAAACTTTGTAGTCTTGTAGAATGCTTTGAGTTGGATCTACAATGCTTTGAATCACTTGATTTGGAGCAGTAGGCACTGAGATATGCCTCTTTGAAGTTGACAGACTTGAAGTAGTACTCTTAGAGAATACAGAGTTGATGAATGTAAATGTATGTATTAAATCACATTGATGTACGTTCCCATTGACATGATCAACATTGCCAAATGGTACTCAGAGGTGTAGGCTATGGAGTAGACCTCACACCCTCAATGATCAGTAGTGTATGCCTCGGGAATTGAGCAAGAAAAGTGAGCTAAGCTACCCGCGACTTTTGACTTGCATCTTTTATAGGATTGAGTTGAAACTTCAAGTTTGAATTCAAATTCAAACTCCTAGAATCTTTCACCTAAAAGGTAATGAGATATTCTCTCAATGAATCAACAACTTTTTCCACGACTCTAATCAAGTAGGTGTGTACATAAGTAATGCCAAGTCTTTTAGACTTTTACAAGAGGTAAAATGGTAGTAGTTCATAAGCATAAGTTCCTATGACTCTTGCTTCATGTAGAGATATCCTTCAAGGGTTCAAAGCCAAAGGTGAAGGCTTGAATTGCACCAACACTTTCCTTAGTTGAATCACTAAATCGTCAATTCTACAGAATAAGGTAGCTGCGAAGAATTTGCTCCATATTGTTGTCTTATTTGTTCCAGTTGTGTAACTGTATTGATGAACTCCTCTATGGAGGCTATTGGCAACACTAATTCCTTGATTTTACATTGTGTATTCACTGGAAGTGGTTTAGCTAACCATTTCTTAATAAAGAAATCATGTGGAGGATATGACAACTTAGACATTAGTGCCTTGGCCCTAGTTACAAACTCTAGAAATGTTTCACGAGGACCTAGTCTCAAGTTTTCTAATTCCTCTATGATTATCTGTAGTATTCCCATGCTGTAATTGAGTTTTGAATGCATCTTTCATTAAATCCCAAGTGGTGAAATGGTTTTCAACAAACTAGCTGAACCATTTATCTGCTAACCCTTCTAATGTGGCAGGAAAGAGTATAAAAAAGGCATCCTCTCTTCCCATAAAACCTCTTGTTTTGCATCATGCTAAGAATCTCCTAATGTGCTCATCCGGATCTTCCTGAGCTAAGCCTTTGAAAGAAGGAAATTTTATATTTAATCTAGAAAGTAGAGTCTCGAAATCAACCTGACCTGCCATGCTCTTTATTGATGATGTTGACGATAGTAAGGTGGGGGATCTTCTAACAGCCTTCCTTCTTGTTGCTCTGCAAGTGGTCCTCAATGTTTGAGATCGGGTTGTTGTCACGAGCTGTTCATAATCCTCTTAGGATGAGATAATTGATAAGAAGATTTACCTCTTAGCCCAATCAAGTAGTATTATCGGCACTTGAATAATGCTTCTCCACATTGCAATATTTCTTCTCCTATGCTCAAATCTCCTTGTGTCCCATCGTGCATGCCAAATTTTGTTGGGGGATTCTTGTGCAGAAAGGGATTTGGGTGTTTGTAGGAGAAAAGGGAAAGATAAGAAGAAAGATACACTCACTAGAAGCCTCTCTTGATTGATTATAAAAAGGAAAATACAATGGTGATGCACAATACAATCCGATGCTTTCTATGAAAAATCCCACAAAGTGCACAATCACAAAGTACAAAATACCCAAGGTTTTTGTTGCTGCTGGCCTTCTCTGCACCAGACCTCCACCTTCTCCAAGCTTGCAGTTGTGCACACCTTGCACTCAAGCTTCCACTAGGGGGAAGGATGGACACCTTCTATCGGCGTGCACACAACTTCAATGGGACCTTAGGACCTTTGGTTGTATGCTAAGCACTTCTCTGCACACTTCTTAGTCAATCTTCATCCTGCATCTTGCACTTCTCTTGCTTAGTCTAGACTATGCTCACCTTGCTAACTCCTCAAAGAATAATGCCTTGCCTTGATTTGAGTGTGGGTTCACATACGCTCCTAATTGCAAGAGTATCTTGGTGCTCACTTTGATGTCCCAAGATTGTCTCCAAAAGTGGGCAGCCAACGAATCCCTGTTTTGTCCTGTAGTGACTTTAGACTAAAACAAAAATTTTCATTGGGGGCCATACTTTCACTTCTGCATATGCTGCCACTTCACATACCTTCACATTTTGCCTTTTAATTCCTCAAATGTGCACCTAAGAGAGGGTTCACCTAGACCTTCCAAAACACTTTGAATCTTAGAGAAATTACAAAAATACCTCTGCAACCTGCAACCAACTTTCTACAATTATACCCTTTGTGAACAATTGCTTGTGCACTACCTGTGCACCTTGACATCCGAACTTTGAACTCTTTGACTTTGCCCATGTTGACTTTGACCTTGAACATGTTGACTTTGATTGGTTTGACTTTGACTATGGTTGACTTTGATTATGGTTGACTTTGACTAATATGACTTTTATGGGCTCAACAACTCCTTTTATGTAATAGAAGAACAAGAAGAAGATCATTCTTCCTTGCCTCAATCTGTGTGTGTGCTTCTCCTTGATTGTGAGATTGTGTGTTTGAGCACTCATGTCGGTAAGTGACTACACTCTAAAAATCAAAAGCACATGTGAGTCACTTGCATCTATTGGCATGAATGTAGATGATGATGATAAGGTGGAAGTGTTCTTTCGTGGTTTAGGAGCTCCATATAAGCAGCTCATAACTTCTATAGAGACTAGGGAAAATATTTCCAATTTTTTTGATCAGGTATCTATGCTGATTATTGAAGAAAACAATCTTGGTGAGGATTCAAACTCCCAAGAAAAGCCTAGATTTGAGCAAGTATTCTACTATGGAAGAGGAAGAGGCAAAGGCAGAGGCTTGAAAAGTAGAAGAGGACATAATAACCAAGACCAAGGTCAACAACAGAATCATGCAGGAGGAAGAGGACAATTTCAAGGCAAGGGGAGCCAAAGAGGTCGTATAAATTTGCAAAGCAATGATTTAGGTAATGACAATAAAGGATGCTAGAATTATGGTAAACCTGGAGAACTTGAACGTGATTGTAGGTTGAAGAATCAAAATAATAGAAGGTAGCAAAACAACTATGCATCCACAAGTGCAGATAATTATGAGAAGTTGTTCATGGTTCAACATCACATGCTGAATATGATGTCTTCTGGTGTTTATTGCCAAAATAGTAAGAGCCTTGATGGTTGAGAAGAATTTGACTCATTGTTATTCGGCAAAAGCTATGCATATTGATGTATATATCATGCACACAACTCCGACTACTGTTGTATATCAAGTTACACCTGAAGAGAAGTTTATAGGTAAAAAGCCAAATTTATCACATATGAAAGTATTTGGTTGTATTGCATATGTACATGTTCCATATGAATTGAGGATGAAGCTTGATCCAAAAGCACAAAAATGTACCTTCATTGGATACTCCCTTGAGCAAAAGGGATTTAAATGTTATAACACAGTCACACGAGAGGTGAAGGTGAGTAGAGATGTGGTATTTGATGAAATATCAAGCTTCTATGTAGATGCCAAAGATGGGCTTAATCTTGAATCAATGACAAAGAAAATGCAAAAAAATTGAGTGCAAAATCTCAAGTTTTCAGTGGACTGGATGCATCACCAAGCAATAGTTCCAACTCAAATCCATGGAGTGGAAGATTGCATGGAAATTTAAGTCTAGCAAGTTCCTCAAATACATCCAAGAAAGGTAAAGAAAAGCTTTCTGTTGGTAGTAAAAGATGTGCAAGTTTTCAAGATGTTGATGGAGATTCAAGCAGTTCAGAAAAGAGTCTTGATGAGGAACTTGGATTGCCCTCTATGAAGACTCTAGGAGAAAGAAAGGCACATGCAGATGATACAAGGAGAAGTGACCCAAGACCAAGAAGATCTAGGAGGATGTAGAATTCAGTGCAACGATTGACATATGATAGTTACATGTCTCGTCATTGTGCCTACATGACAAAGGTAATACAAGATGCTTAACCCTCTTCTTTTGAAGATGCAATTGGAAATGCAGATTGGGAAAAAAACTATGGATGATGCAGTTTATGGCAATGATACATGGAAGCTGGTTCCATTTCCCCAAGGAAAGAAACCCATAGGTTGCAAGTGGGTTTACAAGGTAAAGCACAATGCTGATGGTACCATAAGCAAGTACAAAGCACGATTGGCAGCAAAAGAATATGTACAAACATATGGAATTAATTATGAGGGAACATTAAGCCCTCTAGCTAAAATGGCTATTGTCAAAACACTTGTTTAGCTACAACAAAAGGATGGACTTTGCATCAGATGGATGTGAAGAATGCTTTCATACATGGTGAGTTTCAAGAAGAAGTATACATGGACCAGCCACAAGGATATGAAGATTCAAAGCATCCAAAATATGTTTGCAAGTTAAAAAAGGCTTTGTATGGTCTTAAGAAAGCTCCTCGTGCATGGCATGCAAGGATTGCTGATTACTTAACCAATATTGGGTTTTTTATGTGTGATGCAAATCATATCATTCCCTATATGCAAGGAAGCGTGATGATGGCATCACAATTGTGGCTATTTATGTTGATGACTTGATTGTAGGTGGTGATAATGAAGAAAGGATTAAAGAGGTAAAGCAACTTCTTATGTAGGAATTTGACATGAAAGATCTTGGTGTGCTACCCTATGGGAATGAAAGGAATGCTTAGTTGGTGGATCAAGCCAACAACCAAATCCAACTCCTCATGCAGGGTGACTACAACAACTCAAGCAATTCTTTGATAATCAAATCAAGAAATGGTTGGCTAAACCACTTCTCATATCAACACAATGTAAAATAAAGGAGTTTCAGTGATGAAGTCACTTCAAATCCTATATCAAGGGCTAGTTTGTTATGGATACTGATATGGATATCATCTGTTATGTCAATTTTTATGAGAGTAAGTGTAGGACTTTACAAGGATGTGGAAGGAGTACCTGCAAGTCTTTGGAAATAGACGGTTACATTGGATGAAGAAATTAGAATAGTAAAAATGAAATTTTGTAGATTAAGTTATGAAGTAGCTGAAACAAAGATACTAAAGATGTAGTATGGAGGAGATAATATTCTAATGAAGGATTTAGGGTGGCCCTATCAGATAGTCACTATACCCAAAAGGAAGACAAAACAAATGAAGTGCAGTACAATTGGAGATTATGGAGGAGTTGCTTTCAATCATCGTATCATGGTTCAAGGCTTATCATCAAAACAATTGAAGATTTCTGGATCACCTGGCACTTGCAAAATTTGTCGAAGTTGTACATAGCCTTCTCATTCCATTTTTTTTAGTATTTTTTATTCATTTTCATGCTTTTTCCTAGATTTTTATGCAAATTTGAAGCCACTTCACATCCTTTGCATAAGAAAAAATTTTGGGAAATTTTTGGGAATTTTTAAGGCATTTTTAGAATTTTTTTCTAACATTTTTTCATCGTTTTCAATGTCATTTGCTTAATAAAATGAAAGAATAAGGGAAGTTCTCTGTGGTTTTGAGTGGGAACATGGCCTAGAAATCTTGGGAAATTTTTTGAGAATTGTTCTTGAATGTTTTAGATTTTATTAGTAATTTTTTATATTTTTAGGGTATTTTTCACCCTAAGAAAACAAGCCCCCTAGAGGCTAAATTTACGTTTTTCAAAAATCTCTCTCTCTCTCTCTCTCTCTCTCTCTCTCTCGTCCCCCCTTCCTCGCCCTACCTCCCCAATGATTTTTTATTTTTATTTATTTTATTTTTATTTATTTATTTATTTTTATTTTCTATTATTTTAATTTATTTTTATTTTTTATTCCCCCTGAGACCCCCTATTTTTATTTTTTATTTTTTATTTTATTTTCATTTATTTTACTTATGTACTTAATTATTTTTAAATTCTTTTACTTTATTTTATTTTTGTATTTTTCTTTTAAGCTTTGCCCCACGTGCATTTCCAAAAGAAAAAACAAAATATATATATATATATATATATATACATATATTCATGGTCCAATGTTTTTGACTTCAGATTGCGCTTTGGATGGCCATTGTTTTCAAACTTGGGATCAGCTTCATGTATTTTGGCATGTTTGGATGCCTTGTTTGACGTATTTTTTCCAAAATCCCGACTTTTGGTCAAAACCCACATGTTTTGAGCACATTTATCATGTCTTTTTTACATGGTCCACATGGTCTATTCTCACTTTCTTTTACCATATGTTTCACATTTTCCCATAGGCACCCTCTGTAGCTTTACTTTTTTATCATTTCGCCCCTCTCTAGAGTCCATAATCCTACTCCCTCACCCTCCCTTTACCCTTCTACCCAGCGCCATCTGTACCCCTCCCTGCCCTATCAATGTGAGCCCCCTCAGCCCTCCCTTCCCCCTCCTTCCTACCCTCCATTCGCCATCCTTTGCTTTTCTATGCAAAATTTCCACTTTTGGTTCTTCTCTGGTGTTTTTTCTCTACTACTCGTGGTGGACTTGGTAGCTACTCAAGTGTCCTTTTGAAGATTTTGCAGCATAACAATCATGGTGTCATCTCTGCTCTGAGTTTTAACTGTAGCTCTCCGAGACAGAGAGCCCATTAGGTGGTGGGCAACTATTGAGCCCATAAAAGTCATGTTGGTCAAAGTCAATCGCAATCAAACTCAAAAGGTCAAAGTCAAACCAATCAAAGTCAACATATACATGGGAAAAGTTAAAGCGTTCAAAGTTCTGGTGTCAAGGTGCACAGGTAGTGCACAAGTAATTGTTCACAAAGGGTATATGTTCCAGAAATTTGGTAGGAGGTTGTAGAGGGTCTTTGTCTAATTTCTCTAAAGTTCAAAGTGTTTTTAAAGTGTTTGGAAGGTTCCAGTGAACCCTCTCTTAGGTGCACATTTTAAGAATTAAGAGGCAAAATGTGAAGGTATGTGAAGCGGCAGCGAACGCAGAATTGAAAGTATGGCCCCCCAATCAAATTTTTTGTTTTAATCTAAAGTCACTACAAGGAAAAACAGGGATTCATTGGCTACCCACTTTTGGAGACAATCTTGGGACATCAAAGTGAGAACCAAGATACTTTAGCAATTAGGAGCGTACATGAACGGACACTCAAATCTAGGCAAGGCATTATTCTTAGTTAGACTAAGAAATGTGAGGATAGTCTACACTAAGGGAAGAGCAAGAGACATACAATGAGTGTGCGACGCAGACAGTGAAGTGCAAGGTGTGCAAGAAGAGTGAGTTAGAAGTGTGCAGAGAAGGGCTTAACCATACAACCAAAGGTTCCAAGGTCTCATTGAAGCTATGCATGCATCGATAGAAGGTGTCCATCCCTCCCCCTATTGGAAGCTTGAGTGCAAGGTGTGCACAAGTGCAAGCTTGGAGACATTGGAGATCTGGTGCAGAGAAGGTCGGTGGCAACAAGAACCTTGGGTATGTGGTACTTTGTTGATTGTGCACTCTTTGGGATTTTGCACAGAAAGCATTTGGATTGTATTGTACATCACGAATGTACTTTTCTCCTTATAATCAATCTACATAATCTTCCATTATCTATATCTTTCTTCTTATGTTTCCCCTTCTCCTACAAACACTCAAATCCCTTTCTGCACAAGAATTCCCAAACAGAGTCCAAGCACACTTTGATCCCTACATATATCCTTCAAGGTTCTTTCATTCACATGAGCAAGTCTCTTATGCCACACTTCAAGCTCACTTAGGGTTTGAGACCCAAAAGTGAATAGAGCTATGTTCTTGGTTTCTCCTACCTCAAAAGTAAAGAGCCTACCATCCTTCTCACCTCTGGCTATCTTCTTGAAGCCTTGACATGGATCTTCCACAAAAGCTCCATGTTGGGTGAACCTAACTTGGAAGCCTTTTTCAACGATTTGGCCTATTAAAGAAGTGAAATATATGATTGGATATGTGTAAGTAGCCCTAGTATCAAAGAATATTCTTTTTTCTATCAATGTTGTAAAGCCACATCAATGTCATGCAACTGCATCCTTGATCACTATAGCTTGCCATCTTCTCATGCTCAACAATGTCAATACAATTGAATACAAATAATTAGCATAACAAATAACACACACATGTATAGCCCTTTCAAGTGAGGCTTAAAGGGGTGTGAAAAAATTCAAGGTTCTTATGTGAGGTGCTTAGAGTGCACCAGAGTCACTTTAGTTATTAAAAGCTAAATTAATGGTTTCAAGTGTCTTAAACTACTATATAATTTGATTTCTCGTAAGTATTACAATAAATTTTGGGTAAATTTAAGTCTTGTGTGAATTTGAATTGTTCAATAATTTGCTTCTTCCATCTAGGGTTGCACTCATTCATAGATTTCCTTTTGACTTATAGATTCCAAGTCTGGAAATGCTTTCTCTTTACTAAAGGCTACACCAAATGACAACAATTCAACCTTGAACCTTTGGGTGCACTTCAACCATGGAACATTACCGCTCTTTAATCTATAGATGAAACTATTAAGCATCATCTATCAAACAAAGCATCATCTATAGATGAAAATTTTTTTCTTAGCTTTGCTATTTCTCCATGATCAATTATGTTTGCAATCATAAAATGTTCAAATAATATTAAAGAATATTACAATTTTTTTTTGTTCTTAGACCATGGTTACAAGTGATTAGAGGACTAATTCACAAGTGAACTCTCATAATGCCGTATTTCTATGCACATTGTCTCGTGCATGGAAACAATACACACTTTAGAAAATATGCAGACCATGGAAACAAGCACATTCTTCAATCCTTCATTGGAAGAAGATATTGGAAAATGCATAGCAGTTGTTTTTTCCTTCAGAATGTATTGTATGCACATACTTTACACCTAGTTAGCTGCAACGTCATTGTGCTTTTATCCATTTGTAGACGTCTGACATGAGAGGCTGATGATATATGACTTGAGTTGATGCATTTGAAAGTAGAGCGATTCAATCAAAGTTATTGTTCATATGAAAAAAGCAGATTATTTTATGACTACAGTTTTTTTTTTAATAAAGGAAGTTTGGCTTTAGCCTAGTCTCACAGGCTTGTATTAAATAAAAGGAAAAGAAAAGTACAAGTGAAGGGGACTAGTGCCCATGGGAGCCCCCAAGTCCCACAAAGTGGGGGTAAATCTTACAGAGTTTAGATGGCATTACAAAGAAGGTTAATCACCTTCTCATCACCCTCATTAGAGGGCCACTTGGGTTTAAGCTTGTTGTTGATCAGAAGGAGCACTTTATGATGCTTGAAGGGGGGGGGGGTTCTTACAGTTGGCGATTCTTTTACCAAGGAGGAATAATGATTTCTCAATCGACCACTCTTTGGTGGAGTCGCCAAAGTTATAAGCACATCTTCATAGAAGAGCATTAGAGCATTTTCATTGGAAAGACAAAGATTGAGCTAAAGGCATAAAAGAGACATGCTTATCCAAGTTCTGAAAAGTTCAGAAGTTTATCCATGTACATGGCTTCTTACAGCTGGTTGAATCCATCAAGTTGAAATGGGACAGATCTTTATTCTCCATCATGTATGCATTATTATCTCTACATGTTGATGAATTTCAATCATTGAAAGATGTGGGAAAGAAACGTCAATAGCACCACATCCTTGAAGGCTTGGATCCACCGAAGTTTTTCTTTCATTATACGTAGTAGAAATCTAATGAAGAAAGCATTCTTGGGAATCCTTCACTTCTCAAGGTGAAGCCCATTGCTTGTCCTCTTGATTTTGGAAATCAGTGTCTTTTTCTTTTTCAATCACTTCAGCTCCCGGATCATGTTTATTCCCCAAGGAGACAACCAATAAACCCCCTCCCTTTACTTTAGCTCTTCAATTGCCTCTTATAATCCATGATCTTCAACCAGACAGCATAAGGAATAAGATTTACATTCCTCCTTAGCAATTAAACTCCCTTCTTAAGTATACACATCTTGCACAAACTTCCCTGCCTTCTTTTTCCATTAGGAGGGAGAGTGCAATCCTTTTACTCCCCTTTTGTACCTCTTTTCCGAATGCGTAGATGAAGATGATTCCTTCCCTTCACTATCAAAGGTCCCTTTTTTTTGAGAGTACAATGAATTGGAAAGACACACACCCAACCTCCTAAGGTAGAGGCACCCATCTTGGGGAACTTAGAGGCATCTAGCTCTAGGCAGGACTTGAACCCTGGCCATCGGTCAAGGAGTTACAAGGCACATCTGCTAAACCATGTCTGCTGGATTCAAAGGTCTTTTTCATATGAAATGTCCCCCAAAAAGCTAGTTTCCTCCTGCTCCCTATTGCGAATCCCCCCTTTGTTTCTTAAAAAATCTCTGTTCATAAGCATGCAAACTCCCACAATAGTCACCATTTGTTCTCTGAATTTTTCTTTCTCTAATGATGCTTTGCTCTTTGAGATAACTGGCAAAGCTCCACACCATAAGGCAATGCTATATTCTCCTCCTTTTTCTAGCATCACCAGCTTTCTTCTTGCAACCAACTTTTGTTCCTCAAAACAAAACACATAGTCTGAAGGAATAAAACACATAACACTAAATGTTGTCTGCCACTCATGTTTATATCGGTCTTCACTTGACTAGATTGAGATTACATTCCAGGAATTCCTTTAATTTCCTAAATTACTCACGGCATTTGAATACATTCACATAATGGAAAGTGTTCAATGTCTGAATGACTTAACAATTGTGATGTGAGGCTTCCCCAATCTTTAGGGATGAAGAATGAAGCTCCATATAAACTCCAGCATGAGAACTATATGCCCATGCGAGGCTTCCCCAATCTTTAGGGATGAAGAATGAAGCTCCATATAAACTCCAGCATGAGAACGATATGCCCATAGGTGAACATCTTGAATATTGGGCATCCATGAAGGTGAAATCTCCATGACACAATGAAGGCAAACAGATGTAGAGATAGAGATCCATTTCTATGTACATGTGTAGAAAATGCCAAAACTATGTGATAAGAGATAAAATTTAGAGATAAGAACAAAAAGGCTTATACAATAATCTGAAGAATCTCTCCCCATACACTTTCTCAAATCTATTATTAACTCTTTACATTGCGCAAATTGGTTTAGTCCAAATATATCCTTTTTTTTAATAAAGAGAAAAATGGAAAAAATCATTTGATGTTTTTATAATAATCACCATAAATGTGGTTCCTATATCTATCTATAGATATATAATGTGCATGTGCCCAAATTCAAAGAATAATAATGAATTGATGAATCAAATCTAAAGGTTTCTTTTATAAAACTTTAGCAAATTATCTATAATCTTGAATGAATATTGATGTTCACACTTTCATGATGCTCCACTTTCTAATAAAAATACAAAAAAACATTAACTTCCTTTGTTTGAAAAAACATAATGCATCCGATATTTTATGTTTGTGCATATAAAAATTCTATACTATGTAGAAAGTAGAATAAAAGAATTTAATAATTACAGTAATTCAATCAATAAGAACAAGATATGGATAACACGGTATTCCCAGCACTATGTAATATGAGATAGTACCAAGGAATCCCATGTTGCACCAAATGTTCGCACTCATTAAAAGAAAATCATTTCATAACTTGCAAGAAACTAAAAAAGGTTACTATACTAAATCAATAGAAGTGGATGAATGACACCATGCCAATGAAGTGCTTATAAGAAAGACCAAAAGCTAGAATTGAGTCAAGCTCCAAAAAATTAGACGTAGAAGGTATGAAAAAACAAATGATGGAAATGAAAATTAATAATGAATTTTCATATCATAGAGATAAGGTATTCAAAGATTAACCTTATGGATGATGTACGGAAATCGTATTGGATAATCCTCGATGCCATTAGCAACTACTTATGGATATAAAACTAGATCCAAATATTTAGTCATAATAAATTTCCAATCTTATAGAGTCAATGGAATAATAGTTGAATCTCATTGAATACAACCCAATAAAGATGAGACCATAACATAACTAGTTTTTGGAGTTGTCATTCTATCCATGAAGGAGAAAGAAAACGATTTTTTTTTTTTAAATAAAGGAAGTTCGGGATTAACCTAATCTCCTAGACTTGTACTAATTAAAAGGAAAAGAAAAGTACAAGTGAAGGGGACTAGTGCCCACAGGAACCCCCAAATCCCATAGAGCAGGGATAGATTTTACAGAGTTTAGATGGCATTACAAAGAAGGTTAATCAGACTCTCATCACCCTCATGGAGGGCCCACTTGGGTTTAAGCTTGTTGTTGATCATAAGGAGCACTTGATGATGCCTGAAGGGTGGGGGGATTTCTTACAATTTGCGATTCTTTTCTCAAAGAGGAACAAGGATTTCTCAATCGACCATGTTGATATATTTAGGTAGTGATGTGTGTGAACACTCTAGGACCGCCGGGGCACTTTTTTCCCTCTTTAGGAGGTTTTTTTCCCCCGGATTGTATATACGCCTATTGCCCTAATGGGCTACTTATCTTTGTACATTCTCTAGTAATACATTCAGTCTTGTGTGTTGTGCTCCAAGCTTCTTCTTCTTCCTTGTGCTGTTCGCGTGCTTCCGCAGACGTCTAACTCCAACAATTGGTATCAGAGCAGGTCGTCGCTTCATCTAGGGTACCGTCGACACTCCTCCGTTTGCAGTCTCAGATTCGCACGAAATTTGGTGAGCATACTCAGGGTGTTTCCGAGATCAAAACCGCTTCGCTTTGTGGTGTCAAAATCGTGATTTGAGCTTGTTTCGGCCTCCGAACGCACTATCGCAGCGCTTGTGTAGGCTATTTCGTCCTTTTGTGCCAAAGGTATATACCAATTTTTGTTCGCCAGTTTAAGCGTCTCAAAGTCTGCTAGAGGTCTAGTAGAACTCGTCTGGGCAGTTCCGTTCAACTTTTTGAGATATAGTCAATTTTTTGCATCAAGGTATTTTAGTCACCGCCATGGCTGAAAGCAGTGATGTATTCCGTATGTTGGATGTTGAGGATAAGTTGGATGGTACCAACTACCCATTATGGGCTTATATGATGCGACATGTATTGGTTGCAAAAGGACTATGGAACATTGTGCAGGGTGTTGAAAGACGTCCTGTTACACCTGCGACTACAGGTACTACAAATACAGGTGCTGGAGGTGCTGGAGGTGCTGGAGCTGATGAAGATGGTGTCGAAGATGATATTGTGCAGATTCCTGTTCGTGCTGCTATTTCTGTTGCACCTGCTGCAGAGCAGATTTGTTGGCATGGCAGAGATGCCCAGGCACATGCATTGATAGCTTTGTCTGTCAAACGTGCCATTATTCCTCACATACGCTCTTGCAGAACAGCTAGGGATGCTTGGGATACACTTACCACATTGTACCAAGCTAGGAATGAGGCTCGTGTTTCTTATCTCCGAAAACAGTTGGAGAGTGAGCACATGAATGAAGGTGATTCTATGGACAATTTCCTAACGAAGATCAAAGATTTGAAGGAATAGTTGATTTCTGCTGATGAGGTTATACCAGATAGCTCACTTGTGCAGACCGTTCTGAATGGTCTTCCTGACTCATATCAGAGTTTTGCTTCTACTCTTCGGTTGATGATGAAAGGCAATCCGAATGCCTTATCATTTGAGGAGTTAGTCTCTGTTCTATTGCAGGAAGATCAGTCCAGGCAGAACAAGTCCATTATGCGAGTTGCAGATCAAGCTTTCCTGGCTAGTCAGAAGGGCAAAGGAAAATGGAGCTCTTCTACTAGTAAGCAGAAATCTGCAAATGCTGCACATTCAAAGAACCAAGACAAAGATGAGAAAAAATCAGAAAAGCAGAAATTGTTTTGTAAGTAGTGTAAAGGCAATGATCATATCATAAAGAACTGTCCAAAACTGGCTGCTAAAGAGGCAAAGAAGAAAGAGGCTGGAATGGTTGTTGTAGAGGCCTCTACACCAAAAACAGAGTCTGCAAATCTTGTGCAGGAAGAAGAATGGGCGTTTACTACTGTCTGCAGTTTTGACCCATCTTCTCATGATCAGTGCATGTCTGCAGTAGACTCAGATGTTTGGTACTTTGACAGTGGGGCGACCAAACATATTACCTCGCAGCGTAGTTTCTTCTCTTCACTCGAGCCTGCCCCTATAGGGAATACTGTTACATGCACCAACAACTCCTCTTATCCTGTTATGGGAGTTGGTAAGATCATTTTGACTATTGCTGATGGTAGTTCTTTCACTTTGTCAGATGCTTTATTTGTGCCAGGGATCAAAAAGAATCTGTTATCAGTTTCTGCATTAGCCAAGATTGGCTTGGTTGTGAAATTTGTTGATGACAGGTGTACAGTTCATGATCTCTCAAATGGCGATGTGATTATTGCTTTTGGCATTTTATGTCGTGGGCTATATAAGCTCATAGACTATGAAAGATCTGTGAATGATTTGGCATGTGTAGTTCAAGATTCTCAGGCTATGTCAGATGCAAAGCTTTGGCATGCACGCTTTGGTTATCTGAATTTTGCTAGTTTGCTACGCCTGCAGAAATCTGAAATGGTGTCCTCTTTGCCCAAACTTGAAGCACCTGGAAAACATGTTTGTGAAGGCTGTATTTTGGGCAGTTTGGGCTACGCAGAAATTGCAGCTTGTACATAGTGATGTCTGTGGTCCTATGCAGACACCCTCTTCTGGAAATTACCTTTACTTCGTGACTTTCATTGATGATTTTTCCAGGCATGCATGGGTATATCCACTCAAAGCAAAGTCCAAAGTGTTCATGTGCTTCAAACAGTTTTTGGTTTTGGCTGAAAATCTGTCAGCATGTAAAATGGGCACCCTCCGTTCTGATCGAGGGGTTGAATATATGTCTTCAGATTTTAATGCATTTCTGGCTGAACGTGGGATAAAACACCAGTGTACAGTGCCGTATACACCTCAACAAAATGGAGTTGCTGAACGGAAGAACATTTCTCTCATGGAGATGGCGAGGTGTATGGTCAAGAGTCAGGCTTTACCTCATAGTTTTTGGCTTGAGGCTGTCATGTGTGCAGCATATGCACTGAACAGGTGTCCCACTAAAGCACTGCAGTCTATCACTCCATATGAGGCTTGGCATGACCGCAAGCCGTCTGTTGCTCATCTACGTGTTTTTGGTTGTTTGGCATATGCATTAGTGCCTCAACAACATCGCAGAAAATTGGATGATAAAGCACTTAAATGTATTTTTGTTGGATATAGTTCTGAAAGTAAAGGCTATCGTCTGTATCATCCACAGACTAAACGCATTCTGGTTAGCCGTGATGTTGTATTTGTGGAAGATGCTATTCAGCCATTGCTTTCATGTACTAAGGAGACATCTGTTAGCTCCAAAGACATGTATGATACTTTGATGCCTCTTTTTACAGGTGGACAGTCTAGTGCTGGTCCTTATGAGGCAACTTCTCAGCCTTTGCAGGTTTCATATGATGATGTAGATCATTCCATTTCTGATGTAGATTTACATGATGCACTTGCTGATGAGAGAGCTGATATTGAACAGGCAAAACTATGCCAAAATGGCTGGTGCAGACTTTGCATGACAGCAAATTAGATGCACCTTTGTCATATCATACTCGTTCAGGCTCTCATAGTGCCTCCTTTGCATCAGATTGCTATGCTATGGCTGCATCTAGTCTCTAGAATGAGCCTGTTTCTTTTGATGAAGCACATAATTCAGAAAATTGGATGGCTGCTATGCAATCTGAATATGATGCAATAATGAAGAATGGTACATGGTCTTTATGTGACTTGCCTCCTAGCAAGAAGGCCATTGGCACTAAGTGGGTATACAAGCTGAAGCGTAAACCTGATGGTACAGTTGACAAGTATAAGGCTAGGCTTGTTGCAAAGGGTTATGCGCAGGAAAGAGGCATTGATTTTGATGAGACCTTTGCACCTACATGCCGTATGACTACTGTTCGGAGCATTTGTGCACTTGCAGCCCATCATGGTTGGAATGTACATCAGTTGGACATTAAAACAGCATTTCTGAATGGTGACTTGCATGAAGAAGTGTATGTTTTTCAGCCCCGTGGCTTTGTGCAGAAAGGGCATGAAAACCAAGTGTGCAGGTTAAAGAAGGCGTTATATGGTTTAAAGCAAGCACCACGTGCTTGGTATGAGAAGATACATGCCTATCTGATTGCACATGGTTTTGAGAACAGTCCAACTGAAAGCACCTTATATGTTAAGCGTGCTAATGATGTGCTTCTGATCATTGTTGTCTATGTAGACAACATGCTACTCAGAGGTCCTATTGAGAAGCATATTGCTGATTTTAAGGCTGATTTGCATGCCTCATTTGAGATGTCTGATTTGGGGCATTTGCATCACTATTTGGGCATTCAGTTTACGCAAGTTGATGGTGGAATGGCTTTGTGTCAAAAAAAATATATTGACACATTATTGCAGCGTTTTGGCCTTGAAGACTATAAGCCTATTGCCACTCCTATGGAGACAGGTTTACGATTGAGTCTTCATGATGCTGGAGATGCATTTGATGCTGTTCTCTATCAGCAGACTGTTGGATGCTTGATTTACTTATGCATTACTCGGCCAGATATTCAGTTTGCTGTCTCATAGATGAGCAGGTTTATGCATTGCCCAGGAGTCACACATTGGAAGGCGGTTAAGCGCATCTTTCGCTACTTGAGAGGTACTCGGCTAGTTGGGTTGTTTTATCCCAAGGGGGGATCACTACCGCCAGATTTGCATGCTTTTTCTGACTCAGATTGGGCTGGTTGCTATGACACTCGTGTGTCCACCAGTGGTTTTTGCTTCATGCTTTGTAGCTCATGTATATCTTGGTTGAGCAAGAAGCAGCCTACTGTGGCCACTTCCAGTTGTGAGGCTGAGTATAGGGCAGCTTTCACAGCGAGTGTTGAGTGTGTGTGGCTCAGACGCCTTATGGCTGATTTGGGTGTTGGCCAGTCTTCTACCACCACCATCTTCACTAACAGTCAGAGCGCATTGGCAGTTGCGAGGAACCCTGTGTTCCATGCTCGCACTAAGCACATTGAGGTGCATTATCACTATGTCAGGGAGAGGTTCTCTACTGGGGAGATCAGCTTGGCATATGTGCCCATGCAGGAGAACATTGCAGACCTTTTCACGAAGGCTCTACCTAGGGAGAAGTTTGAAGCTTTCCGCAAAGCTTTGGGCTTACTTCCTTTTCTGGAGTGATTTCCACATAGCTTGGCACTTCCTTATACATGAGTGCCAGCTCCTTGTTCACTGCATCACTCCCAGGGGGGATTTGTTGATATATTTAGGTAGTGATGTGTGTGAACACTCTAGGACTGCCGGGGCACTTTTTTCCCTCTTTAGGAGGTTTTTTCCCCCGACTTGTATATACGCCTATTGCCCTAATGGGCTACTTATCTTTGTACATTCTCTAGTAATACATTCAGTCTTGTGTGTTGTGCTCCAAGCTTCTTCTTCTTCCTTGTGCTGTTTGCGTGCTTCCGTAGACATCTAACTCCAACAGACCACTCTTTGGAGGGTCACCAAAGCTATAAGCACATCTTTCCCACCACATCTTCCCAAGGACCTCCTCTCTGATGGAATTCGAGAGAGTAACTGGGTAGCAGATCGCTTCTCCTAATAGAGTTTGTTTCCAATTGATGTGTTTCTAAAGTCTAATTTTCTTTTAGATAATCTACCAGAGCATGTTGGAGTTGGGACATGTAAAGAAGATGTGAGCAACATCTTCGATAGACTGATAGCAGCACTTTCACTAGGGCGGCAACCCACAAATTTTTCTAGCCTTTAGGTTGGTCCACACTCCGCGATGAAGAATTTTCCATAAGGGGATTGACATTGTCCCAAAACTTTTAGGAATGATTAATGTGGAACTCAACTAGAGGACGTCTTGGAAATATAATACACGGATATAGCATTAGATATCCTCTTTCAAATATGAATTACCTGTTTCATACTTGAAACAACCATTTATAGATGTCAAAGGACCAACAAGAGGAACTCTACAAGAGGAAATCCATGATGTACACACAACATCCTAAGGAGAATTGTAAAATGATCCAAGAATAGTGGGTAGAGTATGAGTACATCATAGTATCAATTTTAATGAAAAAATAGTGGGAGCTAATTTGTATAGATTCACACATCCTTACTCATCACCATATTGTCCATTCAATGCTCGATGCAAATGAGTCATTGCTGAATTAGTAGGTGTTGAAGTAGATGAAGCATTTGTCATAAGAGAAGAAGCTATAACTCATGTTTCATACACAAAAAAAAGGATCAGAGGTAAACAAGAGAGTTTCTTACAAAGAAAATCAAGAGCAAGGCCAATGGATGCTATGACAATGTGATAGATATGTATTCCCCTATATAATTATATAGATCGATACAATAAATGAAATTCTTTTCACATGAAAACAACTAATACCAAAGGGGCCATGCTAAATCAATTATGCATACATATAAGGACTATCAAAAGCTGAGAATCTTACATTGCAATATATAATTGATACACTTGACTTAAGGAGAAAGTTTTGAGGGGAACACAAAACAATATTAGATATGCATTTGACTTATTTATAAACTGTGAAAGATACCCTCTTGGATCATCACCAATTTTATTTCTTTTTAGCAAAAACCCAAGGAGGAAACCCCTACAATAATATTTGGACTATGTGAAGAGCTTCCCAATCCATTACTGACAAGCACTTGAAGAAGCTTTTTGGACAAATTCCTTTAAGATATTAGAAAGTTATAGCAAACTAACAACATGCCCAGTTATCCTGGTTTTTTATCTAGTTTCTTGTGAAGAATATGTTCTATGATTGTAATGTATATTAGTTTGAAGTTAGTTAAATGGATTATTTTGTTTTTAGATTTAGTGATGAAAGTTACAAACTCAGATTTAGGTCAAGCTGAGCACATCAAGGCTGGTTTGAGAATATTAAGTTGAATAACCTCCATTTTCTCTCAAATTTTAAAGAAAATAAGAGACCAAATTTGTTGAAGGATGCTCACGAAGCTTGTGCAATACGAAAATAGTATGTGCTTCAACACCAATTTAACACTAATGGAATTCTAGATATAATTGTAAATTTTATACGGATTTTATTAATACTATACTTTAAGTTCTCAATCTATAAATCTACTTGAACATTTTTCATTTTTATCCAAACCCCCATTTTTTAAAGTTCAAGGATTCCTTGATCCTTGAAGAGTGGATTTTCTTTCTAGCAATTTTAGAGCCCATAAAAGGCCATGCAAATATATGAGTTATCACCTTAGATAGTGTCTTCCTCAAGTTTTATCATGTGTGGAAGATTCCACCCACATAAGTGCAATAGTTAAGTCTATCAAAATGTATGGAATTGAATATCTATAATTTGTGAGAAATTTAGGAATCACCTATGCATAATAAAGTAGATCAGATCATTTCATTTTGCATGGAGATATGTGAGAAGAAGGTTCTTTTGGTTGAAATTATGAGATATTTTTCTCTACAAGTAGACAAGAAGCCTAATTCATCCGTGACTGAGACACTCACTTCACGTTTATGCACATAAACAATATTGTGAAATGGATCCATGTGCCATTATGTAGATCTTACCTTGGTTTGAGAATTTCAATAATGTTAGAAACACCACTTGATGTTGACAAGATACATAAACACTCATGGGTCTACATTAGTTCATTTGATCCACTAATTAGTGATCATACAAATCCAAGAGTAATTGTTCAAATGCATAAAGATAAGAATAGTCTTGAGAAAGACTCGATGTGGATTTAATGGGTTTCTCATAGTATTTTTATCTGTACTTTTATTGGTCGTATAATATACTAAGGATAGCTTTCAAGGGTGCCAATAAGTAAAAGGCTACTGTAACATACTCAAGCCCATGGAATGTAAGATATTAACATGACTCTTTTTGGATTTCTTGCTTTTGGATATATTTTATTTAGGGATAAGAATTATTCTTATTACCTTGATTAAAAAAAACACAAATCAAAAGATAAATAAGTTCACGATGTTGAGATATTTTGGTAGTCATTTGTGTGATAAAGCTTAGGAGAGTGGACACTTTTTTCATTCTTTAGCATGATTTTTTCGTTGGCTTGTATGTATGCATATAGCCCTAATCGGACACTTATATTTTATGCATTCACTTGGTAATAGACTAAGTGTTGTGTTGTTCTCCAAGATTCTTTCTCTTCCTTGTGTTGTCTATGTGCTTCCTTAGTTCTCGGTTTCCAACCATTGATATCAAACTAGGTCACCTTTCTTTGGCACATAATTCACACCCCTTTGGTCATATTCTTAGAATCACACAAACTTTGGTGAGCATACTCAGGGTGATTATTAGTTCAAAGTAACTTTGTCATGTGACATCAACATTTTGATGTCAGCTTGTTTTGCATTTCAAATGCACTATCATAGCAATTATGTAGGGAAAAGTCTCCTTTTGCACTAAACATATATACAATTCTCGATTTTCCAATATGAGCACTTGATTTTTTCTAGATGTCTACTAGAGATCAATAGAATAATTGTTGAATCTCATTGAAGACATCATAGCTAAAGATGAGACCATAACATAAATAGTTTTTGCAGTTTTTATTCTATCAATGGAGGAGAAAGAAAAAGATATTGTCCCAAAACTATTAGGAATTATTAATGTGGAACTCAAGTGGAGGATTTCTTGGAAATATAATATATGGATATATAATTAGATATCCTCTTTCATGTGAAGAGAGATGGTGGATGCAATCCAAAGATGAGTAGGTGCCGCTACAACCAGCTTCACACCAGCCAACTGAGACTTCAGAGTTGATTAGTAGACCCTTTGAGCTTCCTAAATCCACCAAAATATCAGCCAAGTACTTTGGAACATGTATCCCAAAAGTTTAAGTCAAGACCGACAAGTTGCGAAATGACTAGCTCCCAAAACTTGCTATTTTTGGACATACACCTGCTGGAAAAAATGAACAGTGCTCTCAACCTGGAAGGAATTAGAAAAATTCCTTTTGGGCATAGCAAATAGACTTAGCAAGCTTCCTATTCCAAGTTAAAACACTTCAAATGATGGACTGAGCACTGAGAACAAGTTTCATCAAGTTCTGGAACATTCCCACAATTCTCGGGGCTCTGCAGAGATAGACCAGTAAGCCGTAAAATGCAGATATCTCCAAAAGTATAAATCCAATGACCTTGCAAATTTATAGGTAAAAACTAGACAGTGAGAGCTATCCAACGCACTTTAAAACACTGAAAACGATTCAGTAAAACTCGAGATATGACCTTCTGAAGTTACTGCTCTGAGTGAGTATAGCAGAGAACAAAACAGAGAGGTAGATGATAATAAATGTATAGATTCACATATGATTACAACCACATTGGCAATGAATCTTTGCACAATGGGAGTAGAATGATAGAGCTATGGAGTAAGCTCTTCAATCTCTACAAAATGACATGAAGTGGTCACGTACAAGGCTTGCTAATCGCCTCTTCCTTCTTGCTCCTTTTATAGCTATTCTTGGAGGGAGTTTTGAATTCGAATTCGAATGGCTCCACCTAAAAGTGATCCCCAAAGTTAGGAGAGATTCCCTCAGCTCAAAAATTCGTGATTTTGGTAGTTGGAGCCACGAATTTGCTTTTACATCATGGATGAGGTAAGCCATCCTTTTACTTTTTTCTTTTTCCATTTACAAGAGATAAAATGTACTCTTTTACAAGAGGTGTTCACATGACTACTCATGTGACTTACAAATGAGGATAATATCAAGCATATCAAGCATGTAGGCTTGGGCAAAATGCACCAACATTTCAAATATGAATTACATCTTTCATACTTCAGAAAACCATTTATAGATGTCAAAGGACCAACAATTGGAACACTACAAGAGGAAATCCGTGATGTACACATAAAATCCTAAGACGAATTATAGAATGATCCAAGAATGGTGGGTAGAGTATGCGAAGTACATCATAGTATCAATGTTAATCCGAAAAGAGTGGGTACACACTCAAACATCCTTACTCATCACCATATTGTCCTTTTAATGCTTGATCCAAATGATTCATTGCTGAATTACTAGGTGTTGAAGCAGATGAAGCATTGGTCATAAGAGAGAAAACTAAATCTCATGAATAACACACAAAGTAAAGGATTAGAGTCAACAAGAGAGGTTCTTACAAAGAATCTCAAGAGCAAGGCCAATATGAATGCTATGACAATGTGATAAATATGTAATCCCGTATATGATTATGTAGATAGATACAATAAATGGGATTCTTTTCACATGAAAACAAATAATACCAGGTGTCGATGCCAACTCAATTATGCATACATCATAGGACCATCAGAAGCTAAGCACCTTACATTACAAAATATGATTGATACATTTTTTATTTAATGAGAAATGTTTGAGGGGAAAACAAGATTCCCATGCTTTGATCATAATTATTAGATATGCTTAGCACTGAATTAATAAAAAAAAATCAAAGATACCCTCATACCATTCCATTTTGGATGATAGCCACCTTTATTTCTTGTTAGCAAAACCCCAAGGAGGCAACCCCTACGATAATATTTGGACTATGTGAAGAGCTTTCGAGTCCATTACTCACAAGCATTTGAAGAAGTCTTTTGGACATAGTCTTTTAACATATTAGAAACGTATGCAATGCTTTGACCATGCCCAATTGTCCAAGTTGTCTATGAGTTATCTATTATTGTAATAGATAGTGGATTGAAGGTAGTTAAATGGAATGATTTATCTATGCTTGTAATAGATAGTGGTTTGGAGCTATTTAAATGAAGAATATTATCATTTAGATTTAGTGATGAAGGTTCCAAAATTGGATTTAGGTCTAGTTGTGCACATCATGGTTGGTTTGAAAAAGTTAAGTTGAGTAAGACCTATTTTCTCTCAAATTTTAAACAAAATAATAGACCAAAGTTGTTGAAGGATACTGACAAAGTTGTGCAATAAAAAAATATTATGTGCTTAAACACCAAATTAGCACTAATGGAAATCTAGCTTTAATTTTAAAATTCTTTAAGATTTTATCAATATTATACTTTACGTTCTCAATCTATAAATTTAGTTGTACATTTTTCTTGTTTACCCAAACCCCCATTTTTTAAAAGCCAACGAGTCCTTGATCCTTCAAGACTGGATTTTCTTTCTAGAGATTTTAGAGCCCATAAAAGGCCATGCATATATATGACTTATCACCTGAGATAGTGTCTTCCTCAAGTTTTACCATGTGTGCAAGCTTCTACCCGCCTTAATGCAATAGTTACATCTATCAAAATACAAGGACTTGAGACTCTATAATTTGTGAGAGCTTTGGGACTCATATATGAATAATTAAGTAGACCAAATCATTTCATTTCGCATGGAGATATGTGAGAAAAAGGTTCTTTTGGGGAAATTATGAGAGATATTTCTCTAGAAATAGACAACAAGCCTACTTGGTGCTTAATTAAGACACTCACTTGATGTTTATGCACATAATCCATTTTGTGAGATGGATCTATGTGCCATTGTGCAGGTCCTAACTTGTTTTGAGAATTTCAATTATGTTAGAAGAACCACTTCATGTTGACAAGATACGCAAACACTCATGGGTCTACATTATCCAAAAAAACTGAATTATCTCTTAGTTAATTCATTTGATCCACTAAATAATGATTATAAAAATCCAAGAGTAATTATTCAAATACATAAAGAAAAGAACAGACTTGCAAAAGATTCAAAGTTTAATCCTAATGGGTTTTTCATAGTATATTTTTTCTTTACTTTTCTTGGCCGTATAATATACTAAGGATAGCTTTCAAGGGTGCCAATGAAGGCTACCATTACATACTCAAGCCCATGCAATGTATGATATTAACATGAGTTTGTTGTAATTTCTTGCTTTTGGAACTATTTGATTTTGGGATAGGAATTAATCATATTACCTTGACAAAAAAACATAGTTGAAAAGATAAGTAAGTTCTTGATGTTCACACATTTTGGTAGTTATGTGTGCACAAACTTCAGAAAATCGAGGAACTTTTTTCATTCTTTAGAATGATTTTTCCTTTGGCTTGTATGTATGCATATAGCCCTAATCGATCTTGTGCATTTACTTGGTAATACACTCAATGTTGTGTTCCTCTCCAATCTTTTTATCGTCCTTGTGTTGTCTCTGTGCTTCCATAGTTCTCGATCTCCAACCATCGATATCAGAATAGGTCACCACTTTCTTTAGTGCATCTAGTCATAATCTTAGAATCACACACACATGCATATACACACACATACACATATACACACATAATCACATATGCACATACACACACATACACACACATACACATGCACATACATGCATATACACACATATACATGCACATACACACATGTACACATACACTTACATAAACACATGCATATACATACATATACACACACATACACATGGACATGTGCATACACATACATACGCACATACACTTGCACATGCACATGCACATACATGAATATACACATATACATATGCACATACATACATGCACATATATATACATAGATACATACATATACATGCATATAGACACACTTACACAAATATAGATATATAGCTACATGTGCATACATACATTTTATACACACACAACCACATGCATATATATATACATACATATATATATATATATATATATATATATATATATATATATATATATATATATATATATATATATATATATATATATATATATATATATATATATATATATATATATATATATATATATATATACACACACAAGCACACATAAATATGAATGAATTATATAATTAAAGTAATAAAACACATGATAAATTTAAAAAATAATAAAAATCATAAGAACAAGACTTTTCATTACTTAATATCATAGACACAATTCAAAACATAACTGGAATGAACAATATATATATATATATATATATATATATATATATATATATATATATATATATATATATATATATATATATATATATATATATATATATATATATATATATATATATATATATATATATATATATATATATACAATGTCATAATCAAGAATCCTAGTCATGACCATCCTCATCATTAAGAAACTCATCCTCATCCTCATCATCACGATCATACGCATGACATGATGTGTCTGTAATGGCATCATGGGTAGTGGTGCGAGCACTCTGTGATGATTGAGATCGTCCCTCGTGTGTCTGTTTCTGCACCTCATCCATAATTGCCTCTCCATAATACTCTTGTATTACATATAACAAACATAAATAAGTAAAACATACAAAGCATCCATAAAAATAAAATAGATGTATGAAATTTAATAATACTCACAAAAGCATCCTGATGATCTGGCATATACTCGCTCAAATGCCGATATCCAAAATGTGTAGCATAGTCAATTTCATGTTTCATAGGATATCGGCCATAATCCTTTCGCTGCATTGAATCAAATAAAAAGGATTAGTCTCTTGCATTTTAACTAAAATAAAAAGTATACTTTGAGTAACACATATATTTACAAATCTAGCTACAAAACCATTATGGCCCATTTGGCATAAGTGTGATGTGTGACCGAACTCAATTGTTTTCTCTACAGTAGCCTGTTTATTTAATAGAATAAAAATACATAAATTAAATGTAAAAAATTAATAAAACATATGATAATTATAAATATAAACTATTAATTTGTATACATTCTACTGAGGAAATGACTCCTGAAGACATAGCTATCTACAAACAAACTACCATGTCTCAGGTGGTATGTTAGGTCTCCTCGTATTTCTTTCCACCATAAAATATCTCCTATTATTTTAATCTCAAATAGAAAAAAAGAATCATAATACATACACACAC
Source organism: Ceratopteris richardii (assembly GCA_020310875.1). Taxonomy (NCBI): domain Eukaryota; kingdom Viridiplantae; phylum Streptophyta; class Polypodiopsida; order Polypodiales; family Pteridaceae; genus Ceratopteris; species Ceratopteris richardii. The sequence continues at coordinate 108,550,801 of CM035437.1, forward strand.
ATAGCATGCACATACACATATACATATATACTAAATACATGCACACATACACATACTCACACACACACACACACACACATATATATATATATATATATATATATATATATATATAGAATATAGTATATATTGAATTCTATTTATACTATATATATATATATATATATTATATATATATATATTTTTATATATATATATATATATATATATATATATATATATATATATTTATACTTACTATATATATATATATACTCTATATACATTTATATTTATATTTATTGTGTATATATTTATATACATATTTATATTTACTGTATATATATATATATATATATATATATATATATATATATATATATATATATATATTTATATATATATTGTTATAAATAAATAAATAAATATATATATATATATATATATATACATGCACACAAAAATATACATACATACACACATACACTTATACATACACTCACATACACACACACATACATGCATACATACATTAAAAATACATGCACACATAAACATATATACATACACATATACACTTATACATACATACATACATACATACATACATACATACATACATACACACACATAGACATACACATACACATACACACACACATACATGCAAACATATGCACATACATACATGCATACATATACACATATACATACATACATAAACACGCATACACATATCCACATATATACATACACATGCATGCATATACACACATTCATAAAAAATACATGCATTATCCCACAAGAATGTGTATTTGTGTATATGTGAATATGTGTGTGTGTAAATGTGTATATGTGAATGTGTATGTATGTAAATAATCAGATTATTAATGTCTAATACCATTATTTGCAGATTTTAATCAATCAAACGGAACTCCAACACGACCTCCTCATCGTGCAAGGAATATACACTCGAAGTATATCAAACTTTTAATTTTAAATATATTTGATAGATACATAAGTGATATATGTTTTATTGTTACAATCAGATTGTGATCAATCAAAGGGCACTCCACCACCTCCTACCCATGCAACGACTTCATATGTGTCCTATGATAGGAATTATGATGAAATTTACTATCAAGAGCATCTTATATGTTGGTGTAAGTTTTGCTATGGCACGTTTCAAAGACCATGATTGGAATATAGTGAAGATGAGGCAGAGTATGGTACTTTTGAGCATGCACCACCACATGGTCAACATGATAATGCTTGGGTATGTATTCTTTCTATAAATTAATATCATTATTTTATTTTAAAACCATATACAAAATCAAATTATTGTTGATATACAGGAATATTTTCTAGATGATGATGACGATGATGATAATTCTCATACTCATAATGCTAGTATACCTTGTACACATCATGGACTTGGTGTTCATCAATCAGAAGTAGAGGTTTCTAGAAATCCTATACCTCTTAGTTTAGAGACAAAAATGACTGGAGATTATCCATTGGTAGCTCATGATTATTCTCTAGTATGGAATAGAGCACCATTTCCTTTAGATGGAGAGGCTTCTAACTTTTGGGGTAATTGCTATATGATTGCTCCATCCACTATTACTAGTGCTTATCGTGGTCCCTTTATTGTAGAGGATTTGTATGTCCTTCCGGACTCTGAAGTCACTCTTATGTCATTTTGTGGTCCTATATATGGATGGGGAGATTCGCATCGATTTGCACGTTATGTTCAAAGCATCAATACTTATGGAATATGCTTGAATGCAACATCCTTTACTACTAGAGGGATTTCACATGCACAAAATGAAAGATTTTATATTGATGGAAGATCTTATATGCATGGAAATATAGCAGGTTTAATAAATAGTAGTCAAGGGTTACATAATAGTTCAAGGACTAATTGCATATTTGAGGAGCATGAAAATAGTCATGAATCACCATAAATGAGTAGAGATGTATCAAGATACATAGTTGTTAATGCTATTACTTCATTACATTCTAGTGATGATTTATTAGTAAATTATGGATGGCTTAGATCTCCAAGAGCACCTTTTAGCTAGAGAGAAAATGAAAACTTTCGATCCACCTATCCTGTGTTGCATTGAAAAACTCTAATTTCAATCTCTTTTCAAAATAACTTACATATTTAATTTTATGTTTAAAGTTTACTTTTCATTCATTTATGGAATACTAATTATTTTTATTCATGTGTGTACATTCCAACGTATGATGTTGATGATATTCTATCACACCATTCAAAGTTGCCGATAAGACATTGTTTATCAGAAGCTTCTATGAGGAGGCTACTCAAAAATGATCTTGTGGAATATGCAAGGTTGAAAGACCTATATTCAAAAGAAGATAACCTACAAATTTTGTGGGACAATGATGAAGATGAGGGCATGGCAGATTTTATTGAGGATTGGTTTCAAAATGGCAGTGAGAGCATTGACATTTCTAAAAATGAGAAATATCTTCAAAAGGAATGTCTAAAGCATGTATATGAAGGCATATATAGTGTATATATATATATATATATATATATATAATACATATATATATGTGTGTGTGTGAGTCTATGCATGTGTGTATATGTATATGTATATTGTGTGTATAAACTCACATAATCATATATGTGTGTATATATGATTATGTGAGTTTATGTGTGTGTCTACATATGATTATGTATGTGCATGTGTATGTGAGTATGTGTATGTGTCTATGTGTGTGTATTCATGTATATGTGTGTGTTTGCATGCATGTCTATGTGTGTGTGTAAATTTGCATGTATGTGTGTGTATGTGTGTGTCTATGCATGTATATGTGTACCTCGGGCTGCACTCCTTTCTCTCTCTCTCTCTCTCCTATACATACATACATAAACACACATAGACATATCCACATATATATATACATACACACATACACATGTATGCATGTGACCTGATGTGCATGTATGTTTGTGTGTATATATATGTGTATGTTATGTGTGTGTGTGTGTATATATATATATATATATATATATATATATATATATATATATATATATATATATATATATATATATATATATATATATATATATATATATATATATATATATATAGTTACACATATAAATATAACAAATAAAAGCAATGCATACCGTGCATTCTTAGGATGATGAGTGGTAAGTCTTCACATCTCTTTTAGACACCACTTATGCAACCACCCAGTCTCAAATTCTATCTCAAGTCAACTAAGTACATATTTTTTATCCCTCTCATCATGCTCACTACAAAGAAAACATGTAACTAAAACAGAAGATATTTATTTCAATTTATATGTAAAACTTATACTTACTTGCATTGCAAATGGATGAGGCACAGGTAGGAGTCACATAATGCTTGTATTCTTCTTTTTCACCCCAATTTATTCCTTACATACACTATATTTCCCTCTGGCTCTATATCACACTCTAGCCCTACTGTGCCTATGCATGTCTTCATAGGCACCTATGCTGTGCTCTCATGATCTAGAAGTGGTATAGGTGTCTTGAAAATAGATAGATAGAAATAAATAAAAATATGTGTTATAATATCACTAAAAAGAATTTGTGAAAAAAAAACATACCTACGGGCAGAGAGCTCTCTTCCTCCATGTGGAGCCATAGAAGAGTCCTCCTCTGGTCACTGGATAAGCATCTGGATCCTAAAATCCAACTCATCATCGGACATCTCTAAGTGGATCATAAAATCCAACTCATCATCGGACATCTCTAAGTACTTGTGCATGATGATCCCTAAGGTATCAATGGAACTTTTCCTCTCATAAGACTTTTTATGAGAGTAAG